>JAPWTK010000111.1:792500-1234755 GCA_029963805.1 Aromia moschata
GTATTTTTATTTGCAATCTTTACAACTTGCATATATTTCATAAAAGACTTCTCGTTGATAGTTGTTTTATCTTTAGGATTGCCTAAAAGTTTTCGTAATTTATTGTTTGAGGTGTTTAAACAGTCAAAGGAGACATACAAAGATAATGATCTACTACTTAACAATCGATTTACGTTGATAAACAAGGACAAAAGTTACGGTTCAGGGAACCGTAAGTATAAACAAGGTAGATAGGTGTAACCTTATTTAATTGTCAAAGCTGTACCATTATTTGCCAGCCATTACTTATTTTACAATTGTAACAGTCACTTGTCAAAATTTTTACATAACCGAAAAACCTCGACATGAACGCTAATTATATCTCTCTCGTTCATAGTCAGATTTAATGATGTTTTTTTTTTGGATGTTTCTTTATTAGCTTTAATATCTTCAGATGATGTCCACGTGGTTGGCAAAATGCTCCTGGCGAGTATAGTGTAGTGTTTCTGTGTTGTCAAAAATTAGTGTCGAGATTTTATAAGCCTAAGCTTATAAAATTTCATAAACAGAATACATTTAATCCTTTAAAAGCAAATAACTCAAACACCGATATGGTTAGATAAATTAAATAAGAGTATCTACTTTTCTATGTAAATTAGAATACTCTTTAAGATGTGTAACTTATTTAAACAATAGCTCAATAGACAACAAATTTTATTTGTTTTCCTTATGTAACATCGCCTTCTAGGATCAGTGCCAAAGTACATAAGTTTAAAATTAATAATTCTTATACTAAGACACATGAAATTATCAATTTTCTAGCTGTTACTAGTGAAACCATCAAAATGATTTCAATGATGACAAATTTCAAAATAAAAGTCCAAGTTTGTGCACTTTCCCTTATGCACTTAAACCTGCGACATTTGTATAAGGCGTACTGACCTAAATCTTAATTTACCCGCTTTACCCTTTTTAAAAGTACCTACATATGTTTTGTGTCCATATTAATTATTATATACTCGTTTTGCAGTGTCACGGTTTTTTGTCACCTTTTTGTAATAAACCATAATCCAATATAAATTTCAATATCGACCTTGCATTTTTTGTGGCATACAATTAATTTGTTTATTCAGATAAAGTGATTAATGAGGTAAATACCAAAAATTATTGAAATAAAATAGCAGCTTAGATTTACAACTCGCTTATTATTTGTTGGATAAGCAGTTGAGTTTTGTCAAATACCTAATTTAACAGTATTTTTAATTCTGAAAATTATTTCTCCGAAAAATAATAAAACTTAATCGACAAACGTCATATAGACCAGGCGGTATCTGTTTTGGTTTGGACTTTTTCCATATGATCCCTAATCTTTATTGAAATGCCTCTGGGATATCATAAGAAATGATAATTTCGATATGCGCCAGTTGAAAACATTGTGGAAAATTTGTTAGTAAACACAACGTAAAAAAATCTCTAAAATATAAATTTTCCCCTCTTTTCTTATAGATAACTCAAGAACTACTCATTTTGGATAAAAGTTGAAGTTCTGTTATAAAATTTTACGGTTGTAAAATAGGTAAAAATATATTAGAAATTAAAACATAAGCTATTATTGTTGCAAATAGCAAATTGGCAACATTACAAAAACAACATTTATTCTGAATTTTTAGACCACTTTAGATACATGTGCATAATACTGGGTCAGAAAACTTTTTAACATAATAAAACAACACACCAAATTTCATCCAAATCGGTCTAATAAGTTTTACACAATAATTTTGGACATACCCTTTGTGAAAAAAAGCGATTTTTCAAAACTCTATAGAGCCGTAAAAAAAGCCTTGAACAACCTAAATAATTATACGTAAAAAAGTTTTTTACGTATAATTTTTGTAAAGAGCGTTCAAGCTTTCGAACCTTTTTCGAAAATTTAAAATCTGTGCATTGGGAGAAGCTTGATAATATTTCAAAGTTATAAACATTGTTTTGGTTGATAAACAATTTAAATTCCTCTGCGAATTTTATGTTCAAATGAAATATAAAAAAAGAGCTTAAAACAATTAGGATGATAGACGCTTCATTAAAAAAATAGGTAAATTTCGTTCATTGGTTCTCGAGATATACGTATAACCCGTTAAAGTTAACGCAGTTGTGCCGCTCCAAAACAGAATTGACGAATTCAAAACACCGACGCGTTTTCAAAGTGTCATTGTGTTTATGACTAAAAGATTCTCTAGATTCTCTCCTCATGAACGAATTTTAAATTTTCAATAAGGCGCAAAAATCTGAATGTTCTTTTATACATAAAAAAACTCAGGTTGCTTAAGATTTTTTTCAACGGTTCTATAAAGTTTGGAAAAATCCCGTTGGATGCAAAATTATTATGCAAACATTATCAGACCGATTTGGATGAACATTGACTAAGTTTAATGAGCCGCGATCTAAAGGTTGGATATTATAATCTAAGCTGTAAAAAAAAACATAAAAACCTCGATTTTCTTATTTTTTTTTTTTAATTGCTATTTTGCAATAATATAACGATTTTTTCTTTATTTCTAACCTTGCACCCCTTGTATAAAATTTAATAACAAGACTTTTTTCTCTAGTCAGTTTTTCTCTACAATGCATAGTTCACGAGTTAACTAGAAGAAAAGGAGAAAAAATACGGTTCTTTTAAAGTTTTTTTTTTTACATATGTTTAATACAGAATTTTCCAAAACATTTTCAATAGGCACATATCGAAATTATAATTTCTTATAATATTCCAGAGACATTTCAATCATATGCGAAAATCATATGGGAAAAGTCCAAACTCATTTGATAACATGTACCGCCTAGTCTACATAATAGAACATCTTGAATCTGATTTAGTAAATATCCACCTTTGTCAGTGGTGATTAGTGTGGAAAAGATAGACCACTCAAGGTTCAATCCTAAGTCGCTGACATAATAACTTCATATTTGTCGGTTCGAAGTCAGGGTTCCCAACTTAGGGGTTTTCCCCCCAAATTTAGGGGGTAAATAAGTGGGATGGGATTTTTTTAGGGGAATTAATTTTTTAGGGGTATTTTTAGTGATTTTTGACTCTTCATATTTATTTATTTTATTGAGAAAAATAAAGATGTAAAAGTATAGGCCATGGGAGAATCCAAACTAGCCAATCATATTTATTTGTTGACCTAGCGACTTGTGTCGAAGAGTGTCGAACGTGCATTCGTCATCTATAATATCGTCAAAAATAAGTTGCGGAATAGATTGTCTATTGAAATGTTGCAGAGCATGATTATGGTCCGATTCACATTATATCGAAACGGTGGATCTCGCACAACCTTTAATCCATCACTAAAATGTTGTTTGTTCAATGTCAACAATGTATGATTTTAAAAAATCTGAATCTTCCAAAGAAAATGAAATTATATTTGATGTTTTAAATAGTTTATAAATAAAGAGTATTAAAAAATATAACAGTATATTATTTATAATTTATTAATTATTATTTATTATCTTTACAGACTATTATTTTTTAGGGGGATTTCTAAGTAAATAATTTGATCGATTTTAGGAGTTTTTGACTTTAGCTTTAGGGGTAAAATTTTTTTAGAGTTGGTAACACTGTTCGAAGTCGGCCTTATATTCCTTCATAAATGGTGACAAGCCAAGTGATCAATTAGTCCCTTTTATATACATAATATATAGTCATTTTATTAAATTTAGAAAGGTTATGATTACTTGCAGTAATATTTGACATAAGGCTATAACTATACACATTCCTTCTGCAAGATTCGCATTTCAGAAATTACGGTATAGGTATTGATTGGTCATTGACCATCTAAATGTGCAAGTTCCACTCCACGCCAATCAGCGTGCGAAAATTTCATTTAATATGAAATATAAAAAATATAATTTAGGTGATATTAATTACCTTATTAACTTCTATTGTATCGGAAACATACAGTATACAGTATACTGACCCAAAAAAGTGAGCCTAATTTAACTCTCTGCCAGATGTCCTAGAGGATTGAAATTTTGTTCAGAGCCTTATAAGCGATAACAATACAATATTCCATGGTTATTTTAAAACCTGGACATCCAGGTCGCCGTTGACGAATGTACTTGGGGATCATCTACGAGAAGTTTAGTCTAATTTTATGTCTATCTAATTTAATTAATATAGTTTTTGGGGTTTATGAGCATGATTTTGACCTGGACATGCAGCTCGACGATCAAGGGTATGCCTGGGATACTGAGGACACGTTCTGAAAAATGGGGCCGAGTTTCTTAGAGATCTATTTATTATTATTGAGCTAATGAACTAGAAATGTGTAATTAGCAGCATGTTTGTAACTATAAAGCAATTATGTAGCCCCTGTTATACACTGTATATTATCACTTTTAGCAGATAATCATAACATAGTATAAAACAAAGGCGCTTCCCGCTGTCTGTCCCTACCTATGTATGCTTAGATCTTTAAAACTACGCAACGGATTTTTATGCGGTTTTTTTTAATAGATAGAGTGATTCAAGAGGTTTATATGTATAATACATGCATAATATAGTAGAGAAACACTGATAATTTTAGAGGTTTCTAATGTGATGTCGTAAACCGTGCGAAGCCGGGGCGGGTCGCTAGTTAACATATAAATACCTGTTTTTAACTTTTTTAGTACGGTTTTTTTGTGCTCTTTATTTTCAGTTTGTAGTATTTTTTAGAATTACCACGAAAATCATCTACTCTCGCGTCATCGGTGAAATTCTATGATTACTAGGTATATCAATCATCAGCCGGTTGTTTGTCCAGGTCTAGGTACTCGTACTGAACATCAAAAATGAATAATAAAGCCATCTCCGAGAAATTCGGTTAGATTCCTCGGAGAGACCAGATTATCCAGATTTTGGGAGATGATCTCAGGGTTACCCATCATCGGCGAGCTGGATGTCTAGGTCTTGAATGTCATACTGAACCGCAAAAATGAATTTGAAATGAATTTGAGAAATTCGACCCAATTCGACCCAATTCCTCGGAGATGACCCCGGAGTATACCCGTCATCTGTGACTATGACAATTGGAAGTGAATTAAATTAACTCGACTTATCTGAAAACATACTGCCTTACCACTCCAGGTCGGAAAGCCAGCCTGTACTGGCTCGACCCATTATCGACACTTTGACTATGGTCAGTTCATGATATATATATTTATATATATCTTTTTTTATGCATTTTCTGAGGGGAATCACGAAATCCAGGTACCCTAAAGATTAAGTTTGGTATTATTAAAGAGGAATTATTTACAGATTTTTAAAAACATAGTGTCCGGGATATTCCCATTTGAAAAAAGTGAGTTAAATGAACGTGACATGAAAAATTGCTCCAGATTTTAGTTTACTCGACTTTTTTTAAGAAAAATAGAATATTTGTTTGTTTCATCCACAGAACTGTAGGTTTAAAAATAAAAACTGAAATGTTTTTGAAAAAAAGTGAACTATGCCAAACGACTCCAAATGTCGAGCCATTTGCAACAGTGAAAACCCTAAAATCGTATATTTCCGTTCAAAAGTTATTGAGTGTTCTTCACATACACCCTGTATATCACAATTATTGGCATAATTTTATTGATCCAAGCACGTTTTGTCTATATAGATAAAAAATAAAAATCAGTCTTTGAATCACGATTTATGAGATTAAAAACATATTGCAAATCTAGATAATTGCCATAATATTAAAGCATTTATTACGGGATCATTTAGGGATTTCACTATTTTCTTATCTAATCTCAAACCATATTTTTAGCTTACAAGGTTTATATTGTAAAACAATAAATGAGGAAATCACGATTAAGAAAAGACTATGACAACAATACGGAAAGTTGACTACGATTTACACACTACACTTTGATTTATTGTAAACAAAAAGTTTCATATTAAAAATAGCAAAAACATATGTTAAAAGTTATTTATTTGGAAGAAGGTAAAACATTGTCAAAACATACAGCTCATCTAAGATAGTTGTATTTCATTTCCTAAATAGGGAATGGGTATTAAAAAAAAACTTCTTAAGAAATAATATAAATTGCAATATAAAATGTAAGTACTATTATTTCTCACCTCTTTTAATAAAAGATACCACTGGTGACACAATTTTACATTACTTTTGATCTGTACTGAAAAGGAAATAGTAAAAAAGACTTTAGTTATTCTTATAACTTGATAAACTTGTGGGATTATCGGTCAGTTTATAAAAAAAACAAAAGTTTTTGTTTTTTTTTCTAACGTTTCGGCTTTATTCTTAGTTTAGTGAACTGGAAAGTTTAGTTTACTGAACTAAGTTTAGTTTACTGAAAACGAAATAGTAAAAAAGACTTTAGTTATTCTTATAACTTGATAAACTTGTGGGATTATCGGTCAGTTTATAAAAAACAAAAGTTTTTGTTTTTTTCTAACGTTTCGGCCATTATTCTTATAAAACAAGTATTTTGACTGTATGTAGTGGAGATAGTTGGATAGCTGGCAGAAGTTCCGAGCCGAAAAAATATCTGAAGGTACCTAAATTTTAGGGCACTTCAACAAAATTTGGTTACAGTTTACAGAATACATTTTAAAAAGTTTCGTTAAATAATTTACGTTACCGAACTAAAATACGAATACATGTGACGTACACTCAAAGCATCTATTACGATGTAAAGCTTTCACGTCCACTTATTGTTTATATGTCAAAAATTCCCACGCAATTTTGGACTTCGCCTTATTCACAACCAAATTTACGATTAGAAAAGGTATAATATACGTTCGTGTTGTTTCCCTTTACGTTATTTATATTTAACTTACAGTTAAATAAGTAATAAAACTTCGGTTTATTTATGTACTTTACGATATTTATTTTATCGGTTCTTGAAGCCACGAAGATGGTGGTAATATACCACCGAAATGGCGGCCTTTAATTGTAACTTTTGTTGTGTATAAAGCGAAGTCCAAAATTGTTTGTGAATTTTTGACAAATGCGACTTACATCTACCAAAAAATGCAAAAATGTCAGGAAATCAATTAAACATGATAAATATAATTTTTCATGTATGTAGCAGTCCCTATGCCTAGTTTCAACTGTTTGCGAAATATTAACTATGGATATTAAGTATGTAAAAAAGCTATTTTAAAATATGTTGAAAATATCCTCCACTAACTGTCCTGCAATAGATCAATTAGTCTAAAAAAAATCCTGTTGTATGTACATGTTGTCCTAATTAGCACATTTTATCCCACTTAGTTATACCGTAGACTGTAAACTCATCGAATGAACTCCTTAAACGTATCTATCGAGTTGGGTTTTAGTTTGGTAAACTAAATTTTGGAATCGATCCCACAAAAAAAGTCCATTGGGTTAAGATCGGGTGATCTGGGTGACACTCTACTACCCGAGGGTTAATATTTCGCAAACAGTTGCGACTGTGTCTAAAACTGATCGTGGAATCTAAAAATGTAAAAATATCTATAAACTTGTTATTTTTATATATGTGATGCGGTCTGTGGAAAGGTACCAGATGTCGGAAAAACTGTTTTCGGTTGGGGGTCAGATTTCGATAGAGCATAAATTTCGTTTCATTTAAAAAAAAATTACGAAGTCTCTAGCGTTAATGTAGCTTGAACTGGAAGCAGGTAAAGTTTCAATATGTAAAATCGCAATTTTGAGAAAAACACATGTAAAGTTTTGGAACAGAACTGTACACGAAAAAATCGTTCTTACACTTGAAATATCACGTCATAGACGAGTTATTTCTACTGTACATGGTTGCCAGATATGTCTAGCACCTATATCCGTTGAAATCCGGAATTAGTATTTTTCGACTTGAAACTGCGTTTTGGGCTGTAGCGCAAAATTCACTTTTCCGACATCTGGTACATTTTCACAGACCGCATCACATATACTTTTTTGTTAAAAAAATATGATTTTGTAAATAATAACATTGAAGGGACCGAGCGGGGGCTTTTTTTTTTTTTTTTTTTTTTTTTTTTTTTTTTTTTTTTTTTTTTTTTTTTTTTTTTTTTTTTTTCTCCCTTTCTTTTTTTTCCCCCTTTTTTTTTTTTTTTTTTCCCCCTCTTACCTTTCCCCCCCCCCCCCCCCCCCCCCTTTCCCCCCCCCCCCCTTTTTTTTTTTTTTTTTTTTTTTTTTTTCCCCCTCTTCCCCCCCCCCTACATATAGTCACATATTTTAAAATAATAAAAAAAAACATGTGAAATAGACACTACAAGCCGTCTTGGTATTTGCCAATTAAAAAAATAGTAAAAATCAGAAAATATGTACTTTATATGTGATAAATATGTGTTAAAAGGACCCCGCACTTTTTCTATGGAAAATGGCTTTCGGCTAATTTTCTTGAAATTTTGCAGGTTTATAGTTCTCAACATGTAGATCAAAAGTATCGAGGGGCACAAAGCCCCATAACCTCTCCTTTACACCCAACAACCACCCTCAAGGGGCTAGGGGATATATAACTGTTTTCTGAATGTAAAACAATTTATTCTTGTAGTCCACCCAACGGCTACCCCAAACAAGCACCCCTGTGATCCTTCAACCACCGACCATCTAACCCCTCCCCTCCTACGTCTCCCCACCACCACCATGGCCCATCCGTTGGATTTTCCTGCTTACTGAATTACCACGTAGGCAACCAATGACACTTTAACCTCTGACCATCTAATCCTCATGTAGATCAAAAGTCTCAATGACACAAAGCCCCATAACCCCCACTTCACCCCCACCCTTTTACCAAAGCCCACCATATGGATTTTATTGATGAACGGTGTTTTGATCTACCATTAATTAATTATTTGGACTTCAAGATTTTCATCATTTCGATTTGCAGCATCCAATGTGGTGTTTAGCGAGGAGTCATCAGGGTATTTAATATTCTGTATATGTCGTGCATACCTTAAATACCATAAGACACTTGCAACGTGCGCACATGTTTCTAAAGTTATAGAGCTTTGTGCCCATTGAGACTTTTGATCTACATGAAGGTTAGATAGTCAGAGGTTGAAGTGTCATTGGTTGTCTACGTGGTAATTCAGTAATCAGGAAAATCCAACGGATCGGTCGTGATGGGGGTGGGGAGAATGAGGAGGGAGGGGTTAGATGGTTGGTGGTTGAAGGGTCAAAGGAGTGGTTGTTTGGGGTAGCCGTTGGGTGGACTACAAGAATAAATTGTTTTACATTCAGAAATCAGTTATATCCCCCTAACACCTGGGGGGTGGTTTTTGGGGGTGAAGGAGGGGATATGGGGCTTTATGCCCATTGAGACTTTTGATATACATGTTGAGAACTATCGACCTGCAAAATTTCGAGAAAATTAGCCGAAAGTCATTTTCCATAAGAAAAGTGCGGGGTCCTTTAAAGAACAATAACACGTTTGTAATATTATTTAAACACAATTCATTTTTACAGTAAATTATGGATTGAAATAATATCGTGATATACTAATAAACAAAACAATAACAATAAATATAAAAACGCTCCAGGAATTGCTTGAAAAGTATTAGTTTGAATTAGCCAAAACGAAACTTACAAATTGAACCCACATCATACGATCCACAATTAAAAACAAATGGACTATAAAATGAGGAATATAGTCAAGTAATACTGAAAAAATGTTCTGAAAAATGCTTTTCAAAATTTTGACAAATAAACCTATTATTATATATATTTTTTAATGTTCAATCTTAAATCTAATAGGTCGCGGATGGTTTCGAGTATCTTTGTTTGGATGAAGCTTTTTTTTATTAGTTTTAAAACAACTTCAACATTTTTCTGAAATCATTTATCGACTAGTTACAAGACAACAGACTTGTTCTACAAAGAATACCAAAAGAAAATGAAATACTGAAACACACGTGTACACATCACATAACGTACCTAATTACTTTAGATATACTACTACATTAGATTAGATATACATTACATTAGATTACATTAGATATACAAACCAATTATAATATGCATCCGATTCTTTAAAAAATGGTGGATGCGCCACCTGATCAGGTAGCAAAATTTGACTAGTACTAAACTAGTCAAATATTAAATTGAGTATTTCGAAATTAAGAAGCTCAATAGCAAATGAAATAGTAACATATATTTTTAAGGAATATATTTGAAGAATCCAATTAATTTAATTTCACGAGTTTATTTTCCTTAACGGGTTTACTGGTACCTACAGTTTTTGTCACTCCATGCCAAAACTGACGTAATCGAATCGTTTACGAAATCATACAGCATTTAATAAATAGGAGATATTTGAGTTACTGATTCGATTCTGAAGGTTTTTTTTTAATCTACCACCACCGAAGGGTTTGGTAATATGGCACCACCGGGGTTGGGTGCAAAAATTTGAGTTTTTTCAATTCTTTACCAAACCGTTTCACATTTTGCATGCAAGGGTTTTTTTGTGTCTCTAATTCAGTTGCAAGAGTTATTTCTTTGATCTGTCACCCTCGAAGGGAGAAAAATAGGGGTTGGGGACGAAATTTTGAGTTTTTTCAATGCTTTACCAAACCAATTCAAATTTTGTACACGGAGTTTGTGTCTTTAATGCGATTGCAAGAGTATTTTTTGGTTATCTTCCACCCCCGAAGGGTGAAAAATCACACCACATATCCCAACCCCTAGGTTGGGGTGAAATTTTCACAATTTGATCCCAGATTCGTAAAAGATCTAAAAAACCTCATATATGCAGTTGTTAATTCCAGATTCAGCAACTCGAAAATCTGTGATTAGCAACCTCGAAAAACTTTAAGACAATTTCCGGTCCAGATTCAAAAAAAAGTTAAAAAAGTCGCTCCGCTCTAAGGGGTTAAAGACGCCGTATTTAGTCCGCCATATTGAATTTTATAATTCTGATGCCAGATATGGATTCAGTGCCCTGTGATTATATGTAAGTATACCAAGTTTGGTTCAAATCCCCAGAAAATTAAGAAAGCAATTCTTTTTATCATATACGATACAATACCAGTGAACCGGTTAAAGTTAAAGTAAGGGAATTGCATTTTTCTCAAATTTTTTAGGCTTAAATCTTTAAGTAATTTCGTAATTATTTGGTTCTATTATAAAAATGTTTCTATTTCTAACCAAATATTTCTTTTAACAAGGAAAATCTCACAATTTGGTGAAATTTGAAATTGCCATTTCAAAGTTATTTGTAAAAAAAATATTTTCTGCATGCATGTTTAAGAGCATGTAGATATATCTAAGCTAGGACCCTAGGGAAAAAAATATACGAAGAATTGACCATTTCATGCTGTTAACTGGAAGGCGTACGGTAAGAGAAAAGAGACTGCACGTGCTACGACGATCATTTAAAAGTTTAAAGAGCTCCACGTCGAGGGTGCTAATTAGATGATCCAGGCAACTCTCTGTCAATGGCCAAGGCCCACCTGATTATTACTTGATTAAATACCGCACAGCTACGTCGGACTCGGAGTATTTAACCGGACCTTAAATAATTCGATCCACCGTGCGTATACTCAAACAATTTACTTTCGGTCTCATACACTGGAATCTATTTACTTTCCTGTTTATTTCTTTTCACCAATGGAATGTAGCGCTGCAACTACTCGTGTAGGTACCTCTAGGTATATACGTGTGTGTTATCCTCAATGAAATGGTTCAAGTATTCTTCTTCTGGGTATTGTAGAGTTGTACGACTGGTATTCGAAGACAATTTAGTCTTGGTTTCATTATTATATTGTTGCTTTAGTATTTGTACAATAAACATAAATAAGAGAAGAGAAATGTAAGACACACGGTGCAAAAATTATGGCAATAAACGGGAAGATCACTTGAGGGGTTTTCTACCTTGTAAAAATCGTTTTTTTTTTAACTTATTTTAAAAGCAAATACTATTATACTATTTCAAAAACATGTTTTCAATACTTTTAGAGCGATATGTAAGTTTAAAATTGATTAGTAAAGGCATAAAGGAGGCGCCTCGAGATAGCATTTTCGACGCTTCGCTGTGTTTGGATCTTATTCCATGGAATTGTGGAAGGGTGGGGACCCTCCTTTTAAACATGGACAATAGATTAAGGATGCAGGAGGAGTATAAGAAGGTCTTATATATGTCCCAGGCAGCAGCATTTAAAAAATATCCTAAACTCGATTTTATCGAAACCATGGTTTTTGACCTGGTTGACATGGTTTAAGAAAAACTACTTAACCGATTGCTCTGATTTTTTAATATGTTATTGTACACATTTAAATCTATAGCCCAGACCATCAATCAAATCAAAAAGAGAGGTGACGAATTTTCCGATTTTAGTCGATTTTCCGACCTCATAAATGTTTTTTTTTTAAACGGCCGCCATTTTGTTATTTTTCGGTGAACACAGTTTCTTTTAGTCTGGGCTATAGCGACTTTAACACATAATAATCTTTTTTTTGTTTTTTTTTTGTCAGATGTTCCAGACGACAGAAATCATGTTAATCGTCATTTTTAATTTTTTTTTTTAAATCGTGTGACCAAAAAAAAACAATATAAAAACATTCTGGCCATACTTTTTTTTTTGTACTCAAGTGTGAATAAATATACCTGCAAAATTTCAAAACCGTATCTTGATTCCTCTCTCTAAAAAAAAATGTTTAAAAATATTTTTTTTTATTGTCAAGGTAGAAAGAATCCTTAATCATTTGTCAAATAACGTCAGTAGGCTGTGTCAATATCATAAAAAGGGCACTAAAATTATTAAAACCATAAATACGACTTAATTCGTCCTTGAAACTGTATTAGCTAAGAAATAGAATCAAAATATGACGGAATTTAAAATATTTCTGTAATCACAAAAAATGTCTTGCCAACCTACAGAGCGTGCGTATATATGCGCGTTCGTTTATATATAATACTAATACATATAATAGATCATATAAAATAGCATACAATTCTTACTTCTTAACTTATTAGGTACATATACATATATTATTATTATTATTAACTTTATTTTTTTTTATTTAAAATCTGATTCCATAGCGTTTAATCAGAACTTCTCAAAACGTCCTTTGTGCAGTTTGAACAAAAAAATATACTAAACGTTTCATACATACATATATACAAAATACTATCTCAAAAAATATGTAAAATACGATCTCGAACTCGAACAAAATATCGAATTTGAAAGCCGCTAGACGATTTATTGTTAAGTAGGCATGCCATGGACTTATGTCAAGACAGTTCAGTTTTATCTATAATCGCTTAAACTTAATTTTCCGCTCAATATTTTCCTTGTATGCGTCATGAAGTGTTGAAATATTTTTTCTATATCACATTGGTTTAGTATGGGTAAAAGTTTTGCTTTAGTTTAATTTCAATGTATTTTTAAATAAACCAAATAGTAGTCCTTTTGGGTGTCAATTAGTCAGTTTGAACTATTACTGTGAATATCACTTCTGATTTCAGTATAAAGGCTGATATCTGTTTTTCGAGTATCTCAAAAATTAAGTCCGCCACGGAAATTTTTAAAATAATTAAACTAAGAATCCTTAACCTAACATAATCTGAGACAAGAACGTTGAATAAAAAACTTAAACCTATTATAAATTAACACGAAACTGTTAAATTCCTAAGGCCAGAACTGTTAAGGCTTAGAGTTCTTTGTGTAGTTACTGTCTTAGAATACCTGTATGTTGCATTTTACATAGGAATATTTTTTAAATTATCGTTGTTTCTTTTCCGATATTTCGGAACATCGCATTTACTAAAAACAAGTCAATAATTTTACACAAATCTATCTCTAAATCAAGAACTCTAAATCTTAATAGTTCTTGGCTTAGGAATTTAACAGTTCTTGTCCTAATATATAATATATTAATAAGACAATATAATTAAACCAAAAACTTAAGTTTTGGGGTTAAGCTTTTAATTAATTTGTTTTGGATTTTCCGGCATTTTTTTAGGTGTTTTTTTGAGGTTATGTCAAAATTCTTAACTGATCGGCCAATTCTGACAAAATGGACATCGAATTCGTGTTCAGCGGATTAAAATGCATAGAAATACATATGTACATAGGTCTGCCTTCTAGCATTTGACTTTTATGTTTTTTTGTGCCTGTGTAATTGTTGGTTGTTTCTGTAGAAATTATAGCAATGAATTACCTTACTTCGCCGCAAAAAAATTCTTCATCAAGAAAATAAACTGTAGTCGACAACATTGGTAACAGTAAATTGACATTTACGTTCAGTTGATACTCGTAAACTAGACATTCATTTTGACATTCCGTTTGGCAACTGTCTATGCCTTACTAAGATTTTCTTAGTAAATCATATACAGTGATGGACAAAAGCGTGGAATCGAGTAAATATCTCTGAAACTAATAGATATTGATACGAAATTTTAAACGTGAAAATTAGCGTTAAAAAGTGATAACTTGACTTCAACTTGAAGTATAAAGTGGAATTTTTTTAATGGAATTCCCTGTATTGTATGTACATTTTTTTAAAGAAAAATTGTGATAAAATCTAAAAAAATAAAATTATTACATTTTGCGACAAAAAAAGGGTTTTTATTTTTATTTATGACAAACATTTTTTTGATAAAGTAATAAACAACAGAGTAACAGATCGTAAAACCAATTAAATAAAAAAATAAGATGAAAAATGTCAAATAAATCACAAGGGACAAAACTGACCTAAGAAAAATTACACTTAATTTATTATTGGTAAGATGTGCCATTAACAAATGAGTAAAATATATAGATGTAAATTTAAAGTAAATATACATTAGAAGTAAGCTAATGTACATAGATGTAAATTGTCTCATATCTCTCGCTCTTTCCGGTGTATTTTTTTTGCATTTCCTCAGTTATTCTCCAAGACAAATGTGGCAATATGTCTCTGAAAATAAAATTAAATAACTCTAATTTCTATATAAGATATATATAATATTTTTTTAAGTTAGATTCTAAATAACTCTATAGGAAGTAATCCAGTGGACTAAGGTCGATAGAACGCATGGACCATTCATTTCCACCAAGACAGTCTTGGTTTAGTCGACCTCGAACAATACGAGCATGCAGTGGCGGCTGGTGATAAAGGGCACAGGGGCACGTGCCCAGCCCAAATTTCAATAGAAAATGTTTCTTTTGTGTTAATTTACTATAAATTACTGTTACCATAATATCAATTAATTGTATACGACAAACTATTCATATTCTAATTATTATTCCTTTTATACCACAAATAATGATTTTTATCACATATATATGACAGACTATCGATCGAGTACCGAGCCACCGTAGTCTGAAATCCTCGCATTTCGCGCGCGTGGGCGAGGGCACACAGTTTGCCAGCCCTCGTTTTTAATCGGGCTTTTTCGGTGATTGGTAAAACTTGGAGACAATTGCAGCAGACAGACGTCGTTAAATCGTTCCGAAAATCAGCGGAACGGGTCATACTTGTTGAGTGAGCTTTTTTTAGTGATTGTTTATTTTCTTCGCTGAGAAGTGTGTTTTTACTGTTTTTGATTGTGAAACGTTTCAAAATGAATTCTGTGGACTTTTTATTGACTAATAAAGATATTACATACGAGATCCGAACGGAAATTAAACGGTTAGGATTACCGGAAGGCCGATACCCGAGATTATTTCCAAAACAGACGTAGGAAAATCGCGAAATTATTCACGCAATTTTAATAGTAGTGTCTACGACAGATTTAAGTGGTTATGTGGGTGTCCTAAAAGAAACAAACTGTTTTGTTTTATTTGTTTAGTGATGGGTGGCAACCAAAGTGCATGGACTCAAGGAGGGGTGAGTGATTTAAAACATTTAAATGCACGAGCTAAGAAATATGCTAGCTACAATGAAAAACATTTACATAACATCTTAGATTTTAGTGTGTTGGGAAAGGTAGACATAAGGCAACAGCTTGATAGTGCTTATCTTGAAAATATAAGACGTCACAATGAAAATGTGGATAATAACAGACATATTTTATCAAATAATTAATTGTATTAAATTTTGTGAAACAAATCCGGGACTTTAATGAAAAGGCGATTGACATTTTTGTGAACAATAAGGACAGGCGAGCTGATTTCCTCTACAAATAACGGTAAGATACCTATATCAAATTTTTTTCACATGTTGCCATCCATTATTTTAATATATTAAAGCTCTCAATATTCGTGACTAAATATTATTTCAAAAATCTACCAAATCCCAAAAATTATTCTTGTGAGTCTATATTTTTGTATAAAAGAATTTTTTCATTGAAAATCTGAAGTGTCAGTAAAACTCCTATAATCCTACTGACACACCCTGTGCCCATCCATGTAACACACCCACGAGCCGCCACTGGCATCATGAAGTGGTGTCCCGTCCTGCTAAAACTAGATATGATCTGGAAGTTGTCTCTTTTCTCCTAACGCAAGAATTATTTAGTTATATAAAAACTTTGAATACCTAGATCCGGTTAAATTTTCATATACAAAAATGGACCTATTTTAACGATTCAATTTCTGTAAATACCAGCCTAGCCTGAACGTTCAGCTAGGAGTGCTGCGTACAAGCTTTTTGGATCCAGTGAGTTTTGGACAAAAAAAGGATTAATTATTGTTGACGTTTCGTCTAATGTACCAACACTTTTTGAGGGCATAATTAGTGAACATCTAAACTATTTTTCTCGCAGTCTAATAATAATCATATTTTATCATAATTTTTCTTTAAAAAAGTTTTATATAAACACTTGAAAATTACGATTTTCATTTATCTGCAGCTGCCAAAATATTCAGTTTAGATATCAAGTATTCTACATTATCATATTATTACCTATACATTTTCATTTATAATAAACTTGCAGAAAAAGCAACACTAATTTGGATCTATGCGTTGTTTATTTAATTAATCTTTATATCCTAAAAAAATCTTGCTATAAAATTATAGGTGTAATGTAATTTATAAAAATATGTAGTAGGTATGGCAAAGAATTGTTTTCTGATTATTTTTCTTAAATATTTTTTTCTCCAAGTATTTGATTATGTATCTGTTATTTTACGATGTAATTAAAAAAAGAAGCAAAAACCAGCACTCCAATCACGAATTAAAAATCATAACGGAAGCGATCGCTTTTACGTTAGTCGCAGAAGAATGTCCTAAGAGCAAACCACTGTAACGTCGAGTTTGGCAAAAAAGGCCGTTTTTCTTGTCGACCACGATCTGCAATCATTATGCGGTGCTTTTGAAGGTATAACTAAATTGGGGAAGGTTGCCTAGTAATTTTTAATAGTATTTTTTTTTACTCTTTTGAGCTGTAAATACTACAGCATTTTAATTTTTTTGACATTCATGGAAAATGCTATCATTTGATATTTGACAGTATGGGTAAGACCCACACCATATGTTAGGGTGTAAAATACGAAAATACTACATATAATATATATAATATATATGTAGGTACCTATATAAACAATAAATTAGCCAATTAGAATGAAATTGTTAGTAGTGAAAAATAAAATATTCTATAACTACCGTATCAGAAATTATGCTTTTATTCAGGTACATATATCGTAAGATAAAATAAATATATAAAATAGATATAATTGTAAAGTTTATATAACCTATTGCATAGGTTACTATTTATATACATAAATAGTAACATTTGTATAGGTTACTATACAGTATAGTACATAACATTGTATAGTACATAACATTTGTATAGGTTACTATATAGTAACCTATACAAATGTTATGTATTTGGATTTATGTATAAATAAATACAACATTGACGTGACAAAGGCATAGCTTCACTTAACCTTAACAAATGTTCAAATTGGAACCAATTCTCTTCGGAGTTCTTGAAAGTGGGGTTTATTAACCCACATTTATTAACCAACACTATCCAATAAGATTATTTATCGTTAATGATAACCAGACCTACTCACTATTTTACTATGTGTTAACTTCAATTAACGCATGTGCGTATTCTGACAAGCAAATAAATAATATAAGAGCATACGATTGTCATTTTTAAGTACAATAGTTGAAATGATAAAGAAAAGGCGTAGCAGAAATGCATTTTCCTGTAATAGATAAACTGTTGTGAACCATGGAAATATATAATATTATGTATCGAGCCATAAAAAAAAATCAAGTCATCAAAGTTGGCCTAGTAAAAAAAGACGTATTTCTATACCATCTTAAATTTATAACGTAATTTAGTTGTCAAAGCTGTTGCATTATATGAAAGTCATTATTTATTTTACAATTGTGACAGTCATTTATCAAAAGTTTGACATAACTGAAAAAATCTCGTTCATAGCCAACTTTGATGACGTTTCTTTTGGATGTCTATTACGTATTGCTTTATGTGTAGTATATAGTATGTTAAAAATTCGATATACATCTATGTATGTATTAGAAAATGTGTATATACTCGTATTTTTGTCTAAATAAGAATTTACAATCCTCCATTTGCTTTTCAGTAAAATTAGTTGGGGGGGGGGGGGGGGGGCGCCGGCGGCCCGCGCCTACATTAGAGGGAAAAAAAATCGATGTTTTTTTTTCTAATTGATTTTTTATTGTCCCAAATTTCAAGTCCGAATTCGTGTAAGCGAATAACATAAGGCGTGTCAACCGGGAGAACGAAGCCGAACAAGCCGAAACAATTATAAAGGAAACTGTTTGAAGAAGAGGAGGGACTTTCTTTGGAGCAGGGATTGACCAAAAAAGTTAAAGTAAATATACGAAAAAAAAAAAAAAATTGTATCGACTATTTTTCATGTACGATAACTTTAAACGCGTTTTTCTCGAAACGATGTTTTTCAAATTGGCATGCACGATTACTCAAAAACTACTGGACGGATCGACTTTCAATTATTAATAACTTATTTAATCATATGAAATTTAATAAAAAAAAAATTGTAAACCTTTTGATATACATAATAAACAGTAAAAATTTCAAAACAATCCATTGTGTAGTTTCTTTGTAAAAAAATTCACGAAAAAGTGCTTGATTTTGACTTCCTAATGTAGGCGGTCCCCTTAATTTGTGCCCATAATGTGGATGTGCTCAATTTGTGACTTCTTAGTACAACATAAACTGTGGAAAAAAATTAACAAATTTTGACAAAACTCTATTTGCATCAGATTTGTTAATATTAGGTATACGAGTACCTGTATTTATCAACTACTCACAGTCTGTGAGAAATAGTATTAGCCATTATTTACTCAGACCTTCCTCATTAGAAGTTTGTCATCGCAAATAAGACGTATGTAACTAGTGCACCGCTATAAGAAAATGAGCATTACATTATCACCATTACTGTTGGGTTATCCAGCACGTGCTAAATAGCATTACATTCCAAACATACCTATTTGTTATATAAATATAAGATAAACAAGGGCATACAAACAACACGTTTCAAGCTCTGCGTAAAAGTAGACATGAGTTTTTCTAGAAATCGAGCTATTCCAGTTCCTCAAAGCGCTACCAGATATCGTTTTGAATGCTGGATTTACCAATAAATTTAGGCACATCATGTAATATGTAATATAGTCGAACAAAAAAAGGGTCAGTAGCGTACAGCGTAAACGCTGCACCGCGCAGGGGAAGATGCTACGTCACGAGGCTAGCCGTGGCAGCAGGAGCAGCAGCAGCGGCGACAGCGGCAGCAACAGCAGCAAAGAGATAAGGTTCTCTCGAGGTGTGCAGGTGCGAGAGTGGAGAGCGCATTCCTCAGCGGTGCGCGATCACGACTGTCTGGTCAAGGCAAAGCCCGGCCACATTCCACAGCCGACTGACCCTTCTCCTTCACAGATCCCCTCATCGGGCTCCCTCCGGCTACTTCCAACTAGCTGACGCATGGCTCTTTTGTTATAAAGGCTCTAATTTGGTTACCGGATGCTTACGAGTGATATATCCGCCAACGACCGTTTTTCGATCTCTGTTGAATCAAATCCATGTCAAGAGTAATAGCAGGTGTTGAACTATGTATACACCACATGCGTATACAGGGTGAGTCAGAAAGAATGGGCCAACACTAAACTGGAGATACTAGACACCAAAATATTATGTTTGAGCTCAACATGCCTTATACTAATGTCGCTGGTTTAAGAGATACAGCGCGTTCAAAGTTTAAATTTTATTATGAAATTTCTCAATAATCGAGAAAGTTTTGATAGTATACATATGAAAATGGTAGTTTTGTGTTTTTTGGTGTGGGAACTACGAATTTTAAGCTTATTATGACGTTGCTCCTAGATGGCGCTAGTTTCACCGTATTATTTAGGTCAATTAAAACATATTTTTTTATCTGTTTAGCCATGCGTAAAACAAGTCAAGAATCTAAAAGAACGCTTAATGTTACTTACTTATTTAATGTTATAGTCATGAACATAATGAAGAAAGGCACTCTTGTTTAGGCCGTCTAAATCTATTGGGTTTTAAGTTATTTGCATTTAAAAGGTTTAATCTATTATGTTTTACTTTTAAAAGATGAAAAGGTACTGAGAAGCAATCAAAGCTGCAGTAAATAATAATAACAATTATTTGTAATCATTACAATGACAAACTTCAAATCAAATGTTGGAAATGTCCACCACCTACCTCAAAACACTTTAAAATACATCTTAAATGTTTCTGAATGTTATACAAAATTTTCTTATTATTTTTAAATGTCACGCAGCTTATTGTATTCTCTGCCGCAACTCTTGAAAAAAATTAAATTCTTCCTGATACATTAAATCATTCAAACTTGACCATACAGGGAACTCCAGAGGGTTTAAGTCTGGACTTCTCGGTGGCTAAACAAATTCACTTCCACGGCCAATCCTCGATGAGGAAAATACTCATGTAAATATTGGCGTACTGGCAAAGCAAAATGTGGTGGCGCTCCGCCGCGCATAAACCATATGTGTTCTCTTAATGCGAGTGGTACATCTAGGAACTCATTTAAATGATGTTGAAGAAAGTTTAAGGACCGAAGCCAGTTAGATTGGATGGCAATTCAAAAGGTCCAATGACAAAATTAGAAATTACAACACACCAAATGTATATATCCGATGTACGTATCCGTTCATCGTTGCTTCAGTGTAGAAGTACCAGTTCAAATGGTAGACTTTTATTATGTAATAGTCTATTTCTGCTCTAAAATGTTTAGTGTCGATATAGGATACTTATGGTATTTTCATTTAATTAAGTATACATACGTTTTATTATTAGTTTTCCCTAAATATCATGAATAACTATCTTCTATTAACACTTCTGCACTAAAGTCGTGATGTTTGGAAGAATCTACAAACGTAGGTACGAGAGTAAATACTGCGAAGAAAAAACAAATGTGACGTATATTATGGATATTACATATGTAGGTTACTTCTGCTCTAAAGCAAGGACATATGAAATTGTAGCAAATGAAATACCACAAACATCTCCATGAATATTAGCCGATTTGTGACAAGATTGACCGATTGACCGATTAACTGACGACGTATGATGGTCTTTGACTACGTATTTGATTAAGGTAATTTGATACTTTTAAGGCCTTTTTGGATGTCAGCTTTGAGACTTTTAACTTCTTTATATACTCAACCGACAATATCCCATCGCAATGCCAGAAAACCCATAACATCATCTTTTATAATGAACACTCACGACATTTTCACATTTTTTGGATGTGGAAATCGTTTATGCGCCCTCTGTATTGACTCTTATTTCGGTGGAAAGACCCAGCGATATACTCAGGTTGCAACAACAGTGACAATTTTCGACAAGTTCAAAACAAGACAAGGTCTCGGTTGAACGCATCCAAATTTGTTTGCCAAATTTCTCGAATGACACGTTTTTGGCCTGGTGTGAGGAGCCTCGGAATCAATCTCGCTTACACTTTGCTCATCCCTAAATATTCATTAAAAAATTTTCCAAACTGTCATTTCTGATACTTGATTTTCTGTGCAATAACCGAAATATTAATTATTAAATCTTTTAACTGCAAGTCTTCAATTTAGTTTACTGTTTCCTGTATTCTTGCCTTAAAAGGTAGGGGACAGTCTGGAACAGTGGCCACGTTTTTAAAAAAAATTGTAATAAAAGTCAGAATTAACAATTTTTCTCCACCCTGATAGCACTAGATGACAAATTCTACATTCTCCTCTATATATTTTCACTCTAAAGACTGAACAAAATTATATTTTAACTAAAATTTCGGAGTTATAAAAATTTAAAATAAAGTGGCCACTGTATCTACTCTGATGACTGGTACATTGGCCAATCCAACTGAAATATACAGGGTGAGTCAAACTTAACGCGACAAACGAAAGGTACGGATAGGGCATGTTATTCTAAGCAAAAAAGTTCTAATAAACATGTGTCCGGAAATGCTTCCTAAGAGCGCTACGGACGTTCAAAGATGGCAGGCCCAAATTGATTCTCTTGCCTTTTATTTCAAAAACTGCTCGAAATGTCCACCGTCATTTTCAATGCAAAGTTGACATCTGCGAATGACTGATTGCGCGGCTGCACGACACTCCGCTAGTGGTATTTCTTGGGCAGCTTGCAAGATCCTCGCTCGGAGACTAGCTTCGTCGTTGACGGGCTCAGCATAAACTTTGCTCTTCATTCTGCCCCAAACATAAAAATCCATAGTGGTTAAGTCCGGGGAACGCGGAGGCCAAGGACGGGTACAGTCTCGACCGCGACCAATCCATCTTCCTGAAAAATGGTTGTGAAGCCATTGCCGCACTAGTAGAGTGTAATGGGCTGGGCAACCGTCTAACTGGAACCACCTGTTTGCTCTATCAATTAGAGGCATGTCATCTAATATTGCTTCAAATTCATTTTCCAGGAAATGAAGAAAGGCCGGACCATTTAGTCTTGGAGGCAAGAAATATGGACCAATGAGTGTATCGTCGCACAACCCCATCCAAACGTTGCACGAAAATTCATGTTGAAAATGTTGTTCTTTTACAGCATGCGGGTTTTCATGGGCCCAAATATGCGCATTATGTTGGTTAAAGATACCACTACGGGTAAAAGTTGCCTCGTCCGTCCAAATCACCTTCCGATAGTAAGAAGCATCGTTTGTTATTTGTTCCAAGAACCACTCTGAAAATTCTCTTCTTCGAGGTAGGTCTTCAGGAAGCAAATTCTGAACTTTCTGCAAATGATAGGGGTGGCGACCATCTGCTTTCAGAGTTCGGTTCACAATGCTCTGGGAATAGTCTAATTGCAAAGAACATCTCCTCGTGCTACTTGAAGGTATTTGATCGAAGTGTTCTAGGATATTTTCTGTTCTTCGATTATTATGAAGGGGTGCAAAAATACCGTCTGCTCGCGATTTCGAAGAAGTTGTCCCAGTTTCTCTTAATCGTTGAAATGTTTTAGTAAATACCGCTTTGTCGGGCACTCTTCTCATTGGAAATCTTCGGGCGTACTCATTCACAGCAGCGCGCGCATTACCATCACAGTACCCGTAAACAAACACAATATCCGCATATTCACTTGTAGTGTAGGTATTTGGCATGTTTCCGCAATTTACTCATAAACTAGCTTAAAATTAGTGACAAATTGAATTCAATCGACACGTCAAACAAGGCTGTCAAACAAACACTTTCAATTGTTATCAAGGCCTGCTTCTCTTTTTAATTAATAAGGCAGCGGAGTGAATTAATCAGTCATTCGCAGATGTCAACTTTGCATTGAAAATGATGGTGGACATTTCGAGCAGTTTTTGTAAAATTTTAGTTTGTTTTGTTACGTTAAACCAATTATTTTAAGCAGTTTTTGAAATAAAAGGCAAGAAAACCAATTTGGGCCGGCCATCTTTAAACGTCCGTAGCGTTCTTAGGAAGCATTTCCGGACACATGTTTATTAGAACTTTTTTGCTTAGAATAACATGCCCTATCCGTACCTTTCGTTTGTCGCGTTAAGTTTGACTCACCCTGTATACAGCAAAGTAGTACTAAACATAAGACAAACTAGGGTAGAAAACAAGAGTATAATTTAATCCACCTGCTAAAGCCATTCTAAATAGCCCTTTTTCTAATGGTGGTACACCAGTTATCCCCTATTAATTCGATAAAGTAGTGGCCACTGTCCCTACTTTTAACCTGATCACTGTAGAATCAACTACATGTTTTTTGAAACAATGGGTAATTAAAAAAAATATTTAATATAATCAAAATATTATAATCAACAGTCAATCAACGCTTATATGTATTAGGTATAAATCGCCACTATTAGTTCACTTCGATATGTAGGTACTTATTCGCTACGCATAATTTTTACCACTTGTTATATTTTACTACATGTGGTCAATTTAAAAGTTAAGTTCATACAAAAAGAAGAAATATTAAAGTTCAAGCTCTCCCCTATACTAGATTTAAGGGGGATTTAAAGGAAAATCCGTGGAAGATGACACATCTTCCATGGATTCCCCACGACAACGAAATTGTTTCCACGCGAATTTACGATATTACGCCATAATGGTGGAGCATATAGTTTTACGAGTAGTTCGCTTATTTTTGATTAATCAAACCTTCAAAATTTCAAAACTATTTCGATTCCACCTAGTCAGAACACTTGCTGAAGTTGATATTATGTGACGTTTAAAAATCATTGCGATTTGTCATTGCTTTCATGGCTAGGTAGATTACATAATAAACTCCTATCGTATGATCGTTATTACAATTTTGATATCCTTCTTCTTCACTGTAATTAGGGTGTTATGTAATCACTTTAGGAATTTCAAGTGTAGGAAGGAAATGCAAAGATCGGAAGATACGATTTATCAGTGGTGGCTGGTGGAATTGGAAATTTTCGTATTTTCCTAAGGACGCACGGGACCCACATTATATTTTAGGAGGTGATTCGAGATATAGTTCGAGATAGAGTTCGGAAATCCCGGATCACAGCATGTAAAATTGCATTTACCTATCCATCGTTCCCGCATGAGATCGGTGTACTACCCCGCAGACGCGAGTCCCGGGATATCGGGAAGGATCGGTCAGTGGCGTGGGTATGCCGGGGTAAGAAATACACGTGTACAGTAAGTGGCAGCCTAATGCGTACATAGTCGAATGAAGGGCAATTGATAATTTAACTTCTTTGTTAAGTAGATGTAAACATGAGTTGAGAACCAATTGCGATCCAATCGCTAGCGCAGGCGTATTAAAGGCATCCGGTTTGTCGGTAGGGCTGTTTGAGTTCGATTTCCGCTGACCCCCTCTTAGCTCTTATGTACAACCAAGCCTCCCCGGTCCAAGTAAATTAGCCTAACTATGACATAAAAATGTATCGTTTAATATGTATTTAATATCCACCTATGTACGCATTAGGCTGCCGCTTACTGTATATAATTTACAAGGCGCTTAAAATACGGTTTATACTTTCATTATCATATAGTTTTATAGTGTCGAGCCCTGCGTTGTAGCACAAATTTCCGAACTTTAGTGATTACTAGGCCTAAATAGATAGCAAAAAAAAAACTTCAACGAATATTTCAAAAAATGTATGCCACACATCTTGGAAATGGCTTGCAAAATATGTTTCATTTTCACGATTGCGATGAATAATATTACATCAAACGCATACAATGATATGTTGAGCATAAAAGGGAACTCCTGTAGAAACTATGGATAAAGGAGCAAGTGGATAGAAACAATAAGACACGGAATATTTCACCACAAAAAAAGTTGTTCTTACTTGTGAACCCCCATTCCCATTTCATACATAAAGATATGACACTTAATAAATTAATAAACTTTCAAGAAAATCCCACAGCTAATAACAAGAAAATCCCACAGCTAATAAAGGATGATCCTTTAAATTAAATTTCTGCACAAAAATGATGGGTTTGCTGGACAGAAATGTAGCATCATTAGAAAAAATATATATACGGGGTGTCCCGAAATTAATGGGAGACAGAGCAAGACGCAAGTTCTTTACATCAAAATAGTGGATATAGCCAAACACCTTAGCCCATTTGTGGACAATAAAAAAAGTTACAGGGCGTTAAAGTTAAAATTTTGAAGTCAAAATTCTTAAAATTTTTAGAAAGTTTTCAAAGAATTACTTTGAATATTTGGATTCGGGTTTCAGGACAAGGAATATAGTCTTGCCCTGTGACCCATTAATTTCGGAACACTGTGAACAACAAAATGTGAAACAAAAAATTTTTGAAAAAAATCCTCGAACAGGTCGATTATGTTTAATAAAAACACACCGTTTTGAGGGAACGTCTATTTTCAGATGTCATTTGTTTTTGAGTAATGATGGCATCAACTTATTTTTCAAATGGCAACCCCCCATTTTTTTAATTTAATTTGAGAGACCCTTTCATTGCCGATTTAACGGTATAAAAATGTTGCCATAACATAATTGACATAACAAAATTTTTGAGTAAATGACAGTTGAATTGAATGAGCACCCGCATTATGCGCGCTCAGTTCGTGAATATTTAGACGTCATCTTTCCTCAGAGGTGGATTGGCAGACGAAGACCGATAGAATGGTCCGCGAGATCCCCAGATCTTACACCACTTGATTATTTTTTATGGGGTTATTTAAAATCGAAAGTTTACTGCAGAAGACCACACAGTTTAGCCGAACTACGAGATCGCATTAGAGATGAAATGGGATCCATTACCCCGGAAGTCATTCAGAATCTACAAGAAGAATTTGTACACAGGCTTGCATATTGCCAAGAAGTTGATGGACGGCATTTCGAACACTTAATTTAAAACTGTATTTGCTTATTAGAGAAATTTTCGTTTATTTATTGTGAAAAATAAATTTTTCATTTTGTAACATTCAATTGTCATTTACTCAAAAATTCTGTTATGTAAGGTGGCGGCAACATTTTTATACCGTTAAATCGACAACGAAAGGGTCTCTCAAATTAAATTTAAAAAAATGGGGGGTTGCCATTTGAAAAATAAGTTGATGACGTCAATACTCAACAAATGACATCTGAAAATAGATGTTCCCTCAAAAAAGGTGTGTTTTTATTAAACAAAATCGACCTGTTCGAGGATTTTTTCCAAAAATTTGTTGTTTCATATTTACTGAATTTATTCCATACTTTAGGCGCGCATTGTATATATAGGGTGTTCCGAATTTAATGGGACACAGGGCAAGACTAGATTCCTTACATCAAAATAGTGAGATATAGCCAAACTTACCTTAGTCCATTTGTGGATAATAAAAAAGTTACAGGGCGTTAAAGTGAACATTTGGATTAGAGGGGTTTTCTGTGACGAGAAAAATGAATTCGTACTTTTAACTTTGCTGTAGACGCTAGAGAGCACTGCAAAATGTACTCTTGGTTGATAAAAATTAGTCACAACTTTTTTCTCAGTGTGTGTACGAAAGTTTTAATAGAAAAATATTATTCTTTCATCTATTTTACACAAATAAAATGTACTTGTTTTATGTCGATAAACTTAACCGTTTTCGATTTATTAAATGTTTTTCCATTGGATGCAGTTTAAGATAAAAGTGTATAGTTACTTACGTAAAACTACCATAGTAAGCTTTAGTTATTTGGAAATAAATCGTACTATTAACAAATATTAATTATTTTGACAAGAGATATGGTATGCATTTATGCTTACTTAGAAGCTTACTCAAACAGATTACAACCAAATCTCAAATTATTTAATGATCTTTATGATCGGTTAGGAGAAACTGGGTTGTTTCGTCCTAAAAAGAGATGTTGGCTGTCCAAAAAACATTACTTCAGAAAAAGAGCATATTTCGCTTGGTGTAACCGAAATCCTAAAATAAGTTTAAGACTTAAGTTTAAGACTTAATCTAAATCATACATCTGCTCATAGATTATTTCATAATGAAAAACTGTACCCGTATCATTTTACCAAAGCTTACCAGAATTTACTACCCGTCGATTTTCTAGCTAAAGAACAATTTTGTCTTCGACTCTTAGACCGGCATAATGATGATCCAAATTTTTTAATCAAGGTGCGGTTTACAGACGAAGCCACATTTACTCGTCGGGGCGTTTTCAACTTCAGAAATAAATATGTTTAGGACAATGAAAACCCGCATATATTTAAAGAACATCCTTTTCAACATTTAAAATAAACATTTGGTGTGCTATTGTTGGAAATCATGTGTTGGGGGCCCTGTTGAATTGCCAGTTAATCTGAATGGCCGTTCGTACTTACATTTCTTACAATATGATTTTCTAGAATTTCTTGATGATTTACTATTAAATGTACTACATAATATGTGCATTTTTCTGTGCAGGTGCGAAACTTATCTTACCGTACAATTTCCCCATCACGGTGCATAGGTCGTGCCAGCACGTTTTCATGGCCCTCACGGAGCCCAGATTTAAATCCACCGAATTTCTGTATTTGGGGAATTTTAAAATCAAATGTTTACAATGACCCTATAAACACACGGGATGAGCTGTGGCAAGCAATTTTAAATGCTAGCAATTTATTAATAAATGAAGAAACACTATTTAATATTTGACTATTGTTTATCAAACGAATAAGAATGTGTATTAATATAAACGGGGGCTATGCATGTTGAGAATTTAGTGTAGCCAGCTCAATACATTAATTCTAAGCTGTAGTTTCCAGGACAATAACAATTATTTTATTTCTTCTTAATTTAACTCTGTATTGTAAATTGTAAATGTAAACATATTTATGTATTAGGTATCGCGATAAAAAAGTTAAAAACGTGTATTCTAATAAAACCGGCGTACATAGGTATTATGTGTGTAAACTTCTGGCAAGAGAATAAATACAAACTTTTATGTTGAAAATTAAATTGCATCCAATGGAAAAACAGTGAATAAATAGAAAACGGTTAACTTTATCCACATAAAACAAGTATATCTTATTGGTGTAAAACAGATAAGAGAATAATATTTTTTCATTAAAACTTTCGTACACACACTGGGAAAAAAGTAATGACCAATTTTTATCAACCAAGAGTGCATTCTGTAGCACCCTCTAGCTTCTATAGCAAAGTTAAGTACGAATTCATTTTTCTCGTCACAGAAAACCCCTCGAATCCAAATTTTCAAAGTGATTCTTTGAAAACTCTCTACAAATTTTAAGAATTTTAAATTCAAAATTTTAACTTTAAACGCCTTATACCTTTTTTATTATCCACAAATGGACAAGGGTGAGTTTGACTATATCTCACTATTTTGATGTAAGGAATCTAGCCTTGCCCTGTGTCCCATTAATTTCGGAACACCCTGTGTATACAGACTGTCTCATAAAAAACGGCCAAAGCCATCTCTGTAAATATTTTAAATACATTTTTGATAATCTGGAAATTTATATTTGCGTAAGGGGTGCTCTTTTTTAGAATTTAAAACATGGCAGTACTATTTCCGGTATTCCCGGAAGTGACCTCATTGTAATTTTTTTAAATGACACCCCGTATATTTTTTTTCGATATTTCCCCTAAGTGTAAAATTTCCTTTCCGAAGATGTATCACAAGTCGATATTTCCCCCTCAACAAACCCCTAAAAATTTAATTCTTCCTGGGGTAAGATAAATTATCGAATGTGCCATAAAACACAAAAACAAACACAGTTGTCAACAAAGTGACATTTAATATAATTTTTACAGTTTCTCTGATATCTTGTTGGTTGTCGCATCTTGATTAGTGATTTATCAGAATTCATAAAGCCAAAAATGAATTATAATCATATAACTGACATGTTACAAGCGTATTTCGAATGCAAAATAAAAGCAGTAGGCAGGCGGTGCTGCTTTATAGAGAAAGGTTTCCGAATAGAGAAATTCCATAACACTTGACGAATTTGCAAGACTTGAAAACAATTTGAGAGCCTATGGTGCTAAAAACCATCTAAGACAGTACGTCAATTTCAAGAAGAGGTGGAATTAAATGTTCTTCCTACTGTGCAAGCAAATCCAAGGACTTCGACTAGAAAAATAGCCAGCAACATTGGCTCATCAAAACGAACTGTTAATGATATACTTAAAAAGCATAAATACAAGCCATACATACCGCAACAAGTGAAAGATAATGACGATCCACAGATATGGTGGATCTACTTTTTCCGAGAAAAATTATTTGGAAAGATGAATGTACTTTTAGCAGCAGTGGCATTTTTAATAGGAATATTCATCGATATTGGGGCAAGGAAAATCTTCGAATTATTGTTGAACGTAATGTTCAAATAAGATTTAGTGTAAACGTGTGGTGGGGTGTTTTGAGGGATATGTTGATTGGACCATTTTTCATAGATGGCGTGCTAAATCGTGAAAAGTACTATCAACTGTTGACCAACTAAATTGAAAATTTTCTTGATGAATTACCCCTTGCAACGCTTAACACAATCTATTTTCAACAAGATGGAGCTCCTGCCCATAATGCCAGATTAAATATTAATTATTTAATGACAAATTTGGCTGAAAGTGGATAGGAACAACTGGACCAATTCGATGGCCCGCACGTTCGCCAGACCTTGCCCCACTGAACTTTTGGTTATGGGGTTATTTTCAAGATATTGTTTATTTATCACGACCGGAAACTGTGGAAATTTTAAGGCAGAGAATTATCAATCCTTCGGCAAATACCCGATAATATTATTCTGAATGTGGCGAATGTAATAAGAAGGAGAAGTGTGTATTGAGCAAGGTGATCGTCAATTTGAACAATATTTATAGGCTGGTGGTTTTTATATTTTTGTATTGTTTGTTAATGTTATTACAATCCATTTATTTACTTTCCATGGCACATTCGATAATTTAATTGCAATATATCTTACCCCAGGAAGAATTAAATTTTTAGGGGGTTTGTTGAGGGTCAAATATCGACTTGTGATACATCATCGGAAAGGAAATTTTACACTTAGTGGAAATATCGAAAAAATATACAGAGTGTCATTTAAAAAAATGACAATGAGGTCACTTCCGGGAATACCGGAAGTAGTACCGCCATGTTTTATATGCTAAAAAAGAGCTTCCCTTAGGCAAATATAAATTTCTAGATTTTCAACAATTTATTTAAAATATTCACTAGTTAGAATTATAGCTTTGGCCGTTTTTTATGAGACAGTCTGTATACTTTGCGGTAAAACGTTATTTGTTGTTTTAAACGGCGAGAGGGCAACCGATAAAAATGTAAGTGTTCGACTGGCAAAAATGGATATTATGGGTTAGGACGGAGCCAATAAGCATTCCTGGCTCCATCGTTATGAATAGGCGCGGGAAATAGATACATATGTAGATCACGTAGGAATCAACATTTAGAGATAATATCTCTTTTGACCGTCTTATATCAAGGTTTAAGGTCTTATATCCAGTTACAAGGACAATGTATGGTTTCAATATGACGGTAAATCACAACATTTTTCTATGCCTGTGCAATAGTAGGTATATAACTGAAATCTCCCAGAACTGATCCTAATATTGTTGATCCCAGAATTGATCCTAGTTTATCTGGGGTTATTTTAAAAGCCGGGTGGACACGACTCAGACTAAAGAAATATGAAATTATAAATATTTCATCTCAGAGGTTGAACAATTATTTCCACATCCACGTAGTGGAGTGGAAAGTGGAAGTTCATTTCATTATGAATTTTATTTTATAAAAGGTCCTCCTATATAGCATATAGCTCATTAGACACAGTTGGCATTACCATCGCAAACAGAAAAAAAGGTGTCTGGAAATGAAACTCTTTTTCATAAGTCAGGAGAGGTTATTATTTTTTCCTAGGAGAAAATGTTAGAAAAAAAAATAAATTGCCTATACGTGCGTTTAACAATCTATTTTAATCATTCGCGTTATGAATTTTACTAGATGTGGCTTGCACGCTGTATACAGGGCGTCCCATAATTAATAGCACGTAGCAAAACTGCAGACTTCGTGGGTAAAAATATTGCCATTTAATCAAACCTAGATACTATTACTAGGTACAGAGTGTCCCCTAAAAACTACATTAAATGTATACACAAGAGTTTTTAAAAAAGTTATTCACGAAATATAACTTTGACGGCCTGTGTTCTTGGTTACTATTCTGAAGTAAGGCAAGCTTAGTTAAATCGCAATATTTTTATCCAAAAAATCTGCAGTTTTACCGTGTACCATTAATTATGGGGCACTCTGTATAAACCACTAATTAAATTCCTCGACGAAGGTATGCCCACCCTGTAACAGCAAAAAAAAAACTTTAATCAATATTCTAATTGCTGAGATACTGCTACAGTGTAATTAAATGCTCACGGTTTTTCCGACAATACAAAAAAGTTGATAAAAAAGAATTAATAATTATTTTACTTTGTAGGTGAAGGCTTTCTGGGTTACATTTCTCAGCCAGGCTAGAGACAACTCTATTCAACCACAACAATGTTATGTAAGAGTAACAGGTTACCTGCTCGTAAGAAAAGAAATTGCAAATTCTTTTAAATGGTCGTGGGATTTGTGAATTCCACCCAGGTCAATGCTTTTTACCTATCTAAGTCAAGTAATAACGTTAAACCGCTACTTTGATGCTTTAATTTGATTTTAATAATTAATTTATTATTTTCTCATAGGAACTTGAAGTTATAAAATGAAAGTAATGATTCGTACTACTATCTCAAGGGGGAAAATATCTGTTATGTACGGCTAATAAATTCATTCTTTATTAAAAATAGTTATTTATATCATCATAGATATTTCATATTACATTTTAACCCTTTGAGGGGGCGGTGGTACAAATATGTAAATACCACTTTTTTTGGCTCAGTTTTTTTGATATTTCCGATATATTTTTGCATTCTATACATGCACATAAGTATAGAGACATCCAAAAAAAAACGTCATCAAAGTTGGCCGAGAAAAAAAAAGACGTATTTCTATTCTTAATCGAATTTATAACCTTATTTACTTTTAAGATTGTCACATCATATGACAGCCATTGTTTATTTTAAAAATTGTGATAGTCACTTGTCAAAAGTTTGACATAACCGAAAAGCTTAGACATGACCGCTATTTCCATCCCTCTCGTTCATAGCCAGAGTTGATGACGTTTTTTTTTTGGATGTCTATACTTTCTTGACTCTTGGAAGTCTAAGTTATTAGAATTTAGTGCAAAATTGCAATAATTTATATACTTATATGTTTGTTATAAACAATTAACGTGAAAACTCCTTTTTTTTTTTTAGAAAAAAATAGTTTTTTTTTTCGTAACGCAGACAGCTGCGACTCTGAATTTGTTTCTATGTATTCTTCATACATAGTTTTATAATATACATTTTTCAGAAATTTTCCTATGCTAGTTTTACAAAAAAAAATGATTTTTTTAAAGATGGTTTATTAGTAGGATAGTTCCGGTCTAATTCCTGATGTTGTTGGCCACATCCGACTTTTTTAACTTTAAAAATTGTCGACATTATTTTGAAAATACAGTGACGGAATTTCGAGTTCTGTCTCCAGGTTTCGGAAATTGCCACAAGTGACAATTGCCCAGTCCTGTATAAACTGGATGGCTGCCAATTGTAGCAGACTGGGGCACAGTAACCAATTTTTTTAACTGGTACTTCTTAATACGTTTCCTTCTTAATGGTGCCTTATTTGATAAATAATAAAATTTGTCTCATAGTAGAATATAAGACGTCGAAGACAAATTTTCGAAATAAGGTCAGAAATACCTATGTATTACGAGTACTTGCAGTCGGAATTAAATGAGGCACCCTTGGATCTTTGGTTAAACCAAGAAGTCTAGAACTAAGGTGATCGAACTCCGGCTTTTCGCTGTATAACGTGACGGGCTCGAATATGTCCGCCTCCAGAGGCGCTGTAAACAGTAGTGTACCCTTGTTGCTACGGTATATAAACAGATATCTATACGTATACTGTGGTTCTGTACTAATCTGTGTGCGTTAGAGGTTAGAGTCGTGTGAATATCCGTGGTGCGAATACATTTGACAGACGCTCGATATTTTTCATGTCAAAGGTCAACGTCGTCCAAAAAAAGTAGTCATTGCGTAATGTTTTAATAAATTTTCACGGTCAGTACTGCGCAATAGTCTGAACTCGTATAAAAGGGTAAGGCAAATTGTAGGTACGTAAATGTGGAAATGCAATGTTATTGTGAAACTTTTACAGAGATACGTGTCTAAAAGAGCAAGGGAAATTTCACAGATACATGCGAAATGAAAAAAATCACTATTTACGCGTTATTTTACCCACCCAGCACCTATTCGCTCCCTTTTCCCGTTAACTTGTGGGACTAACACTACTTTGCGCACGATTTTGGTGGTCAAACATAGTGTATATTACTGTTTTCTGGGTATCTGACGAAAAAAAAAACGCTAAAATTTTAAAAGTGGCTTATCTGAACAATGACCCTCAAAATATTTCATGTTACGTGCTTCAACGTTAACAATACAACAAAGGAAAATATTTCGTTTCATACATACATCAATAATTTGAAATAACGTCCGATTATTCGTACCGCTTCTTATATCACACAATGCAACACAACACTTTCGAACCATATTTATTTTGTATGTATTTTTACTAAAGCCAAACGGCATGTAATGCCGTGATGGCGACAGCTTAATGATAAATGTCATATAAAACCATAGCATGGTTTTCTATGATAATTTGAAAAACATTCAAATGTGGTCCGCCGCTCATCACGTGACATTGAGTACATTACTGTTTACAACGCCTCCTGGAAGCGGACAGATTTGATCCCTAGATACCGAACGAGTTCGGTCTCCTTAGTTCTAGACTTCTTGGGTTAAACATACATTATGTATGTTTTTCTAATTGCCCTTTAATTCCCGACACATCGCATTCTATTTATTTATGAAATCACGTAATCGTATTATAATGCTGTTTCTCCTATTGTGACATAACGAGTCGTCCAAAAAAAAAAGTCATCAAAGTTGGCCGAACAAATACGTATTTCTATTCCATCTTCAGTTTATAACCTTATTCAATTGTGAAGGCTGTTACGGCTGTTATATCATGTGACAGCCATTATTTATTTTACAATTGTGACAGCCACTTCCAACACAGCCAGCCAAAGTCTGACAACAACAAAGTTTCGTTTTGAGCTTGGCTGTTTATTACTTCAATGAATAAGATTGAAAGCATTTTTCTTACTGCCATTTGAAAATAAAACATTACACTACATTAATAGCGCTAAGTGTGTGTTTTTACCATTTTTGCAAAACAATTAGTTACTTATGTATATCAGATCGTTACCATAAAAACGTTTAAAAACATCGCCACTTAACACCAAATCACTATTTTTACTATCAAACAATCAACGTGGCGTTTGATATAATAATAGTATGAGTATAAAGATTAAGCAATACATAGTTATTAAATAATTTCGGGAACCATTCAACTATTTATTGCATTGGATATAAATTTCTTTACAAATCAGATAGATTTACACAAATATTCAATTATCTACTTTATAGGATTTATTCAATGTTCTAAATAAATCAGTAAAGTATTTTCAATGTCAATAAATACTTAGAATGAACTGTGTAAATTTTGCAAGATAATTATCTTACGTCATAAATCACATATTTTTCTCATCTTATTATTTTCTGAATCAGTTACAAAGAAAGCACCGTGGAAAAATAATGGTATTCGAGGCCTATCCTGAGATTTCCTATATTATTATGCATATATCTAACGCCTACTGCAGTTTTCTCGAAAACTTACTATACAATATATTTTCAAGTGCGATTATAAAAAATATATATAGATAAATATAAAGAGATAACTTCATACCGTAAGTGCATACCGGGTAGCTCAGGAGGTCGGGCCAAACTTATATTTTGAAAACTAAGAAACGGATTTTTTTGAAACGCGGGGAGTTACTAGAATTATACTAGAATTAATTTCCGACCAAATGACAAAAAAAAATCAAAGACGGCGACTTCCGGTTTTGGCGAAAATGGCACGAAATCCAGTTTTTTGGATTCTACGCGTTAGAAAATACACAACCCAAGTGTTGAATGTCGTTTTGGTAGTGATTTTTTTTATATACTCCTCCCAGAGGACTGCGATCCTATTCTAAGTACCTACTCGAAAAGTGTCTGATATTATCCATAAAACATAATCTATTAATCAGCTTTTTGCGTTTTTTTTTTTAAGGAAAACTCATTTAGTTCAAATGGAACATCTAGTGGGCCATCTCTGCTTTCAATTGTTCATTTAATAACGATTCAAATGATGTACATGCAGTACTCGAAAAGTGTCTGATATTATCCATGGGCCATCTCTGTTTTCAGTTGTTGAGTTAATAATGATTTAAACGATGTAGATACATACTGTCGTTATTATCTTTGAAGTAAATGTAGGAAATTAAAAAAAATTGGAAAAAAATATTTTAAAAAAATCCATCACCAAAACGAGATTTGTCTCTTGTGTTGCGTGTACTTTGACGCGTAGAATCTAAACATGTAAAAATATACAGGGTGTCCCATTTAAAAACCTGGATTTAGTGCCATTTTCGGCGAAAATGGAAGTCGGCCATCCTGGAGTTTTTCGTCACTTGGATGTAAATTATTTCTAGTATAAACGCCCCAAAGAGCAATGTTAAAAAAATGGCTTTTTGGCCCCGTAATTTTTGGGCAAAATAAATAAATGATTCTTATTCAGCACCCAAAAATTAGTATAAAAACACTAGTTTCATGCTTTTGTCTTGAGGGGCCAAAAAAGCCATGTTTTTAATATTATTCTTTCAAAAGAATTATATGGTTTCCAAGATGTAAGCTTGGCCCGATCTCCTGACCCACCCGGTATAACTGTATTCACAAAACATGGGATATTCCCATTTTGGAATTGGTTCATTGTTTGGTGAATTGGAATTGTGTTTCGTGGAACACGTCCAGTTTTTTGTTTCTACGCCGAAGATTCCAGTACCCACTCCAGGATACAGGAAACTTAAGGGGGCCGCCTACATTAGAGGATAAAAAAAATCGATTTTTATTTGCTTAAATTGAAAGTATATCATCTGTAGAATATGCTCCCAAATTTTCAAGTCCGAATTCGAACTGTAAACAGTCGAAATATAATATATAGTGCGCGTGCTCACTACAAACAATTACAATAGTGCGCGTGCAAACAATTACAAAGGAATGAAGTGTTTGAAGAAGAGGAGGGACTTTCTTATGGAGCGATAGCAGATTGACCAAAAAGTTAAAGTAAATAAACGATAAAAAAATTTTATCGACTATTTTTCATATCGACGAAAACTTTAAATGCGTTTTTCTCGAAACGATGTTTTTCAAATTGGCGTGCACGATTACTCAAAAACTACTGGACCGATCGACTTTTTTTTAATAAAAGCTTATTTAATTACCTTCTACTTGAACAAAAAAAAGTATTGCCAAAAAAAGTTATTAACAAAAAAACACGAACATTTTCCACAAAAAAAACAATTTTTTTGTTTAAACAACAATTTTTTTTATTTATTTTAATAAATTCATGATTTTTTTTAAAGTTCAAATAGAAGCTATACTCATAAACTTTACAAAAATTTTTTATTTTTATAATTCAGATGATTCTATGGGACGCTATCCTGCACGCCGTGGAGAAGGAATTTTCAAAGGCATCGGCATTCAGTTATGAATAACTTTTATTTAAACATATGAAATTTAATAGAAATTGTAAACCTTTTGATATACATAATAAACAGTAAAAATTTCAAAACAATCCATTGTGCAGTTTCTTTGTAAAAAAATCACGAAAAAGTGCTTGATTTTGACCTCCTAATGTAGGCGGTCCCCTTTAGTTCTGTTTATTTATTGTCACATTAGATTGTTTTTAATTCACTATAAATTATAGCCAACAGGGAATTTAAAGACAAATTTTGACTAATATTCAAGTTGTGAGCTTACTGTTAAGAAAACTTATCAATAGTGATATAGAATTTGCAAACCGCAACTCTCTATCTATAAAGACAACTGAGTTATCCCGCAAAAGTGCAGAAAATTGGACACCTCGATTTGCTAAAATATAATCGTATAATTAAAAATATATGGGACATTCTCTAAAGCGCACCCTCAATTTATTGGAATTATCTCGAAAACTATTACATATAAATCGAATTTGAAAACAAAATCGCAAATGAAATCTATATTTCTACATTAAAATGTATATGTTTTGTAAATAAATTGTTCTGAACCCATTATCTTTACTGCTGTGTTTTGATTAGAGACGGGCGAATGATTTCTCAGACCCAACCCCTAAATATAAACATAATAATGATTAACAGAAATGTAGTTACAATCTACCTAAACGTATAAATCTACTAAATGTATGTATACGATATATTCTTAAAACGTTCTTATATTCATAAAGAATAATTAGGTAATATCAACTTATAATGTTAAAATTAAAGCCACCGTTGTGAATCAAGCAGCATGAAACTAACCTCGCACCGTAACCGTAACCTTATCGATCACACGTAAATAGTTTAATAATAAACTAAAGGCCTTGCCTTACACGAGAATTAAATAATTGCGATTGCCTTTAAACGCTAAACGATTTTACCGCGGTGGAAATGATTCTGGTCAGTTGAGAATTTATTGATTGCTATAAAATGTTAGAATACCAAATTAATTTTTTAGTAGTTATACTCGGAGGCAACTGCACACAACCAATTTAAAATGTCAAATTACCAATCGGCGAATGTTTAGTACAATTCTGCAGTGTGCACTCGTAAAAAACCAGATCAAACTGGTATCGAAGCGTATAGTGTGAAAGCCGTTCGCAGTCAGATTACCTCAAAGAATCAAACACGAAAGCTGTAACCAAGATTTATTATAAGCATAATCCAACATAATTACGAGGAAAACAGATAACTAAATATATTTATACGATTCCTACAGATAAAGTGACAGTTCGTCGACAAACTGATCGTATTCTACCATTTGTGTTTTTTACGTGCGGTTGTCAGTTCGTATCCGAGAGTGTTCTGCCTCTCTTCGTACTCGATCGGTCAGTTACACAGTGAGTGAAAATATCGCGACAGACATGCCACATCATCACAATTTCGACATCGTCGAGGACGACGAAAAGGACGTGCCAGCGAAAAACAAATGTCTGACGTGCCTCAGGACGAACGCCCTGACGATAGCCACGGTGGCCGGCGTCGTCTTGGGCGCGGTGTTGGGTATTATTCTTCGACAAACAAAGGACGAGTGGACGGAGCGCCAAATCATGTACATCGGCTACGTGGGAGCCGTCTTCCTCCAAATGCTCAAGTCGCTGATTCTGCCGCTTATAGTGGCCTCACTGGTGTCGGCCATAGCCAGCCTGGACCTCTCGCTTTCAGGAAAGATAGCCGCGAGGGCTATAGCCTACTATTTGACGACCACATTCGCGGCAGTCGTATTGGGAATCGTACTGGTTGTTACCATAAAACCCGGTGCTGGACAGAGCGATTTGGAGTCGAGTTCCTCGGAAGACACGAGGAATACGACGACAGTAGACACGTTGTTAGATCTAGTCAAGTAAGTGACTAACAGACTTGGGTGTTGAAAAAAATATTCACGCTGGAAATGTTCACAATGTTCATAGGAAACCTGGTTTCTAAAATATTTATAAACCTGGTGATTCTAGAAGACAAATGGAGTCGGAAAAAGGCAATAAATGTACAGGGTTAGTTTACATAATTTGGGTTTAAATTATTGCGAGTTCATCACTTAAATTAGAAAAAGAGTTCCTCAAACAAAAGTTGTAGATTTTTACACAAGTTTTTATAATATGCTAGGAGAAAAAAACAATTGAACATCAGAAACCATTAGAAACTGAACCAAAGTTGTGTTTTTTTATTATTTTTTTTTTTTTATTTTAATAGAACACCCTGCATTTTATTACTGTTATCTGATTCATCAGTTTTCTCTTTAAAACATATATAATATGTCTATGTTTGCAGAGAAGATGGCGGCATATTTAATTTAAATTAATTATTGAAGAAGTAGTTAGCGACAACGGATCACAGATCACAAAAACAACGTTAGCCGGAATGCCATTGAAAAAGTATTGAGCGTTTCAGCAGTAAGAAATTATTTATATCAGTTTGATGTGTGGATCGGTAAAGGCGGAACTGCCCAGTGGCCTCCAAACAGCCCAGACCTTACCCCTTTAGACAGAGTTTTCTATGAGGCAATGAATATACTAATGCAAATTTGGATGCATTGAGACACAATTGAATTCATATCAAATTTCAATGACCTTGATCCTAATTTTGTAGTGAATTCAATTTCTAAAATTACCGAGGAATATATACAAAGTAGGTACCTATTTCGAAAGTGCAGCATTTGTGATTATTTTTATTTATGCTTTTTGAGAAATTAGATTTAGTATTTATTTTATACGTAAAGTCTTTGTTTATTCTTTGTTAAAATTTGTTTAAACTTCAAATTTATTATTGTTATTTTTGTAAAATAAAATCCGGCGTCGCTAACTACCTTTTTATTAATACTTTCAAATGAAATATATCATGACTTCTGTCTATTTTTGAAAAGGAAAAAATTCGAAGAATCAGAATATGCAAAAACATACAGGATGTTCCATTAAAAAAAAACTTTTGTTCAGTTTTATGATTACTGATGATCAATTTGGAGTTTTTCATTTCAGCATTTTTCATACATTGTGGATTTTTAAATGGAACACTGTATATTTTTATAAGACTTTATGAGTAAAAATCGTTCTGAGTAAGAAGACATTAAAATGGTTGGTTTTAGTTTTTTTTTCCAAAATGTCACTTCTAATTATGTTCACAGTACTCTAGAGTACTGCGCATGAAATAAAAAACACCAACACATTCCATTTCACCGGGAAAATATTAAAAATGTATTTTTATTAAAACTGAACAATTGGAAAAACCATCCTCCTGTTTGAAAAAAAAAACATTTTTTTCAAACAGGAATTCCTCGGGTAAAGTCTAAAAAATTGTCGTTTCGATGATACCAAACTTAGTAGGGCACTGATCCATAAAATATATGATTCCAAAAATATACAGATTATATGATTTGAGAACAAACTATGAGGTCTCTAAGGCCTGAAAGTAAAAATTTCTAAAAAAAGTAATTTAATGATGCCTTTTTACATAAAACGAAAAAACGAAAAAAAATTGTAAATTGAAATTAAAAAAAATATACAGGGGTCCCATTTAGAAATCCAAAGTACCTAATCTCACCTAGTTGCCTATGAAAAAAAAACTGAAAAATGCCTCCAAAGAAGACTCCATACTCTAATCTATTTGCAACAGTGATAACCCAAAACGCGTACATCTTTCCGTTCAAAAAGTTATTGAGTGTACCCTATCCTTGTAGACACCCGGTAGGGCTCATCTTTGACATTTGTTCTCGAATTTGAAGTACCCTATGTAATATTGTACCATGTAATTAGTGAAGAAAAAATATCCCACATGCGGAAATACGCTTTAAATGGGCATCAATGATATAGACAAGCCCAAATCCTTACTAAGAGATTTACCACAAGGTATTTTGTTAAAGGTAAAAGTAAAGGTAAAGGTATTTTTGAAAACTGAAAAATAACTAATACGTAACATATATTTGTTCATTTATTCAGTTTATTTATTTACAAGTCATATATTTGTTCATATAAAAATAATTGTAGGAATATATTGTCAGATTTCAAACTTCTGCAATTTTCTGTTATTGAGATATTTGCAAATATGTCTGAAATAACTAACAAAAATGTACGAAAACAGTAAATTAAATGATGGAATTATAGCAAAACAAGGGAAAGAAAAGTGTAACACAAAAGAATACGAGCATGCTTTTGTCGCTGGTTATGTATATTTAAACTGCTATGTGGGTTTCAAAAAAATGTATATTCTGTGAAATATAATGTTAATCAAGTTTTTTGACCAAACACCACAAATTAATCTTGTAATTTTGGATACCTGACAGAGAACTATGATAGAAAATAGTGATGTAACATCAATCAATAATTAATATTAAAATATTAGCAATAATTGGTATTAAAATAACCTGTTCCTCATATTAACATAATGTTGAAAAATCGAATAATTTTGCTTGCATAACTTACTTACTTTCAAAACATTTCAAACTCATATATCACGAATGAAGGTGTAATTACGTAATTGTTTGCATATTTTTAACAGAATTGCAACGAAACAATACTATACAGAGTCTTAAAATTCAAATTGTGATTTTTTTATGTGGGATAATTAAAGAGGTTTTGATGAAACTTTTGAGGATCCTTAACTTCAATGAAAAATACTATTTCATTTTTGTATGATGCAGTCGACAGAAACAAAAGAAAAAGAGAAACTATAGTTACGTTAGTTTCCTTCTAGTCCAATACTTAACACGTATGTATGTATGTACATATAAACTGCCTAATGCATATTGCAGTATACGTAAGTTATAGAACGTTAAAAAGCATATGCGATGTTGCAAAACACAGATAATTAGTTTGTTTTGGTTTTACGTTAAGTTAGAAATATTGTTTATTCGTTTTAGGGTTCGGAACATCTGCTGTAACACAGAGCCGGACTCGTAATTCGTCATATTATTGACGGAAGACGACATGTGAGAGTTCAAAAAAAAAAAAACAAGAGCAAAAAGTGTTAATAATGTATGTACATACCTATTGCTTGTGTCATTCCGAAACACCGACTGTCCTCATTGCTTGAGTGCACGTTGCCATGACCAGTAGTCTTTCTGTATTCCTTCTCGTTAAAAGTGAGCGGTTTGGCCTGTATATATGGTTGTAGAAGGAAAATGGTCGTTCCACATCTACTGAACTTAAAGGTGCAAATTCACAATAGTTCACGTGGACAGAGGACGACACACCACGCACATTATTTTCACGAATTTCGCACAGTTGTTTGTATCACTAACAGCTGTTTGTTGTCACTAACATCAGTATATTATATTTTTTAAATCTACAGAGGACAATGCCCGTGTTATTACTATTTCTATATTTTTAGTCGTCGTGTATAAAACCTGTTTACTAGCTATCAATATCGGGGGTGAAATATCTGAAACACCTAAAATTGGTATCAGAACATTAACGACCTTTTTACCGCGAAAATCTGTTCGTCCACTGTCAGTCAAAGAAATGTATTGCGTGTCTTCATTAATATTTCCCACGACAGGTTGATATGTCTTCTGTAAATGTTTTACACAACGTATCACTAGTAGGCAATGGAAAATCGGATATATATTTGGCAAAAAAACGTCTAAAGTACATCTTGTCGACCACGTTCCACGAAAGGCTATTGCGTAAAACATTATGCACAAATCAAACCAAAATTCCTCTTTTGTAACAGTGCCAGGTTTATTTTTTTGATGGATATTCGAATCTAAATGTCTTTTACACTCTCGGCGATCACGAAATATAAATCGACGATTGCAAGGACTACATAAACTACGTGATCTGTCTATTCTAAAATCGTCGTAATTTTCAATCAACCTCTTAAGTCTATTCACAAATGGTAACGACTGTGCTATTATTGGAGAAATCCACACAAAATCAGGTAGTATGTAGATACAGTACACGAACTCACGAGTTAGTCACTCGCGACAAAAAATTGTTTCAATGCGACGGTCGACCCGTTTACGTTGACGGCTGGACCAAAGTACAAGGACACCTGTCAACATCGGAATAGCTCGCTTTCTTACGGAGAAATTGTATTACGACGTCCTAAGCTCCTGTAATTGTATTCAGGAGTCTAGTGGCATTCTACGCACGGTCAGTGGCGTGGATATACAGGGGCAAGAAATATGCGCTTCAAAAATACGGTTTATACTTTAGTTATAAGAGTTGTTGTATAGTGCATGACGGCATACTTTTCCGGACGCTATTTATTAAGTATAGGTACATATTTAATTACCAGAAACTACACTAAATAGTTTTTTCTTGTCATAAAAGTAGCACCTGCGCTAATATAAAGGTCATTGTCATTATATCAACATTATTCCAATTTTCTTTATGTATCCGTAATATTCATACATATTTTTTATCGTGACAACATATTTTTATCAACATGTTATTTAACATATTATCGGGAAATATTATCATCGACATCATTATTGAGGCAACATATACATATGTGTAAAACATTTTTTTGGTTATGGATTCTTCAGGTCTGAGTGGCCAAAAAATATTTTTTATACAAACAATATATATTTTTATTTATGTGGCATTTGCAATATTCCGTGGATTATTGCCTTTTGAAAACTACTTAATATATTATACAAGTCATTCCAACATTCTAACGAAACTAATTCACTGTTTTCATCGATTGCTTTTCTTCAATTCACAGGCGCACTATGAAGTAAAATGCATAAAAAATGTAATATTCGCTATTAAAATTAAATAAGAAGACTTTATTCAAACATATTCTTATGACAACTAACGTTACAATTTATTATTTCATGTCATTTATTTTCATTTCCCTCCAATCCACTGAATACGCGATTTTTTTTCAAATTTATGTTTTTTTTTTTTGTACTCGAACATGTAGAATCAAGCACCTAAAGAAGTTTTTACGAAAATAAAAAAAAAAAAAACATCAGTTCAGAAGATTGCGATATTCACTGTATAACTGTTTGTATCACTAGTAATAATATACTACAAGTAACTAACACGCATCATTAATAAACACTCTGCAGTTTGAAGTTGGTTTTGAAGGATAATTTGGAAAACAATTATGGGGTGGTTATTTGCAGTACTGCAGTAATTTAACACAAAAAAAAGAAAAATAGGAATACGGTTAAGGTTAACTTTAGCTACGGGTCAATGATATTATTTTAGGGTATCAAGTAGGTATTTTACTGTATCAAATATTTATATAACTATTTTTAAATTCTAAATGCCTTTTAATAGATTTTGTAAGAATAGTTGTAGTTAAATTTTCCACGTTTTAGTGTCAAATTTAAATATCCTAATACACCGATAAACTTCTTTTATTCTTGTTTATCGAGGCATGTAATATATACACTACTTCCACATCCAATTTTTCACATTTAATTAGACTGAACTGCTAAAAATATCATGTTGCATTCTTAAAAAAGCATATTATTATGTATTTGGGTATGTCCTTTATGACCTTTATAGCGGTTATGAACAGTATGGCCCTTACGACCTTTATGGCCAATATGGCCTGTATAATTGTTATGACCGTTATGACCTTTGTGGCTCATATGATCATTATGATCTATATGATCCTTATAACCTATATGGCATAAAAGACTTAAATGAACGTATCGACCTCCATGACATTTATGACCTTGATGATCTGAATGACCTTGATAACCCATAAAACGATACATGAATAAAATACGTCACATGAATATCTATTATATACATATTTCGTGGTCGGGATACTTGAATACAGTTTAACCCTGCGTTATAGCAAACTTTCCGGACCCTAGTAATTATTAAAATGTTGCATTTAATTTAAATTGTTATAGTTTATTTTAATTTTGAATAGTTACCCCCTTCAACCCTCTCAGCCCCCCCCCCAACCTAGTACGCTAAAAACCTTTATATTTGCAGCATTTGTTACGTTATACATGTGTCTGACATTTCAAGTGGAGATCACACATTATCTATAGACAAGGAATAATAAGGGGTAATATATTTATTACCCCCCTTTTTATCCTCCAACCCCTGCAGCTTCAGACTTCATGATGGTACATAAGTGTTCCAAATATAAAGTTGATATCTTAACGCGTTTTTTTTTTTTTAATATAGACCGATAGACAGACAGAAAATTATGTTTCGCTTAAACTTAAAATCTCGAAGATTCAGAACATTTTATACCAATAAAGATTTAAAAAAAATCATGAATACTATACTTCCACTCCACTACGTGGAAGTCGAAGTAATTAAAATACCTTGGACTTAAAATCAATAGTTATTCAAATATCTAGTTAACTTATTAAGTATGTACGTAAAAACACTGAAAAATGTCTATGACTCAGATAATAGTTTGAGATAATTAGAAATAATTAATTGCATTACTAATCCTTCTTGTTTCTTAAGAGTACGGACAAACTTCCTCATTCCATATAAAAGCAATTAAGTCACTAATTAAACGTTACAAAATAATTTGATTGGATTTCCTTTCCAGAAATATGTTTCCCCCAAACCTGGTCGAGGCGTGTATATTTCAGGTACGTAAAACACATATAATTTGCCAAGTATAATTCATTTAGATATTTTAAACAAAAGTAAAACAAAAATTTTCTACTATGAATTATTATCTCACCCAGTTTTATTTTTGAATTAATCATAATCAAAAAAACCACCTGACTGCAATTTGAACACACTTAAACTGACAATCACACACCATCGAAAATAAGATATATTTTTTAAAGATGGGTTCTGAAATTATTTCAAAGGACCCTACAGTAAAAGTTCACATGTATTAATTTTTATTCATTACACTTCCTCCTTATTCTCATATTGTCATATCATATTACACATATTCTTTCATATTTCAGTATCGTACCAACCTGGTAGCATCAGATGAGAATGAAACAGGTAGTCAAATTTTAAAATAGATAATATTAACGCCACCATGTACATTGTCCATTGTATGTATATATTTCTTTCTCCTTCAGATATTTACAAATTCAGTATAGAGACCGAAACAGTTCAAACTACCAACATTTTGGGATTAGTAGTCGCGTCAGCAGTTGTCGGAATAGCGATTGCCCAGCTGGGCGATGAAACAAGAACAATAGCGAATATTTTCCACAATCTAATGGCTCTCATGATGAAGATAACAACTTGGGTTATAACGCTATCTCCGGTTGGTATTATGTTTTTGGTTGCGGCCGAAGTGTTAGAAATGGAAAACATCGGTTCGGTGATGAGCTCTCTAGGAATGTATTTTGCGACGGTGTGTATAGGACTTCTTATCCAGGGGCTTGTAGTTTTACCCTTACTGTACGTTGCTCTGACGAGAAAAAATCCGATAACGTTTGTCAGTCACTTGGGGCAAGCGATAGCAACAGCTTTTGGAACAGCCTCTAGGTAAGATTCAATATCATTTAGAGTAATAGAATACGATTTTCTAATGCAATTTTCAAAAGGCAATATACTCTCAAACAAAAAAAAATCAATTTCAGTTCTGCCACATTACCAGTAACAATACGATGCTTGGAGGACAAGATAGGAGTGGACAGGAGGGTCGCCCGTTTCGCCCTACCAATCGGTGCCACAATCAACATGGACGGCACGGCTCTCTATGAAGCTGTCGCGGCTATTTTCATAGCTCAAGTAAGAAACGTATCTCTGGACTTCGGAAAGTTGGTGGCTATTAGTATAACAGCCACAGCTGCTAGCATTGGTGCAGCCGGTATTCCTCAGGCTGGCTTGGTCACTATGGTCATGGTGTTGGACACCGTTGGGCTGCCTTCAGAGGATGTCAGTTTGATACTTGCAGTTGATTGGTTACTGTGAGTAAATTTTGATGTGTTTAATCTTTAGTTGATGGGCATTTGCGGCTTGATTCCACTAAGAAAATGCATAAACGTATCACAGACTGATCATGGGTAGAGTGTTGATTATGGGTCGGTCCAGTATACTGGATTTCCCGGCCCTGGGCCCGGGCCCTCTAATGTTAATTTTTTCCACTTTGAATAAATTAAATTATTTGACTTAGAAATTACTGAAAAAATAGAGAAAAAACTGTCCTAATAAGTTTTGACAGAAATTTTGATTCATAGAGGAGTGATTTGGGGTTAGTAATTGTGAATCAGACTTCTACAATTCAAAATAGTGGATATAAAATGGCGGATTCAGGATGTTAACTTATAATAGAAAAATTATAGAAATAATGGAAAAATATACGTCAACGACTTTGGCATTTGATTTTTAATTTTTATAATTCAAAATAGCGGATTCAAGATGGCGATCTAAAAATAAAAAATCACGATATACGAACTCTTGTGTATATACCTATTTTCATCAATATTATCAGATTTTTCACTCTTTTTCGGCAACCATCACTTACTGACATCGATTGAAATTGCTTATCATGCAACGATACTGCAAATGTCACTAAAACGAAAAATATTCATCACGACATAAAATTAAGTGATGATCACATTTTGGTATTTCGAATTTATTTTGACACATTATATGGACATTTCGCAATTCGGCAATAGAATGAAAACAATGCTCTTCCCAAGCATTGGGAGTTAACTCATATAGTATATTCTTTTTATCAACTGGTATCTTGATTGAAGTTGTTGTTGACCAGTTTGAATCCATCCAACTGAATCAGTCATATTGAAATCCAAAAATCATCATCATATCATATGATATCAAAAGATATCATATTTGCTTTGTCATTAGCAACCCCCAAATCGTAATCAATGATGACAAAAATAAATGGATAGAGATTTTATTCCACAATTGATTGAATTACAAACTTTTCGTCGCCATATCGGGTCCGCCATTGAATTTTTTAAATAAAATTTGTTTTTTTTTTATAAATAAAAGTTTTAAATAAAACTCGTATTCGTAATCAGCTACCTCAAAAATTCATGTATGTAGTTTGCAGTCCAAATTCTAGCAAATTTAAAATATTTGTCCCCCATATAGGATTTGTCCGCCATATTAGATCCGCCATCTTGGATTTTTAAAATATAACTTCAGATTCGTAATTAGCGACTCTAAAACCCCAAAATAATGATGAACAAAGACGAGGAATCTCTTTTTTGAGCCAGTATACTGGATTTCCCGTCCCCCAAAGGTTAAATGAGTAAAAACGTACAAACGTGAAGAAGTGGCCTAAGACTAGGACATTCTAAGCATCAAATGATCCTATTTCCGAATTCGTTGAGGATTTTTATTTTAAAAAATGCTTTGAAAACAAAAAGGCGACAAAATTGATTATTGAAAATGTGCCTTTTGATGTGATGAAAAAAATGAAAAAACCAAAATTGATGTATCTGAAAAAATAGGTAAATTTAGGTTTCCATTTTGTTTTCTATTTCAGGGATCGTTTCCGAACTGCTATTAATGTGATGGGAGATGCGTTTGGTGCTGCAATCGTAGATCACAGAAGCCAGAAAGAACTGAAGGAACTAACCCCTGCCACACCCCGAAATTCTGTAGAAGAAAACAAAGATATGGGTCAACAGACAACAGATGGGGAAAAAACTCCTGAAATTAACGGTGGTCTGCAAGAGGCCTCCTAATAATATAATTCAGTCTTTAAAGTCAAGAGAAATGTCGAAAGAATCTTGTACCTAAAAGGTACATTATGTAAATAAACGACGTAATAGATGGATTAACATTAACATTGTGCCGTCAGTAATGTTATGTAAATGTATCTAACATCTAAATTTTATTTAATATGTATTCGACATCAAAATCTAACAATGCGTAACAAGTTTTTAACACAACAGTTATATCTACTTAGGTATAAGTAAAATAAAAAATATACGTAACTACTATGTAATGTAATTCTACTATGTAATGCAGGCTGTTCTAAATAATACAGATCTCTGGATATGGATCAATACGTCAATGATAGTTTTGACTTTATATGTATGTATATTGTATAGAGACATCCAAAAAAAAACGTCATCAAAGATGGCCGAGAAAAAAGACGTATTTCTATTCTTAATTGAATTTATAACCTTATTTACTTGTCAAGACTGTCACATCATATGACAGCCATTGTTTATTTTACAAATTGTGACAGTCACTTGTGAAAAGTTTGACATAACTGAAAAGCTTAGACATGACCGCTATTTCCATCTCTCTTCTTCTAGTCAGAGTTGATGACGATTTTTTTGGATGTCTATATATGTATTAAGATTATATAACCTATACAATATTAATAGAAATATTTTAATACTCTACATATGCATGTCTCGTTTTTTAATATATATTAATTCAAGAATATACATTATTATTATTACTACAAAATATACATTAGTTAGATAAGTTTCTGTTGCAGTTTCGATTTTCATGCAGATTTTCATGTCAAGATGTAGCAGCAAGCTTAGAACTGACCTTTTTGTATATAAATTGTAAATAAAATGTTAAATTATAACCTATATATACATTTTCAACATATTATATTTTATTAAAACAAAGAAACATGATTTTTAACACTTAATAAGCGAAACTTTTGGATGGAAATAGTTCTAAAGGAAAAAGTTTGATAAAAAAGTTTCTCCCATGAGAAACTGATATAAATATTTCATGTGATAAAATGCAATACGTTAATAGATATAATAAATATTTCAGGAATTACCTACAATTGCAGCTCAGTCATAAGTAAAAAACCTTTTTGGAGAGCTATTGAGCTCTCCAAAAAGATAGATTTGCAAGTATATTTCTATGAGTATCTTTTTGGCAGCACCCACCGTTTTCACACAATAATGCCGTTGTACAGTGATAGTGTATCTATTGTATAGTGATAGTATATGCAATGCACATTAGTAAACAATGTGTTGCAAACATTGCTTGCGCTTCGTTTGAACAAAATAAGATCCCTTGGATACGAAAGGACGTGTCAGTAGAGTACAATATTATTCCAGTGTTCTCTTGTTTCTCATGGTATTGAGCCAAGGTATTGAGCATCCCATTACTGTGAATGTTTACGTCAACACTATTCCAAGTATATGGTCAGCCATGGTCACGCTTTTCCCCAGAAAGTTGTGAAACTACATTTTTAAATGCAGTTTAGTCTTCTCGTTTCATGTCACCCACTGTTTACATCATCTGCCATCAGTATACGTATGTTTAGACCAGAAACAGAACCAAACGTTAATTTGTGCAACTGTGAATTGATTTTGATCCCTATTTTTCCGTCAGTTGGGCTCAGTAAATGCGGTTCGGCCGACACCAGATGACAGTAGATGCTGCGATTCTAATACCAGACACACTTTTATACGTTGTCTTATTACACATTAACAGACTTACACACGAATGCGGATTCGAAGACGTAACAACCGAAGATGTGACCGAACTGTTAGACGTGCATGACCAACCACTCTCAAATCAAGAATTAGAAGAGTTGATGGAGGAATTAGATAACCTTCAATCAGAAAATCCTGAAGAAGAAGAAGAGGAGGATGAGAAAGAAAATGATAGAAGAACCCTAAAAACGGCCGATCTAACTCGTATCCTTTCTTCTATAGAACGCTTAACAGATGAGCTCTGTGAGATAGACGGGGATTTCAATCGAAGCGCAAATGTTAAAAGAAGCGTCACAGCTGCCGTTCGACCTTATGCTATGATTCTGCAAGAAATGAAGCAACAATCAAAGCAAATGAAATTGGATGCTTTTTTCAAAAAAGTGATAAGAATTTAATTTCGTACCGACGAACTAGTGAATTAGTATTTATTTTAAAAAATTCATTAATTGTATTAAGAGATTATTACTTATTTTGTAAAAGGAATTAAACTTTATTTATTAAATACGTTTATAATTTATTTAGAATATATGTATATAGTCTATGTATTAAATAAACATGTTAGATTGTTCTTAGAATTTTGACACGGAACCTAACCTTATATCGTCCATTATATTTGTGTTCATTTTACGCCGGTGTCTGTCGGAACGGAACCCCGGCGTAAAACGAGGTTTACCTGTATTAGTAAATAAATCACACCACAGAAATTGACATTCTTCCTCTAAGTCATTACGACTGTGCAGAGGGAGAATACACATGGAAAAAGACGTAGGACACACAACCAAACCCTGTGACAGGTGCCAATTGCCACAGGCGGGATTCGAACCCGCGCAGATAATAGCTCTCGGAGTAATCGCCATCTTCTCACCTGGCGCTTTACCCACTGAGCTATCGCCGCGGCGATATAATATAATGCTCTGTAATAAATAATAAATAATTGATGTAATCACCCCTTTAGTTCCTAAAAAGCCTACGGAATATTCTAGTTATACAATTTTAGTGCGTTATTATTGCATGTAGATGCAGATATACCTACCTGATATTATATATATGTGCATTACTTTTCTTATAGTTTATTATTTATGAGTATATCTAATGTGTAAAATCTGTAGTAAACAGTCAAACATTCAAAACACAAATCTGTAAAAATTTCAGTGTTTTACGTTAGCTTTTTGTCGTTATTCTGCTCATGCCGAAATGAGAAAATGAAACGGAAAATGAGTTTGTAGAACTTTGGCTAGTCGGAACTGGGATTAATTAAAATTATTCTAAAGTACCTCATTCTATCTCTATTCAATTCTGGCCCGCTTCTCTGCGTCATTGGCCCTACGCTGCAAAGGTTTTTTTTTTATATGGCGTTAAAACAATTTCATAACATACATCATAAAGTTTCCTCTTGTTGTTTCATTAATATGGCATGGTATTACGTCGTGATGAATTTAACTGGCGACAGACATTTTCCTCGTGTTGGAACGAAAACCATTTTGGTTATATAAATTTAAGTAGGTATTAGGGCTAGAACAAAATTCTCGGATACCGACCGTCTTCCAGGTGGCCGTGGCTCGGCCAGCGGGGCGGGGGGCGGGACGACTGCCGCGCGAAACAGGTATACAAAAGGACTAAATAAATACGGAATTGATTTAGTCCTTTTAAGGTCGCGCGCCTGTAATTGTGCATTACTGATTGTTATAATTAATTGATATGATAACGATGGTTAAAACGCCAGCCCCATTTGCTTGTCAATTAAAAAAAAATGTGCGGGATTTTCCAGATTTGAAGTGTTAAAGCTACCACTGTGTACTGTGAAATATGAAGTGTTACTTACATGTTTACAGAAAAGGACAATATGAAAAGCACGTAAAGTCGCTAAAACACTGAGAAAATAAAAGAAATGTAATCCCAAGAAGTGAATTCCTATATGAGGACGACGAGGTGTAAGAGTGTGACAACAGATGCGGGAAAAGTAAGAGAAAACAATATTACTTAGTAAGTCACTATTTATTCACTGCAGCATGCATGCTCAAGTTCGACCCTGGCATGTACCATTTGGTTCTAGCCCTAGTACGTACCATGCAAATTCGACAAACTAAATTATCTTGTACCATAAACATTGACGACGTATAGGAGTAGTAGGACTTCTGGAGTAGTTGTGCCGAGTTGCACTGTTTTCAGCTATCCGCCGTATTCTCCGGATCTAGCTCCTAATGATTTTCATATTTTCCCCCAACTGAAAGTACGCATCAGGTCGAAGGAACACGTTTTGCAAATGAAAACAAACTCAAACTCGAGGTGGAGGCTTGGCTGAACATTTAGCGGGACAGTGGTATTATTGGCAAGTTTAAAATGTTTACTTAGATACCAAAAATTCATTGATCTCAAAGGGGATTATGCCGAGAAATAAAATACTCTCAATAAGTACTCATTAACTTAATACGAGTATATGTATATTATACTCAATTTTTTTTCCACCGCTTTTTTGCTCTCTCCTGGACCTTTTGGATATGCCGTGTAGCATGTAGCATTAATTTTATTTACTGAAATAGTAAAACATATTCCAGAAAATTACAATGATTTTGTACTGTTTTCATGGGATAGGTGCAGACGACACCTAAATATTTTCCAAATTAACTGTTTACATCAAATAGTAACAAAAAATTGGATTAATCCACGACAACAATCCCAAAAAATATACATACATATTTATCACAATCGAACAAGAATAACAATCCTAAAATAATTATTGTCTTCTAAAAAATATTTCTAACACGATGTATATTCATTATTTTTAACCTTACCAGGCCCCTCTACCTTGATTCGGAGCACCTAAAACCACATTTGTGGCTATAGACTGCTACTGTTTATAAGATGGTGACCATCGAGGTCTCATGTATAAAAAACAGAAGCTATTTAATTTTAGCAGAAAGCAAAGACGACATTGAAAAGAAGAACGGAATGATTCAGATATACAAATTGAATTTATATTAGAAACAAAGGAGCACCTGTTTTACTACTTATACCGGATTATCAGTTAGAATTGCCAGACTATACAGTATTCTAACGTTTCTTATTTTCAAACTTCATGTGCCGGAAATACAGCTTTAAATCAAATAATTAATTGTTGGAAATTATTTACTTAGCTCGTATCCATCGTATTTTAAAAAAAGGTTCTTAAAAGCTGAAACTTAACTTCCATAATAAGTTTTCTAAAACTAATTAAAAGCAGACACAATGCTGACAAATAGCAAGAAAGTTTGACAAAAATTGAGTTTGAAACCCTTTCTTTGCACTGTTTTACTCAAAGCATACTATATAAAATTATGCATCTAATAACTGGGTTAAAAATTATTCATCTAATAAATGGGTTACACTGAACACTTACACACAAATATCTCGAAAACGGTTACTCGGAAAATGAAAAAAAAAAATGAGAAAACTGATAATTTTACTAAAAACAAATACTCGTTCGTTCAAATAGTCGCAAAACAGTTACACCAGTTCTGATGTACTTAGAGAGCCGCACCCTTCACAGTTTATATCAAAATTATTGACAAATTAAAACTGTTTGTAAAAATGTTGGATTTTAAAAGTTATTTATGAAAGATCTTGAACGAGGTTCTTATGGCATGTTTGGCTGTTGGATCATTTGAAAGGTATTTTAATACTTTACACAATGGTTCATATTAAGATACGTGTTGAGTTGTACGGAAATTAATATGAATAATAACTGTTATTCAAAACGGATCTCCTTTTTATTACATATTGTTTCCAATTGAGAGTCCAATTATTGTTACCATTACATTTTATTAACATTTTTATTAACAAATACGTTCAACTTAATCGTTTGCAACCGATTACATTTAGTAAAGTAAAAATAGATTTACCTAATTATGAACCAATTTAAAGAAGCGCAATGTGCAATTGACGTTTTTTTCACATTCACTCATTTTATCCAAAACTCTGCCTTGACAGACAACAGAAGACAATATTTGACAGAAATTAAGTTTGATGGCATTATTCATGGCTTCTGTTTCACTCACAGCTTGCGTTAAAAAAGTGAAAATGTGTATCAACTAAATTTCACGTACTTAAGTAGATACATACACCGGTGGCTATTGAAATTGCAACACCCAGTATAAACAATAATAACGGCATGACCTTCTGTATTTTTGTTTGTTAAGATGAATTTAAAAAATGATTACAATTTCAGGAATTTCCGGCTAATCGTTTCTGAAAAATCCAGGTACATGCGAAATGGTGACATAGGGAACTATAAAATAGTCTACTTATCAATGTTTTGTGCTATATTTGTTGATGCAGTGAGTGGGGACAAGTGCCACAAAATGCCCCGTATAAGAGAACGACATCGATACGATCAAGTTGGTGAATTTAAGAGAGGTCAAATTTTAGGCCTCATGTCATATCGAGATATACGTATTTCGCCAAATACGGTACGTATTTGGCGAAATGTAAGCACAGTCATGGGGATATGGTGGCAGTGGAGTGAAGCACGTGGTGGAAGTGGCTTGAATAACACAATATTGTGAGACGACCTGGCACTGGTGCACGAAAGCGAACTGCAGACCGCAAAGAGCCGCCACCTTCATCAATTTATTGAGGCACCGAATACAAACAGCAACCCAATTAGCTCAACAGTGGGTAATGGTTACACAATATCATTTATCGTTACGGTCAGTCAGACGCCGCCACAACGTCAATTGTTGTGACTTCCGCTGACTGTACAACACCGTCGCTTATGTTTACTGCCTACTAAGTCTAAGCATTAGTGGAGGGAAGAATGGCATAATCTCGTATTCTCTGATGAATCCCGGTTTTGTTTGTACCGGCACGACAGTCGGGTCCGTATCAGAGATGCCAAGGAAAACGCAAAAAGCATTAGTGTATAATGACGCGCTCTATGGCTCCAACACAAGGGATTATGGTATGGGGGGGGGGGGGGCATTGTTTATATCAAGTCACGTCAATTTGGATTCAAGATACCTTAAACTGCCAGAGATACTTCGATGAAATGCTACGACCAGTGGTAGTACCTTATCTGCAGGACCACGTAGGTGCCATATTTCCACGTGATAATGCCAGACCACATGCAGCAGCAAACGAGACACAATTTCTGAATGAGTATGCAGTTAAACGACTTCCTTGGCTTTCGTGTTGCCTAGATTTATCCCACATAGAAAAAACATAATATATGCTGAACCAGCAAGTGGAACAGAGGAATTATGAACGAGGGTACAAGCTACATGGAATGCTATACGTCAAGAGACCATTCAAACGCCGTTTGATTCACTACCAAGGCGGCTAGAAGCTGTTATAAAAGTACGTGAAAGATACGTATCCTATTAAGTATTCAGGGAGTTGCATTTTGCACGCAATGGTCATCAGTATAGGTTGCGTCCATAAAACATCAATTGACAAAGGATTTTTTGGGATGTTGGACAAATAACGATCTACTAATTTTCTGCCGACGTTTCGTCTAATTTACTTAGACTTTATCAAGGCTCAATTAGTGTTTTTTAAAATACTGGTCTATGTCATTCCAAAGATTGATCTTTTTCTCTACCTGCAGGTACATGTGTTTAAATATTTTAATAATGTTATATTTCTTTCTTTTGCTTTTATAACCACACTACACGAATAATTGATCAGAGATCAATCTGGAATGACATAGACCAGTATTTTAAAAACCACTAATTGAGCCTTGATAAAGTCTAAGTAAATTGGACGAAACGTCGGCAGAAAATTAGTAGATCGTTATTTGTCCAACATCCCAAAAAATCCTTTGTCACGGTCACCAGTATATTTACATACACAGTTATGCCGAAGATTTCAAATCTGATTATCTCGAAAACCATTACTCATGTCTATTCAACTAGGCACAGATACATTTGTTGCGTAAAAGGGATAATAGATATCCGCAATACAGTTACGCCATGTTGAAGAGGCGCGATGTGCTATAGGTGGCGCCCTCTTCTGTAATATCAAAACGAAGGTAATAGAAGGTGATCATAATGAAATTAATTTTCTCACCTTAAGAACTACTCCGAGTCTCTAATTTCATGCCGGTACATAAAAAAATTCATACAAAAAAGAAAAGACAACTTTGAGCCAAGGTAAATCTAACTAAGTCATATTATTTTGACTTTGCTTTTGCTACAGTACTATGTAGGTACCTTATGAACCGCCCTGTACATTAAAACGTTAATATGACTGATATAAATGCACATACATACATACCACTTTTCCATGTCTATACGAGAATATCTTACGCACCTGCAACAAAAAGGATTCCATTAATTCATTGTGACCATTAATTTATGTTCGAGAATTAAAAATAGAGAAAATTGAAACTTCAACTTATGGTGAGTTCATGTAGATATTTTTAGTAATAAGAATAAGAATAGTAATAAAAATAGGAATAATTTTAATTTTAACAGCTGAATGCGTTCATGCTGCAAAATAAGTATAAGAAAGCTTGAGACACATACTAATAACATTTCACCGCAGCGTTTTGAAGTAGGCTTGTGATTGGCTAATGTTGCGGAAGTTTAGAAGTCGACGAATTAAACATGACGCCGATTATCTTGATTTTAAGAAAATATTTAAGTAGATGCCTTAATATTCTATAACATATGTAACCTTAAATTAAAAGTGTGGTTAGTTTGTGTCTGTTTATTTTAATTTGTATCTTTAATAATGAAACTGAACAGCCGCGTAACCGTCGTGTTTACTGCAACCACGTTGTTACTAATTTTAACGACTTTAGCAGTCAATTTACTAAAAAAAAAAAACAAACTAGGCGATTTGCTTTTCATTTTCGATTATTTGCTATTGCACAGTGTGCGTTTCGCCGTAAAAATAAGAATAAAGTTTAAAGTAAAAATAAGAATAAAGAAAGAACCATCATTCAAGGTCATCCTTATTTTTAAAATTATTACTAAAAATTATATTTACTGCATGAACTGGGTCAGAAAACTGGGTATAAAACGATGGATTAACTTTTATTCTTATTACTATTCTTATTATTATTACTAAAAATATCTCCATGAACCCACCATTATTACTTATAGATAATAACATAAAATATTATAAATGAAAAGCAACAACAAACTGTTAACGAAAAAATTCGCGATACATTCTTTTTATAGAAAATGTTGAAATGTCTAATCTGGTATCAGAAACGTGAAAGACATAACCACATAAAATATTCGCTATGTTACACTCACGCCCTCTCCACATTCTACGTTCATGGTTAATGTAGTTCGAGATTATTATCATCAGGAAATTGACATAATATATCAAATAAATACATATGCCAAATCTGGTTTTCTTATTTTGAATTGTCTCTAGGTTATTCATTATAAACTGTTTTTGGGGCACTCGTTTACGGGGGCGTAGCTCCCTTATCGGAGCTATATTCCAACCTATAACTTACCCTGACATTTTCGTATTTATTTAAAGATAAATACGTTTACGAAGTTTCCCGATTAAAAGTTGAGACCCTTTGAGACCCTATATATAATTTTTATTCAAAATAAAGATGATATAAATTATCTTATATATACTTATATATGAGGGGTATAGATGTAAAACTCACATTATCCACTTTTTAAAACTGTTCAGGAAGAAGGAATAACTGATTTCTCACCTTTTAAGTGACTTAAGGCACTGAATTTTTTTTTGGTATTTGTAATAGAACTTTAACTTTGCTTCTCAATTGGTGAAATACCAGCACAACAATATTTGACTCCAATAAAGTGGATTAAAATTTGGATAATGTGAGTTTTGATAGAACTTTTTGGATAACGGTAGTATTGCTCCAAATTATTCTACATAATATTATTTTGTACACTAAAATTCATGAAGTTAAGCTAAGAAAAGGAACTTGGAAACAAACTCAATGGTATATCAATAAAAATTTTATGTAATATGGTAGTTCATAATCAAAATAAAAAGCTGCACGAAATACTGGTTTTATTGTCATCATTGACTGATGAAGTGAAATATTTGCATAATGAACCTAAAATTGCAAAGTACAAAAAATGTTGACAGTAAAAAGTTCTAACATTCTCACATTCTCCTTAGGAGAATGTGAGTTTTGAAACAATTTACACATTCAATTAAAGAGACAATTCATATTTATATATAAGTTTTATTTCTTATATAAAACAAGAACACAAAAAACTAAATAATCTTGAATTATATAAATATATGCATATACTGGGTAGCTCAGGAGGCCTTAAAACGGTACGATGTTCGGATAAAATCAAGGTTTGTTCAGATTATGACTGAGCTTTCACTGTCCAGATTAGCGAAGGTTCGGACTAACACATGTTCGCATTGTCAAGGTTGCACTGTATCTTGCAAGCCGTTTCCAGTATTTTCTGGTAAGGCACACATTTTTTTTGTAAGTTTCTTTTTAATTTTTTTTATTAAAGCCTTCTATTTAGGTCTAATAATGATTCCCTAAAATATGTGGGTCTCATCTTCCTTAGAAGAATTTCCAATTCCACCAGGTGCCACCGTCAACTACGTACCCTTAATACCTTTCTGTTAGAGTACACGATTTCTCAACTCACATACATATGTACATTAAAGGAATAAGAGTTGAAAGAAACTATTTTGATAAAAAAAATTGCTTCTAATTCCGAAAACATGATATCGTTCAAGATATTAACAAGTTAGATTAAGATATATGTATATGTTTGTGTGTTACACACATATGTTTTTATTATCTTTTTCTTATCTTTTTATCTCTTTAATAATAATATGAGGGGTACAGATGCAAAACTCACATTATCCATAATTTTTCGAAATATAGTTAGTGGCGCTATCTTGTTCATTGTGTTGAACTAGCCCATTTTAAATCTTAAAAGTGGTATAAAACTCACATATTCGTATTTATTTTAAATTTAAAATAACTTAAAATAAATACGAATTTTAAATCTTAAAATTGGTATAAAATTCGTATTTATTTTAAATTTAAAATAAATACTTTTAAGATTTAAAAAACCCTTTGCACTAATTAGATCGGATTATCAAGGTTGTACTGTATTTTTGAAATGAATATTACATATACATATACACGCATTGCATATATAATGTAAATATGGCCGTTCATTACGTTTTTATTAGATACTCAAAATATTTAGATATACACACGTAGCAAAAGAGTACTTAAAAAATACATTTTAATTTTACTGTTTCTTTACATTGTCGTTTCATCGGAACCATCAGATTTCATAATACCTCCAATACTTGTTACTTTCAGTCCATTATCATAAAATAGAAATTAATGTGCCTTCACAGAGGATATTTGATTACGGTACTGATTAACTTGTGACCACACACAGAATCCATAAAGTAGGTTTCATGATCAAAGGACCGAAATGTAAACCATAGTTACGTATCTAGTAATTTCTTTATTACGATATTAAAACAGGTAGCACCTACCACTATAACCGATTGTTGGTGTTATTAGCTTATCTCCGTTTCATGTTGCTCTAGTGTTTCTCAAAGGCTGGAAGTAAACTTGTATAAAAATAATTATGTCAATTAAAACAGCTGTTATTGCCATGGTACCAATAGTAATAATGATATTTTTTTGAGTGAAGGATATTGTGAAACGAGCATTATGAAGTGACGAAAATAATATAATCTCGTCTTTTTACACCTGTAGCATACACTATTTTTATTTTTGTACAGCCTATATTTTCAATTCAAGTTGTTCACTACAAGTTCTCTTTTTTTATATGCACATCATGAGAGTTACAAATTTCGAAGACATTGTCAATGTTCTTCCGTTTATAAGGAAATTTCCTAACTACTATCAAACGATCCAAGAATGTCAACACAACCTTTAAAAAATGAATTCATTGCTTTATTACTACACGAATACTGAAATAATATGTTTAATACATTTCTAAACAGAATGTAGATCAAATGACTTCCATTATTTTAGTCGAGAACCTACCACACCTATTTGGATAGGACGGAATTTTCACTTAAAATACGTCAATTGGAAATCAATGCTTTCCTTAAAGAGGTCGTCTATACAAACGATTTAAAAAAATACATTTTTATTTTTACATTTTTCTGTTAGACAATGTGCACCTATATGGATTTATTTGAAATTCAAAAATGTTTTAGTCGCGACGCCCAAAAAAAAAGGTCGCGGGTTTTCAACGCGGCATGGAGCCTGTCAACCCTTTGGTTATAGAGATGACAACGTAGCAAATCGGATCAGGTTTGAATAGAGAGAGAGGGAAAGGTAGTTCAGTTGGTCGTCTTTTCTAGATTATAAAGGGATGCTTCGTGGCCTTGGAATAGCAGATTAACCGTAAGTACATATATTTATTGTTCTCAACAATCCGGTCCCCATTTCTTCAATACACATTAACCCATCAAGCTTAATTTTTTACTGCAGCTTCAGAAGGCATTTTTACCACAGCGATCTAACCAGCGACAGCTGGCTCATTTGTTATGCAGACGGATCAGTTTCGCAGGAAGGATCAGAAACCAGGTGTCAACACCACTGGGAAAACATGCCACAGTATTCCAGACTGAAATTCATAAGTTAACAACGTGTGCAACAGTATGTATGCCCAATCATGTCAGTGGCAGAAGAATCGGCATATACACCGACAGTCCGGCTTCACTATTGGTTCTGTAGTCATGGAGGTACTTTATTTCGAGTCTAACGACTGTGATGCGCAAATTAAAACACTGTTTTGCGTAATTTTCAAACAATGTATAATTAAACATTTTGAAACAGTAATTATAAAGGTCAAATTGGAAGAAAAAATAAATATTAAGATGAATGATTTGTATTCGGAGTGAACAAGACTTAAAGAAATCCAAAGAAAATGTACTAATAACGACAACGAATTTTCAGAGTAAAATACTGCTGAAAAATGGCAATGTATACTTAATAATGCGTGTGATAACTGATAACTTACCAAATATAAAAAAAAACGTATTATTTGCTCTCTGTTACCGCATCCTCAGCTTTCTTCACTAAAAGAGTTCAGTGATGAATGTATAGAGCTGACCGAGTAGAGAGAAACAAATCGTCTATACATTCAACAAAAAATGAATTCATTTATTTCAATCTAAACTTAGAATGTAAAACCAGTTATGAAACTTACAAAGATAACTAAAAACTGTTAGCAAGTGCTAAAAGCAGAAAAATAAGTATTTAAGGCAATAAAAACTTAAATTTGAAAAACAAATACTTTTTTCCTTATTCAAAAAAATCAGTTACGTTATTTTTCTCAAAAAAAATTGGCAACCCAAAGAGTGAGACATTTAGATTCGAATACCCATCAACAAAATATTACTATATTATTATATTTGTAACTGGTACTGTTAGAAAAAAGGAAATTTGGTGCATAATATTATTTGCGCATGTAGTCTTTTGTGGAACGTGGTCGACAATATTCACTTTAGACGTTTTTTTGCCAAATATGTATCCGATTTTCCATTGCCGTAGCCATACATTGCGTAAAACATATTTACAGAAGACATATCAACGTCTCATCATATCAAATAAATAAATCTTCGTACAAAAATGAAATAAAAAATATTTTCTCCGGCTCATAACTTCTTAGGGAAGCAAAAAGCAAGATGGTATTAAGGTAAGTTGATTTAAATTACTTTATTTTCGTCCAAAGAAGCTATTCCTGAAGTATAGTCCACTTTTACTGAACATTCTGGATAATAAACACATGAGGGCAAAAAAAATTGGAACCTAGTGGAGCGACAAGTGGATGTTACACCAAACACACCTATTACACAGGCCTACAAAAAAAATGTTTTTTGGTGCAGCTCTGTTTGTATCTATAGTCGGTAAGGTAGGTACTATGAACTATATTGCCGTTAGTTAATGTCAGCTAAGAGCTCTGGTTTACCTACTATTCTCATTTTAATTATTTTCCGGTCTTATTTGAAAAGTCAATTTTGCAATAACTCATCTTATTATTACACAATAATTTATCTTATTATTTTATTATGGCAAGTAAGTTGAGATGTTGTGCTAACGATCCTGATATGTTTTGTTACATTTGTGGTGCATACATATTGAAAGATCAGAGGAAATCGTTTACTGCCACTGTAATTGGCTTGTATTTTGCTTACTTCGGTATTGAAATTCGCAACCAAGATAAAGTGTGGGTGCCTCATAGTGTTTGTAAAATGTGCATTGAACATTTGCGGCAATGGGAAAAAGGAACGCGAAAATCTTTGAAGTTTGGAGTACCAATGATTTGGCGAAAACAAAAAAATCACCCTGACGGCTGTTATTTTTGTATGACAAGTGTAGTGGGCATCAACAAAAACAATCGCTACAAATGGAAGTATCCTAATATTTCTTCAGCTATAAGACTTATTCCTCATTCAGACACTGTTCCAATACCAGTTTTTCATCAGGCAGTAAAGGAATTTCAGGAGGATCAAATGAAAGTTTCTGAAGAAGATGATGATTTTGAATACTGTGGAGAAACATGAAATCCTAAAACATTTTTACAAAGTGAGCTTAATGATCTCATCAGAGACTTAGATCTTTCAAAAGAGCGTGAGTTACTAACATCAAGATTAAAAGAAAAAAAAATGCCTTTCCTCTGGTGTACAAATTACTTCATATCGCACGAGAGAAAGAAACTTGTTGCAATTTTTTTCTTCTGATAAAAATTTGGCATATTGTAATGATGTGAACGGCTTGCTGACTTTCATGGGCTTGAAGACTTATCATGCAACTGATTGGAGTCTCTTTATTGACAGTAGTAAAAGAAGTCTCAAAGCAGTCCTTTTACATCATGATAATAAGCATGCTTGTATTCCACTTGCCCACTACATCTATGAAAGAAGAATATGAGGTAATTTCCGTTATTTTACAGAAAATAAAATATTTTGAACATAACTGGGCGATTTGTGTCGACTTGAAGATGGTTAATTTTTTGTTGGGTCAACAGAGTGGTTAGACGGAGTACCCTTGTTTTATTTGTTTCTGGGACAGTCGAGCCAAATCAAGTCATTGGACACAAAAGAAATTGCCTGTGAGAGATGTGCTTGTTGTTGGTGAAAGAAATGTCATAAATCAGCCTTTGGTTCCCCGAGAAAAAATCATTCTTCCACCTTTGCACATAAAGTTAGGGCTCATGAAGCAATTTGTTAAAGTTCTGGACAGAAATGGTCAATGTTTCAAGTTCATTTCTCAGAAATTTCCTGGATTGAGTACTGAGAAATTAAAAGCAGGAATTTTTGATGGGCCTCAAATACGTCAATTAATCAAAAGCTCTACAAATTTTGAAGTTTCTAGACTACAATAGAACGACTGGCGTGGAAATCTTTTGTAGCGGTTGCACAAAACTTCCTTGGAAACTACAAGGCTGATAACTATAAAGAGTTAGTCGAGGAAATGCTTCTTAACTTCAGAAATTTAGGCTGTAATACGAGGACAAAAGTGCACTACCTCCATAATCATATAGACCACTTTCAACATTGTTTAGAAGATCTTAGCGAAGAACAAGGAGAACGCTTCCATCAAGATATAAAAACAATGGAGGAAAGGAAAGAAAAGGCAGATGGGACATTCATATGATGGCCGATTATTGCTGGGGACTTATGCGTGATTGCTCAAGACAATTTCATTCAAGAAAATCACTCAAAAGACAATTTCTCGATGTATAATCCCCCAAAATAAATTGATATTTTTGTTTTATAAACTAGAGCTGATATAAAAAATGCGTTGCTGTTTTTTTTTTGTATCAGCTCACAAGACATACTTAAAATCAGGTTTAAATCTTAGGCACCAAAATGTGTGTAGACCAGTGTTATGAATAACGAGAATTAGTGAGAGTTGTAAACACGGACGCGGCGTTGAATGATACCTGCTAAATGGATGGCGGGCATGCAGCACCAAAAGCTCCGATTTTATGAATGCTACGTCGACCGGGCGGGCGGCCCAGGTGACGGGGGGAGGGAGCGACACCCCGACGGGATAGCCGACCGCGAGCGGGTCGGGGCACAGGCGCCAGCGAATGCGCCGGCTGAGACATAAAGAATCCCGCAAGTGTGGAGTAAATAATTTGAACGTGAGAGGTTATAAACTAGGGTGATCGGACTGCTCCCTGCGGCTCTGCTGCGTGATAGATGATGCCTCTCCGTGTCGGAAAAAAAGAGTCCACGCGCACTTAGGCCCGCCTTAACAATTGCCCTAAAATAGGTTTTATTAGATGTACAGGGTTAGTCCCAGAAATAGTGATCCTCAATTATTTATTTCATTTTTATATTTATTAGTTCGTTCAAAAAATGACCTTGAATAATTTTTGTAAGGTAAATTTTTTTTTGGCAGTCTTGTTTAGTCTATTTTCTTACATTGCTGAATAGAATATTATTATCTTATTTTGAACCACAACAACCACGACGTTACGTTCGCTCTGTATGTTTTTGTTATGGTCGTAAATTTGTCAGCTGAATGAGGGCGATTCAACGAACGCCAACTTGGGACTCGTATTGAAAGCTTGGGCCGGTGTTGGTATTAAATAAGCCTGTGTTGTGCAGACTGGTGCGGTTTTTTTTTTAAGTGCATCCTTCAGATTCAAACAGATTCACAGGGTGAGTTTATCACTGAGCATTTTATACCTTTTTGTTTTGTTTGATTGATAATTCTATTTTTAATTTATTTAAAATGATGTGATACAATATTCGTCAGGAATTCCTCGACAATTTAATGCATTATCGGTTTAGGTCATATAATATATTCAATATTAATATTAGTCATGATTTTATGAAAAAGCAAGTGTCTTTAGCACTTTGCGGGGACTGTGTGGACGATCCCAAAGTGTTACGGGCATATTTGTAAGTTGTAAATATGTTTCTGGCACTGTGTGGGGACTATGTGGACGATCCCACAGTGTTGGCGACAGAGCTCGGTAAATGCAGAGATTACGTGGGGGACTATGTGGACGATCCCACGAGGAAGAGGACAGACACTGTGAGGGGATATTGTGGACAATTCCACAGTGCTTTGGAAATGCAGATATTACGTGGGGAACTATGTGGACGATCCCACGAGGAAGAGGACAGACACTGTGAGGGGATATTGTGGACAATTCCACAGTGCTTTGGAAGGAGGATGCTATCTGTATTTTTCCGACACTATGTGGGGACTATGTGGACGATCCCATAGTGTCGGCGAGCTCGTTTGCATTTTTTTTATATTCAACACGTAGTCACTGTTTTAAAACACAGTAGGCGGCTTTGCCGTGGTTATGATTGTTGAATTTTATTATATATCAATATTACTTTTGTTTGTTTGTCAGAGATAGATTTACTCTGAAAGAAATATAACCGATAGTAGCATGACTTTATAAGTTATAGATAATCATATTCATTCAGTGTATAATTGTCATAATAAGACAACGTTTGGGATTATGAAATGCTCATCTTTCATTCCCATTTCAGGGATGTCAAGAAATATCCTGGATCATCTCAGTTACGGGGGCACGTATAAGTAATGTAATCATGTTATTGTAAGTTTTTACTTTTAAATATAAACATATTAGTAGATTCTCTTTTTCACGACAATAGTCATTTGTTTATACCCGAGATTTAACCATTACTTAAATTCATCACACAGAAACTGCACGATTTCACCCAAAAGTGAAAAAGTGTCTTACATTTTTTATGCAGATTTTACATACATTTGTCAACGTCTTTAAATGTGTCTAAAATATAAGTACAGGGTGACAACGGCAGCAATAGAAGTCCAACTAGCCCTGCCTCCTCTTCAATTCGTGATTATGGGGGAGGCAAGAATGGGATTTTTCAGGCTACCTGAAGTACCAAGTGGTATCTACGAAGACCTGGGGCACAACAGAATCAAACGTCTAGTGGGTGGAAACATCTTAGAGATGAGGAAGGACCACATGACTCCTGAATTCACACACAACAAAAACTTCGGGATGGAAATAATTGACCGAAAGAAATGGAAAGTAGACAACAACAGGAACAGAACTGAGAGTAACCTGGTACACAGACGGGTCAAAGACTCAGCAGGGAACTGGTGCTGGCATTTACAACGAAACGGAAAAGCTACAATACAGCATTCCACTTGGAAAATATACCTCTGTATTTCAGGCTGAGGTATATGCAATACTGCACTGTGCTAAAGAAAATATAACAAGGTCTTACACAAATAAGAGGATCGATATACTATCTGACAGCCAGGCTGCCCTAAAGGCAAACCCAAAGACGACCTCAAGGCTGGTATTGGAATGTCAAAGAGAACTGACACGACTGGCAGACCACAACAAAGTAACTTTGATATGGGTACCAGGACATACAGGAATAGAAGGCAACGAAAAAGCAGACGAGTTAGCGAGAAATGGATCGTCTACTCCATTTACTGGCCCAGAACCGGCCCTGGGAGTACCAAAGAGTATAGTAAGGGGTCAAATAGGAGAATGCGTCAGAAATCGACAAAATGGATACTGGAACTCTATATCCAGGCAAAGACACGGAAAAATGTTTATTAAAGGAACATGTGAGGAAAGAACTGAAGAACTATTAAAAATAAATAGGATTCAGATAATATCTGTTGTGGGCCTCCTAACAGGACATTGCGCCCTCAAAGGACACCTACACAGAATGGGGAAAAAGCACACCACATACTGTGTGATTGCGAGACCTTAGATCGCAAAAGGCAGGTCATATATGGACACCCCAAACATTGTCCAGAAGATTACAGCACCCAGCCGGTGGGGAAGCTATACAAGCTTGTACACGGGACCCAGCTACTGGAATGGGTGGTATGAGGATGGGAGGTTGCGCACAATAAGCCCAAGAGGCTGCAGTGCAATCCGGCGAAAAGGACGGCTCCCAGAAGAAAAAAAAAGTACAGGGTGAAACAGCAACTATGATTTTTTTAAAAGGGATATCCTGATTTTTGATATTTGAATTTTAGTATTTTTTCCTGATTACAAATATACACTACTCCAAAAAACTAAGGCAACAAAAAATTTCCTAATTTATTTGGTGATATTTGAAAGGCTGTATCTCAGTGAAAAATGGTCGTATCTAGATTAAAAAAAAATCATTTTGAAGCTTTATGTTGTGAGATATTTTGGCAAACAATTTTTCTGAGCTATGGTTATCATGCAAACCTAAAAACAGCGCGAGAAAAATGTATGTATTTCTTTTTTTTTTGGTTTAAGGACTTTTTTTTCAATTAAATCATTTTTCGAGATTTTTTTTTAATTAAATCAATGCATCGGCCGCATGCATTTGCTTCTATTTGTTTTTTTTTTATATAATCTCTACGCCAATTTGTCGCCTTTGAGATATCTGACTCTTAATGAAAAATGATCCTTTTGTCTTCGATCGTCGATATCTCAGCAACCAATGACCGTACAGAGAATGTAAAGGCAGTTTAAGAAAACTGGGATAAAGCTCCTACCATATCCTTTTACGATTTATTGAAAAAAATTTTTGAATTTTGAAGAGAAAAAAGCAATATTTTTCGTTATTTTAGTAAATTTACCGTATATTCACAAATACTGATGGGGAGATTTCCAGTTTATTTTTTAAAGGTTAATATACCCCCAATAGCCCTGTAAATTTTTAAATCGATCCATCGAACCGTTTTCTCAGACCGATTGATCAAAGTTTTACAAAACAATTAAAGGAACAAATGTATTGTTTCTGAACGTTGTGTAATATTAATTATAATAAAAAAAAAACTATTTTTTTTTCATTTTTGTTTTCAATTCTACATTTGAAACTTAAATTTCCTAATTTTACTTATCTCATTAATTGCATTAATTAAAAGTTAATACCTCTAAGCTGTATTGAGCACTCGACCTACGAACACATTTTTACATCCAGTGCGCGTTTTGCTAACAATTTTGACATCAGATGGCCAAACCTGAGTTTGAGTCATCTTCTGTTAAAAGTGTTCAAGTGTGAATTAACAAGTTTTTAACAAGAACAAAAATGTAACAAAAGATGACAAGAGGAAGTCCATGACAAAAAAAAACGAAAAATATTAAAAAAAAACATAATAAATAATAAATTGTCAAGTGAACAAAAGAGGTCCGTCAACATAAAATAATCATATCATATAAGATATCATATAATATATTTTTATATCTTATATTATATATTTTTATAAAACAAAAGAGTTTTACCATTACCATAGCTGCATATACATATGTGCCATTACTACTCAATAATTCAAGTGACCCAAGAAAAATTCGATCGATGATTGAAAATAAATAACCAATTACGTTGACTACAGCAGTCCAAAGGGGTCTACAATCATTTTCGACCAAAAAATCGATAATGCGTGATCGTTTTTTTCTTTTTGTAGAGCTATAGGCAGCATAAAAAATCCTGATCTTAGAACCAACCTCCGACCAAGTGAATTTTGATATGGTTTGTCTATCCGCTCATATCGTATAGGGTTTCTCACCCTATATTTCGGTAATAAAAATTTTATCAGTTCAGCATAAAAATACTTCTTATTAGGAACGGATTTTGAAAGAATTGAATTAGGAAACTATTGTGAATGTAAGGTTAAATTATCAAGTAGTGCTGAAATTAAATAAAATTATATTATCTTCAAAATCGAGAACTGCATCTTCAGGAAAATAACGTGAAATTATTTATAGAATTTTTTTCACATATTTCAAATGTCCAAGCAAGTCAAGAAGAAAATATATACATATACGTAAATATACAAAACCAATTAATGTTTTTGAAAGTCACCAAAATGGCTTCATTGGTCAAATCGATCGTCTGGAAAGCATATAGGAAGAACTAAATACAGGATCAAGAGACCTTTGCCGCTAAAATCTTCCGGGAAAGTTTTGTATCAGGAAAACATAAAGGGAAAGGGGTTAGGAAAACTTATAAGGAGTTGTGACAAATTCCAATACGAAAATAGAGCGATATTTTTCTCATAACAGAAACCTGCTACAAATCCTTAATAAAAGAGAATATGTTTACAAGACAAATCAAAAGTCTTTTAAACTGCTAAAGGTGAGATAATCTGTTGTATTAACAAAAAGGTACCTAAACTTATTTTTCTTATGGAAAAGTTTTTCATAGAATGCATAAAAGGGCCTTGAAAAAGTCCAATTGAGTCCAATTAAATTTTCACTATTTGTGTTCGTAGTTCCCCGCAAAGAAAATATTACTTAAATATCACTATAATCTGTTTTTTAATTAGGTAGAGTAGGGGCAAAAGACGCATTTACACAGTGCACAACTTTCTCAAGATTTTTAAGTGGTAAATTTAAAAATCTGACTTGTGAGATAACTGTTTCTACTATTTATTTATTGTAACATTACTGAATATGTTTTAGTCATAATTACTGTTTTCAATTAATATGACCAATATATTCACGAAAATACAAAATACGGTCACAATAAGAACATATGACAACTTCCAAATTAGAAATGTCAGAATTTTGATAGATGCGCAATTTTTTATTCAGCCTTCTTAATTAAAAAACAGACTACAGCTGATATTAATGCAATAATTTACATTGCAAAGGCTGTACGCGTACAGTACACGTTATAATATTTCAACTATTGAATACTATTCGTTGGTTTACCTCTTTTAACGTACCTTTGTTACTGGTGGGAAAATAATGTAAGCAATTTAGGAAGTAATTTTACATGCAAAAACGAGTAGGTACGTACATTTTTTTTACATTGCCGTGAAAATAAAAACAGATTATGTCAAAATTACAACTCAAACTAGAGGTATTATATCCACTTAATGTACAATCTGCAAAATTTTTTATAGTTGCCGTTAATAAAATACGTTCCCACAAATTCATTTATTTGAATAAAATGAGTAACCAAACGAAGCTTTTTTCCAATAAAAAAGGAAACGACCTACATATATACATTCTGTACTATATCCTGCTCTCCTACTAGAAGAATTTTCCATTTGAAGGTTGCTCGAAGGGTATGCGCGTTTCCACACAGGTTGATTTATCTTGGCCCAGACGAGCGCCACCTGCTGACAGAAGATGAGCGCCGGTTCCTAATCTGGTGCAATTCCGCCAAACTACACTTTTTCTCATCAAGATTTCCAGTAAAAAGTTTAGTTACATCTCTCACTACTTCTTGCCAACTTGCACTTTTCCTTTCGGAATCCGAGCTTTAGCGCGGAACGTAGCTTTTCCGGATCGATTAAAAAGCTCTCTTCACTTCCTAGAGTACAATCTGCTTGGCATTGACAACGTGAAAATAGTTAATAGTTTATGAATATCGATGTATGTATTTATGTAGAGGACGTAAATAAATTACAATAATAAACTTTTAGGACATGTTCACTATACATTCGGATAGACCGATGAAAAATAAATAAATTCTCCCAAGTATTTTTTTTTATCATTTCCAGGTTTCCGGGAAAATTAAATTATATATATGTATGTATGTATGTAAGTAGCGATGATGCTGCTACGCAGTGTAATTTTGGGAGCTCTTTCCATGCTTCCACACTATGGCCTCTGTTCATCCAATCATCCAATTTTTTAATTATTGATATTGTCAAAAATCAGTTCTAATGAGTGGAAAGTATAATTTAACTTTCCCTTAGCATTTTAACAAAAGCGGCATTCAGTAAGAAATACTGAATGATACATGAACATGAACAAGATAAAATGGTAAGTGATACAGAAAACATACTGGGAAGAAAATTTGTTTACTTTTCATTGATGGAATAAAGATTAGATAGTTCAGTTAATTAGAATATATTAAGAACTATTGTTAGAAGAAAGATCACTATATAGAGTGATTAGATGTATATGATAATTATATATAGATTTAAGTAGTAGTCCGCACTAAGTGAATATCAGCAGTAGGTAAGTTATCAGTATTACACAGTTCATGTTACAGCTCATTTCTTACTTTTACATTTGCTTTATTGCTCTATTAGTTATAAAATAGAACGTTGTTTCGCGTTCTATTATATGTTAAATTAAATAATGTAAATGGTAAACTTATTCCGCATATGACAGCGCTATCCATGCATGTTAAGAAATTTTCCTAAAAAGGGAGAAAAGAGAGAAACAGAAGAAAAAAAGAAATAGGTCTAGTAATAAGATAATGATGTGTATCTACAGGTATTACATTCACTCACCAAATTAAGCAGACACTAGGTATTTACGGATATTTCAGACGCCTTACAGAAATTGCAGAAATTGGAATTTAAATCAAAATACAGGTAGTTCTTTCCTCTATTTTCAATAATGAACTCTAAGCTACAAAAAAATCCCAAAATATTGACATTTTAACAATAATGAAGTATATGTTATGCGGTCTGTGAAAAGGTACCTACCAGATGTCGGAAAAACTGTTTTCGGGTGGGGGTCAGATTTCAATAGAGCATAAATTTCCCTTCATTAAAAAAAATGAAGTCTCTACCGTTAATATAGCTCGAACTGGAAGCAGGTAATGTTTCAATATGTAAAATCGTAATTTTGAGAAAAAAATTGATATCTCGTCTTCTATTGCTCCAATCCGGCTGAAATTTTGGTATGATGTCCTGCGAATATGTACCTACAGGTCCTGCAGGTATGTGCGATATATTTCTATCGATATATATCTTTTGTATCGCTAGTATGGGCGATACAGTTTTCGACTTGAAACTGCGTTTTGGGCTGTAGCGCAAAATTCACTTTTCCGACATCTGGTACCTTTTCACAGACTGCATCACATATCCTGAAAAGTCAGTTAAAAACCAAATACTTTTGGTGCTCGAGCTTGATTAACAGCTCTCACCATTTCTGGCACATATTGTACCAACTTTACTAAAACGCCAGCCAAAATAATGATAACGGCATGACAAAAACAGCATGCTTCTGATAAACATATTCAATACAGTTCAATTAAACACAAACTGAAAGGTGATCTCAAAATGTCGAATCTGGTTAATTTTGCGAGTGAGTATATTTCTTGTTTTTTTTGCCTTATCGGACATTTTTAAGAACATACATATATGTATATTTCTATACTTAATTTCTGACCATCTTAAACTTATTTTATATTCGTTGACTTGCTGTAAAAGCAACTAGATGGTCAGGCTTAATAAGATCGATGCAATTTTTTCCAAATCTTCCACGCTATTACTTCTTTTCATCCCATGACTCATGAGTTCCGGATAAAGCTTCCTAGTTTTCCGGAAGTTTTCCTCCACTTTCTGGAAAGCTTTTAAGCTCAACACCTCCTTGTATGGCTGTTGCCCTATTACAAATTTCCTGGAAACTGAGCTTTTACTTGATTTTCCTGAAATACCGGAAATATTCACTCAAATTACTGTTGCTATTTAATTCCAAGTTAAGACGTTTACCTTTTAATTAAAAGTTACCGGAAATATCCAAGGTGAAAAATGTGTTTTCCTGGATATTGCGCTTACCTAGAGGAAACGAGGAAGTTGTGTATCAGGAGTGCAGAAAAGTGGACAGAAACTCGGATATCGATTAATATTTGGTTCCGACTTTTGGTATAAAGGAAGTTTGCACCAAACATTGAGTACGCAAGGAAGTAGAGAAATGTTTATTTTCACATATGTTTGTTAAGGTATTGCGGAGAACTTGTTATAATATATGTTATTTTCATATAGTTGCCCCTTGAGATATTGGAAAAGGAGTAATTTGGAAAAGGAGTTGGAAAATGTTTTACAAACACCTAATTAAATAAAATACAAATATACATGCGTGTAAAAATCGGCTCACTGAAAAAATGCCAATATTTTATCTTCAATAACTTAGCTGCAATAGTTGACCGGTTTTAGTGAGCTTTTGTATTTAATTTTTGTTTTGTAGCGTAATTCTTGCAGAATACAATGTGTTATAGAAATTATTGCGCAACGGTCAATTTGTGTGGTATGCTTCGATAGAATGGATCAGTGTTTTTTTCAGAAAGAAATACCCTGTGAGTTGCCGCCGCAATTGTGTTACCACTGGCAATTGATGTTACTGAGGAGACACAATTTTGCAAGATTTCGTTTTTTGATTCATATTTTTGTCTTCATTAGTTACTTTAAAAGATATACCTAGCATTTTATTTATAGTATGATAAATTCTCAAAATTAACTGACAACTTATGCATGGACACCTCTGCAAGCATTTTCACACTAGTCACATTACCCTGCATAAGTGAGATTCGGGGACTGAATCTTAGTCAGTGGCAGTGGCGGTGCGTGATATTTCAGTTAGCCATATCTTGAAAACGACGCATGGGACCCACTTCACTTTTTAGGTGAAAAATCGTCAGCAAAATTTCTTGCTGACGATTTTTTCACTATAAATCCTTTCTGTAAGAGGTGTATAGCCATCACCTAAAAAGTGAAGTGGGTCCCATGCGTCGTTTTCAAGATATGGCTAACTGAAATATCACGCACCGCCACTGGTCAGTGGGATAACTTTAGTCGTGGGGTGTTTTAGTCACAGGGAATTGGGTTTCTGTCAAATAGTCCACAAATTGTATATGTTGTAGAGTACGATCCCTTAAGCAAAAGCAATACTTGTTCCGAAAAAAACTAACGCTTTCGAGATAATGATGACAGAATGTAAATATTTCGATTTTTGTTAAAAATAACTTAACTGGTCATGTACGCTGGAGAATATAAATTATTATAGATTAATGTGTACATTTTAATTATTTTAATGAATTTTATACCTTACGTATTTACGTATTTAAACCATTTTAATTGTTACAAAAATACCGTTATATTATACATAAGCGACTGATGTATCAACAATTTAAACTACAGAGGAGCTATATCAGCATGGGGGGGAAAGGACCCTATTAATTATTATGCATAGGTTGTATTTAGTTTAATAAGAATTATATGTAGTTTAATACTCAATGTTATGGGTATATGTATATGTACGTACATACATATGTATATGTATAACAGCCTGTAGGTCATTTATAGGCGAAGAGGCATATTTTCTATTAATTTTGTTAAAGTCAGCCCTTCAATGCCTTCTTAAGTAGGGTTCAAGGTGGCAGTAGAAGCCGATTTTCTACGCTAAAGGTTGATTTTCCGATTCGAAATTATGTTCATCTAAATGATCCCAAAGAGGTTCGATAGCATTCAGATACGGACTCTGGAGAGGATAAGAATCCACCCACCTCCGTGTTTGATTATCGTTTTAACAATTTGACGGAAAAAAAAACGGCTCCTTGTTTCCACCATACCACGTGTATGTGACTGTTTAAGTTACTCAGTTTGAGAGTTTGCCTTACTAGGTTACAAGCCGTCACCAGCCGTCAACATACTTTCTCATCACTAATTTCTTCAACCTTTAACTATATTTGTAACTGCATGGTTTATTATAATTATTATGTTATCGTCTCTAGTGTGTAAAATTCAGTTTTTTAATAAACCGTATTTTAGTTCCTTTAAATGATATTTTCTTTAACTTATGCGACATTATCTTTATAAAATATCTAGTGCCAACTTAATTTCCGCCGCCACAGTGTATAATAATTGACGACAAAAATCCCTCACTTCAAAAAAACCCAATCACCAAACTTTGTGTAAAAACTTTTATAAAAGTCACTTCCGGAAATCAAAACTGAAATTATAACTAACACTTATTTTGGCTTAACTGTATTTTGGCAACTTTTGGACTAAGGTGAGTTTGAATTGCAATATTTCCACCAAAAAAAATTTGCAGTTTTGCTGTATATCAATTATGAGACACCCTGTATATTCGCATTTTCTGATGATCTCGCGAACTTGGGTAGGCACGAAGACACCCCACTGTAGGCAGATTTACACGAATCATAACGGTCTTCAATGCCACAATTACTCAAATAAATAATTAGTTTTTTATTTTTTATCTATATAATAACAATAATAATGTTATGTGATATGTATACCGGGTGGCTCAGGAGATCGAGCCAAGCTTATATCTTGAAAACCAATGAACGTATTTTTTTTGAAATATGGGGAGTTTATACTAGAATTAATTTCTGACCAAGTGACGGACAAATCCAAGATGGCCGACTTCCGGTTTCGTCTAAAATGCCACGAAAGCCAGTTTTTAAATGGGACCCCCTATGTATTTTTGCATATTTGTATTCTACGCGTCAGAAAATGTACATACTACCTAAGTGTCAAATGTCTTTTTGGTAGTGGAAGTGGAAGTTTCGATTATCTCAAAATTAATTTTTTAACGAGAAATCGAGCAAAATTTGCGACAAAACCCGTTTTCAAATAAATTTAGTTAACTCGGTTAATAATAATCGTATCGTCATGAAACTTTCCAAAAATTTGCCTTTTTTATTGTTAATAAGCTCCCGCAATCGATATTCTGTGCGATAAATAGTTCCCGAGTTATTTCAATTGGAAAGAGATGAAACGAGAAAATTGCTAATTGTTAACAATTAGTTATAACAATATAGGGCTTTTCACAAATGCCAACATTTTTTTACACATACAGTTGGATGTCCTTTATCATATGCCGTATACGAAATGAATTATAGCGTTGTTTATAACAAATTTTCTGGAGGTATAGTTTTTTTACGTGACGTATAAAACCTCGTACATAGCAGCAAAAAGTAGGAAAAAGCCGTAATGCAGATGATTTGCAAGTGAAAGTACTTCAAAAAACGCACATTTAAAAAAAAACATGTCGCTAAGTTATTTTGTTATTGAGATATTTAACGTCAGTTATAAGTTTTTGGCTCATATCTCCGCTCCTAACAAACTTTTCGACTAGAGCTTTGAAGCAACTTTTAGCTTATCTCATGAGCTATCTACTCCTAAAATTTGAAAAGTCTGCGTTCATTAATTACGTCGCAGTCGCGTTATTAACAAAGCTTATTAACAAAGTTTATTAGGAACAGAGATATGAGCCAAAAACTTTGACGTTAAATATATCAACAATAAAATAACTTAGCGACATGTTTTTTTTTAAATGTGCGTTTTTTGAAGTACTTTCACTTGCAAATCATTTGCACTACGGATTTTTCCTTTTTGCTGCTATGTACGAGGTTTTATACGTCGCGTAAAGAACTATACCTGTAGAAAATTTGTTATAAATAACGCTATAATTAATTTATCGATATTCCGCATATGGCATATGATAAAGGACATCCAACTGTATGTGTAAAAAAGTTTGGCACTTGCGAAAAGCTCCTATATTGCTATAACAAATTGTTAACAATTAGCGATTTTCCGCATTCAATTGATTATAAGTCTGAAACTATTTATCGCACAGAATGCCGATTGCGGGCGCTTATTAACAATAAAAAAGGCAACTTTTTGGAAAGCTTCATGACGATACGATATTATTAACCGAGATAACTAAATTTGTTTAAAAACGTTTTTTTTTTCGCAAATTTTGCTCGATTTTTCGTTTTTTTTTTCGCTCGAACTTTTGTCTTGATATTTTTTCGTAAGACGCATACTGTTCGAGATAATTAGAAAAAAATGGTGTTTCAGAAATAATTTGTTTATTTAAAACATGATGTAGGCACCTGCGTGATTCCGCCTCCTCGGATCTTTAATCAGGACGGTTTCCTCTATATGAAACCGTTGAGACTTCTTTTATGGACTATTTTGTCGTTTTTTGATACTTTTTGACATATGTAGGTCGCCTGATCTAAATACAATCCTCGTGTTTGGATTGGAGCATTCTGTTCGCGCGTGTACAGACGAATTCGCGCGAATATTTTTCGCGCGAAAACGCGTTCACTGAACGGCTAACTTCATGCGGCTTCGAGAAGCTACGGCTACGTTTTTAAATTCCAAACGTTCGGGCGTACACTCTGCAATTGACTGTAAATGTGAGAATTGGAAAAGAATGCAGGCGCTCGTTTGACTACTTCTGGCCTGCGGATGGACGCATTGAATGTAGATTTGGGCTGGGTGATTCTCAGAAGGCGTCAAAGCCGCCGCGTTTTACCTCTACCGAACACGAGCAACTTCAGCGATCCCTGAACGCAGCGACCAAACACACGGACTAGGTCGCCGTATGAATACAGTGATGGACGAAAATTTGAACACAAGTAACAATTTTTATTAAGTAATAATCTAATTCTCATAAAAGGGAAAGATAACAAAAAAATAAATATATACAAAGGAAGAGTAATATATATATATATATATTAAATATCTATTTACAAAATATTGGAGAATTTAAAAAAAATGTGTTTGTTGCAAAACAATGAAGTTCGCCATATGCGGAAAATGTCGGTCAAAAATATGAACACACATAAATTAATACTTAGTGGGAAGCCCCTTTTGTTTCACTACTGCTTTTAGCCTCCGTGGCATTGAATGCACAAGGGAACGAGTAAAATGGCTAGGAATTTTATTCCATTCTTCTAAGATTTTCTCTTTAAGAATATGGATATTTGGAATAGTATGTTTCTTAAGTCTTCGTTTTAACTCCATCCAAACGTGTTCGATGGGGTTGAGGTCTGGTGACTGGGGGGGGGGGGGGAGTGTCAAGCAGGTGAGCGAGATTGTAAAATAACCATTGCTTAACAATTTTTGCGGTATGCTTCGGGTCTTGGTCTTGTTGAAAATAAAAATCACGTCCCAAATGTAATTTAGCTGCACTTTCTCTTACATTAGCTTTTAGTGTGTTAAGGTAAACATTCTTGTCCATAATGACATCGATGAAAACAAGATTTCCAACACCCGAAGAGGCTATGCAACCCCAAACCAGAACCCCACCGCCACCGTGTTTCACTGTTGGTTGCAGGTTATGTGATTCTAATTCCGCATTTGTTTTACGCCAAACTAATTCCCGACCATCGCATTGGAACAAATTTACTTTACTTTCATCTGACCATAGTACTTTATCCCAAAATGCCACATTGTGTTGTAAGTACCTCTCCGCAAACTCTAGAAGCTTGTGTTTATTAATTTTTGAAACAAAAGGTTTCCTTCGTGCCACGTGAGCAAAATAACCAAGTGCATTTAGAGTTCGTCTAATCGTTCTAGTACTTACTGTTGGTAAAATATCTACAGAAAAATGATTTCTAATTTCAGAAGACGTGATTTTTGGATTTTTCTTTATTGCTTGAATAACTTTACGTTTGTCACGTGAAGAAAGTTTGCATGGCCATCCACTTCGTAGTCGACTGTTCACGTTATTTACATCTTTATAGCGCCTACAAATCGTATGTACAGTGTCACGGCTAATATTTAATAACTTCCCTATTTCCCCATATGATTTAGACTGTTGTCGTAGATACAAAATATTTTTTTCTTACGTCGGTCGATATTTCTTTTCCTCTGCGACCCATACTACCAATCTTCTAACCCTTGTCTTGAAATCAGCACAAACAAATGATCAGCAGTAGAATATAATTACAGTTTCGCACCAGACTACTAGTCACTGTGGGAATCCCCAAGTTTATCTCTTCACTGTAAGCTGAAAACTAGTCAAATTTTGTATCTGTGTTCATATTTATGACCAAGCATTTTGTGACCTGTAGAGGCATCAACCCATAATACTCCGACGCGTTTATGTTGCATGACATGTCCGTTTATTCTTTTATATAATATTTAACTGTTTGTTTCTTAGTATACCCTAAACCTTGAAAAAAAGCCATTTTGTTTGTCAAATGGTATGTCAGTTGCTCAAAGCCTACTGTGTTCAAATTTTTGTCCATCACTGTACCTCCGACGGTATCAGAGATACGAAATGGATTTGCATAACATTTCCATAAAACAAATAAATAACTGATGCAGCACTTTCTCGCATTTTTAGAGTCGACAAACGCATCGAACGGGCTTTCCAGACATGTTGCGTTAAGTTTGATAAAAATGCAGGCAGAGTGAATTTCATACCAATTGAGGACCCTGCTGCAAGAACGATGCAGCTCCATTTTCAACGCGTGACGAGGTTAGCTGCTTATAATTTCGATAAAAATATTAGGCGTTATTTAACACAAATTCCATACGTCTCAGTGCATGGAGTATACATACTGACATATGCTGAGCTGCGTCGATTTTGCGTTAAATAACGTCTTATATTTTTATCCAAATTATAAGCAGCTAACCTCGTAACGCGTTGAAAATGGAGCTGCATCGTTCTTGCAGCAAGCTCCTCAATTGTTCCAGCTAGTTATGTAAACAATCTAAGGAACACGTAGGTATACAGGGTGTTCACATTACAAAATTTCTATGGAATTACATTAACAACTTTTAAGCCATATGAGGTGGTACAAAGTTGCTTAAATTAGAGCAAAGTTGCGCATTTTAGGGCTTATGAAAGTGATGTGTTCAGATTTGCAAATATTTCAGTAGGTTCTGATAAAACATTCTGAATTAAAAACATAAAAGAAATAAAATTCTGAAAAAAACTGAAAAATGCCATATTGTAATTTTGCAAGTAACTCTCAAACGGTAATATTTTGACAAGGTGTAGTCATTATAAATTGCCCACCCCTTATCATCATTATTATTGCCTATAGAAAAAAGTTTTGAATAAAAGTTCTGTGGTTATGATTGAATTTTGTTAAAATACTATCAAAAGTATAGTACCATGCAGATTTCACGGGATAAAAAAAATAAATGGGATACCTTGTATATTATTAAATATGTATATAAATGTATGTAACTAAATGATCCTTTTTTCCTGATATCAAATATATTCCATATGTAACCCTTTCTTATCCCGTTTTTGAGTTATTAAAAGTCGAATATCTTTGTTAAACTAGTTACCGTAAATGTGGAAAAGTTTATTAAAACTTAATTACATAATTTTTATAATTAAAATTATTTATTATTTATTAAAACATTATTAAAGTAAGCTATGAAATGACAACTATTATGTTTGCTAAGTGACATTTCTTTAACGAAATAATCAAAATGGTTTACAGTGAGGAAGAAAAAGTTCAAATATTTATACATATATGTACCTACCTACACAAGTATAATGTGTATATGATATTATGCAAATACATAGTTTTAAATCTTTATTAGATCTATAATAATAATCATTTGGTCTACAAGGATTGCTAAAAAGTCTGGAAATGATGCTTTCATGTAAAACAGCTGAAGATAAGGCATTCATTTTTGGTATGTTACCATTAGACATATTTTTGAGTATTTTACTGCAATTGGTAGACAAATATGATTCACACACATGGCCGTCATCTTGAATTTTTATAAATGGAACTCTACCTAATTTTGTTATTTTAATAATGTAAAATATATTTTGTTACTTTCCGGATATTTTAAAAAATTATAATTTCGCAGACTTTTCTAGATTTCTAGATTAAATTATTTCTAAACTAAAAATTTCATTGTGTTCATCATTTCATTACATTGCGCAATCGGCACTTTTACGTAATTAAGAAATAATGGACGTTTCCGTTAAAAAAATTAATACAGTCTTAGAATGGACATCAGTTTTGGTTGAAAACTCTATTGTACGTAACGCATGAAATATTTACTCACATGGTAAAATGTCACTTAATAAGCTTTATCATTTATGAAATATTTAAAGACAGAAATCCAAAAAATTGAATTTTTTGGGGTTTGTATGCTAGAAACTGAACAATAACTAAAAATGGTATTGGTAGGATTTAAAAGTTGCTCATGACGTTGGTGTAACCGAAATTTTAGTAAAAAATCTCTAATATAAGTAAAGTTTTAAAAAACGGTCTTTTAACTTAAAATTTCATGTTATCCATACTACTCGTTATCCATCTATTTAATGTCCCAATTGCATGCTACGTTATACATCTATTATCTATCTTTCCTTACAACACTATCAAAATTCTAGATTAATCAAACATTAACTAACGAATACTTAAGTACTTACTGAGTGCTTTTGCACCCCATTTTCAACCCCTATCGCGTTTACGCCATTTAGCTAGGCTAAAGCTCCTATCATATTAAATTTACTCTTGCTTGAATAGCCACATACATGTTGCTACGAGAAGTAAAACAATCTATATGTATTGTTTGTATTCAAACTAAAATATATTGAGTACCTATATCGGTTACAATTTTTAGACGTATGAATATGATCAATAAAGCCATACCTACTACAGGGTGTTTCCTAAGTAATCTAAAAAACCGAAGGAGACACTTCATCAAGTGATTATATGAAGAAAATGTCATATAAAGTTTTTTCCTAAGTGGCTTAGTTTTTGAGATACAGAGCGTTGAAGTTTTATTTTTTTTTAGCTTTTTTTTTTCGAAAATCCCTGGAGTAGACTAATATTTTCTTTTTAAATTTATTTCACTTACTTACTTACACCATGATAAAAAGCATGTTTAGGCTGTTATTTTTTTTTTCAAAAGTGCGCCACTGTCCCTCCGGATTTTTAATCAAATTTTGTGAATCTTCATTTAGGACTTAACAAAACACGTCTCTTGACAAGTTTTTAAGTTAGAAAAGGGTTTAGATAGAAAACGTCAATTTAAGCACAAGTAAGATTAATAATAATATAAGTATGTGAAATTTTCACAAAATTGCAGTGATCGAGTTTGTTTTATCAAAAATACTTTTATCACCAAAACTAGTTGTCAACTAGTTTTCAATGTTCTAGGACTTATATTAACGAGAAAGTCTTCGAAGTGTCTATTTGATTAACTGAGCCATTTTTTAGATATGAAACATTTTTAAAATCAAACCAAAAATATCTTAAAAATTCAAAACAGACTTGTACATCGTACAATAACTAAAAATAATAATGAAAAAAATAACGGATTCATATCCCTCTAGAACTCGATGTGTTTTATTAAAGTTTCTTGAAGTGATTTTTTACGAAAATATTTATGACGTTTATGGATCAAATTTTTCTTGATCTTGCTTGTGCGAATATTATTAAAATGTTTTCTACATAAACCACATTCTAAATTAAAAAATGTCAAGATAATTTTTTTGTTAAGCCCTAAATGAAGAATCACAAAATTGTATTAAGAAGCAAGAGGGATAGTGACACGCCCCTGTTAGTGTTGGGAAAAAATTAACAGTCAAAACATGCCTTAGATCACGTGATAGTGACAGAAATTTAAATCTTAATATATAAAACTAAGTCGGGTTAGTTACACCATTTATAACTCAAGAACGGCTGGACCGATTTTTATGATATTTGATCTGTTGGATTCATCTCCGCCCCGAATAGCAGAATAACTATTAAAATATCGGGAAAATTCACGAAAAAAAAAATATTACAGAAAATTAATTATAAATAAATTACGTTTGGAACTCCGTCATCTTCCGCAATTGACAGCTCACGTCAGGCACGCGTATAGCTTACTTATAACTTAATTGTAATAATTGATGTCCACTGCAAATCTCAACGGAAAATCGTGGGAAAATAGTATATTAAAATCTAGAAAGACATTGAAATATATAGAAAATACTTGAATCGAAATGTAAACAAAAATACACTGAGACACATTTTTATTAGATGGTAATAAAATTTATTTGTATTTGATAAAACACGTATTTGGCTCATCTAATATGTGTTTATTCATATACTAAACGAATTAATTTTGTAAATAATTAATGAATAAATATGTAAAACCTAAAAATTTGCTCTTGCTGACACGCCATTGAAATACTTTATTTCTGTACATTTATTGAATTTTTATTTTCTTTATATATATATTATCCTAATAAACTATCGAACTTAATACATTTTTTGTATTCATTTTAGTACGTTAATAAAATCCTAAATTAAGTTTAGCTAAAAGTTAACACGACATTCATTGACTGTTAGGCAGTACGGAGTGCGCCGGGTCAGCTAGTAGAAAATATTAGTCTACTCCAGAAATTGGAAAAAAAAATAAACAAAAATTTTAACGCTCTGTATATCAAAAACTAAGGCGCTTAGGAAAAAAACTTTATATGACCTTTTCTTCATGCAATCACTTGAGGAAGTATCTCCTTTAGTTTTTCAGACTACTTAGGAAACACCCTGTATATGACAAATAAAGCAATATCTGTTTACTTTGACTTGATACCTAGGTACATTGCCATACTTTTGGACGTAAATGATGAAAATGAAAAAATGAGTTCCTTCATGCCACCACAAAACCATAATTACGATGTAATGGAATTCTCCTCTGTTCCATGAAGAGCACGCGATGTCTCTGATGCGAAATTTTGTGGGAGTTACACAGTATGCAAATGCAAATATGCAGACATGTAATAAAATAAAAATTTATGTGTGAATATTAATTATTAGCATTTAGCGTCAGTGAAGTGTGATAGATATTTTTCTGATGAATTATCTTCTCAGCAGGATATACAACACCCTTAAACAATAGCTGTTTAAGTTTGTTGTACTGGTGCGCCAGGAACAAAGGTTTGCGCTATAGAGAATGTAAGACCTCATTTCTGACATAAACGATAATGAGAAACTCGATTCACAACGAAATTTGAGGTAGGCGGCTTTTGTTAATGTGCGACAGTCGATCCATTTCTATTCAGATGTTCTGTATAATTTTTTAAGTAAAACGCATTGTTGTTAACACAAAATCCCTTACCTTTTAAATATAAAGACATCCAAAAAAAAAAACGTCATCAAAGTTGGCCGAGAAGAAAAAGACGTATTTCTATTCTTAATAGAATATATAACCTTATTTACTTGTCAAGACTGTCACATCATATGGGAACCATTGTTTATTTTACAAATTGTAACAGTCATTTGTCAAAAGTTATAGCCGAAAAGCTTAGACATGATCTCTATTTCTATCTCTCTCGTTCATAGCCAGAGTTGATGACGTTTTTTTTGATGTCTCTATATATTGATACATACATAACATTTGAGGTCCAGAACTATGTAAACAATCTGAATTCCACAATTATTCGTAGGAATCAGTGGCGACCCGTGACTTTTTTTTGGGAAGGCAAACAGATTTTACAAAAATTTTTGTTTCCTAAATTTCTGTAATGGTAAACATTGTTAGTAATATACCATATAGCCAGGAGAACGACCTCTACTTGGTCAATAAAATATATTAAGTACATTTGTCTAACATAATGTACTTAATATATTTTATTGGTTCTGCAAAACCATCGGGAAGGTGTAGAGTTTCCCTCAAATGATTTTGCAATTAAAAGATGCAGTGAAATAAAATACGGATTTTTGCCAGGACTGTGACAATTTCGATTTGACGGGCTGAGTTGATCACATTCATAATAACGATAATAATTTATTTAAAGTTAAAGAACCACTTAGCCATTTGCATTTATCGTACCACGTATTAACAAAACTACGAGTCGATTAATTAAAGTTTAGATCGGGCCGTGGTACTCTTAAATCTTTAACAAACAATTTATTCTCATAAGACAGGCGACCAAATTTGTACTTTATAAGATACTCAACAATATCATTGTAGGTACGAATATTTATTTGAGTGTCATTACAACTCGTATTATTATTATTATTATGAAACAAACTGCTACACTCGCCAGTTACCTTCATTATAATTTTGTACAATTAATTAAATGAAACGTTCAAATAATGACTTACGTAAGTAATATGGTACACTTTCAATAATTATTATTACCCTCCTATACCAAAACACGGAACAATAAAAGATAAATATTAAATTTTATAGGTTAGGTTGTAGGTTCATGAAATCAAATAACTCCCTTTCTGCGTTGTCACGTGTGAGAGGTGGGAGGTGGGCGTGTTTGCCTCCGCTATGCAGTTTTTTAAATGACCTTTAATGCCACTGAAGTTAAGGGTTAAATTTGTTAACTGACGTAGGTGGCTGCGAAGCGCGAAGCCCGCTATCCCGTATTAGTACATAAATATGTGCAAACATTGGCATCGGAGGCTTGCCACCACGGCGATAGACTAGGCGCTGGTCGTTTATGAGGGCTAATTAATAATTAATATTTTTATTTTCATTATTGATTATATATAAATTAATTTTTTACCCGATATATGAATGTAGGTAAGTATCATTATAGGTAGGTTTATAAAAAAAAACTTCTTTGGAATTTTCACAGGGGAGGCACTGCCCTCAGGGAAGAGGGCAATTTTCACAGGGGAGATTATTAAGATGGAGAATGATGACCTGTGGTTACTAAAATTATTATTTTTAACATTTATTGACGCAATATTATTAACAAGGTGTTCCATAAAACTCTGAATTATTAAATGTTTATTTAGCGAACAACAATAGTCAGAAAGTCGTAACAAACGAAACACATTTTCGAACTCCAACAATGATAACACGGAGAAAATACATTTTAAGGCTGTATCATCATCAAGTATTCATTTTAACACGTTGAATCCATGGAAACGTTTGATTGGTTGGTCATGTGGAGCAGAATATCAAAAATTCAGCCAATAAGAATTGTGTGGGGTCCTTTAGTCAACATTAAAAATGCGAAAAAAAAACACACAATGGCCAGAATTTTTTGCTGGTGAGTTTATTTGATTTTCATGGATAGTCTTATTCCATTTTTGTCTAAAATTTCATGTAGAATTAAAATTTGCATTAATAAATAGGGCGTTCCAATTAAAACAAATGTTTCTGACAATATCACGTGACACCGTCGTTTGATGGTTATTTAAATCACATTAAATTCGTTACAAAAAACTACATTTTTTGCTAATTTAACTGAAATCATACATCTTGTATGAACTTACTAACTTTAATAAATCCTGTAGAATATATATCATGTCGATGGGTGGATTTTATAAATACACTGCGATATCTTTAATAACGCTATAATATGTGGCTGGACAGATTATGTCGCAAAAATGTTTAGGGGCTTACAAAAAGAACTCACATATATATAATTTAGATATACATACATATGTTATAGGTACTTTCAATAGCTTTAAATTTTCCATCTGCATTGTTCCAACTATTATAAGTTCTGTTAAATGTACATAATGTTATGAGGGGTTAAGAGACAAAAAAAGCTGAGAAAGAAAGCCAAATGTACAATGAAAAAAGCCAAATTACTATATTCGTACGTAGATGAATACATACAGGTTGTGTAAAGCCGACATCGGCCACTTATGAAAAAGGACAAACAGAAGTGAGACGATAGATAAGAAGCAACCGCATACGCATCGAAGGTAGTGGGAAAATAAGACCGGCCCACTCACCACCAGTGTTCCTAGACGGCACGGACAACTAACGCATGCCCAATAGCGGGGAGAGACACTTATGCGCGTATTGGCGGAACAGTTCGCGCGTCATTCAAACGCACAAACTGTGCTACGCAGCGCTCTTAAGTTAAGCGCGCCACGATAGTTCAGGCAGAGTTCCGCCAATGCGCGCTTAGGTGCCGCCCCCCGCTATTGCGCATGCGTCAGTTGTCCGTGCCATCTAGGAACACTGGAGGTGAGTGGGCCGATCTTATTTTCCCACTACCTTCGATTCGTATGCGATTGCTTCTTATCTGTCGTCTCACTTCTGTTTGTCCTTTTTCATAAATGGCCGATGTCGGCTTTACACAACCTGTATATGCACCAGAATAAATTGTTTTAAATTATACTAATGATATTTGAAATCAAGATCCCATAGGTAAAATTGAGGAGTTTCCTGATAATCTAGGTATAAGCCCAGTGTTAAGCGCCAAATGTACGCGATAGGTATACCAGTGTTAGTGTAGCTAATTTTAATACTTCGACGGATGAAAGGGTTAAAAAATGGCAATTAAAATTAGGATTATCTATTTACATAATGGGTAAAGTAGTAGATATTAATGATCGATATAACTTAAAAAAAGAAATTAGAAAGAGAAATTTCAAACACAAAGCAAACAATTGGATATTTGCCTGAACAAAATATTTCCATAAATACTCTTACAGTCTTCTGTCATTATGAGCTAGTTAATTCTAGGGCCAATACTTGCGCTCATGAGATTTTATATATACAAAAAAACAATAGGCGGATTCCTCTTCAACAACGGCTATTTAAATTAAAAATAAATTCATTCATGAGAAATTAATCTACCACTTTTAAAGAGGTAATAAGCTCTTGATACCAAATAAAGTTTAATTTACAAAACAAATGAACCCCGGGTAAAAATCATTTTCTTATTTTAGCTGTTCTATAACACGAATGGCGCCAACAGACCAAGCCTGTCAATTAACTTTATGAGATCTCCTATCATCGTTACCGGCATTCTTTGTGGCGCTCTTAAATTGGTAATCGATAATGGTATCTCTCATAAATCACTAGTTCTTTTTGTTTAAAAAAATATATTAGGTACTCGGTCAAAAACTATATTACTGGTTTGGTTTATACTTAATACAACTAAGTAACACATAAAAATATACGAGGTGTGTAAATTAAGTAATGAGACTGGCAATGTAGCGCCCGATCTTGGACACAGCGCAACGGAGAGATTTGTAAAACTTCAACACGCCTACGTGTTTTTTCAAGAACCCAGGTTTTTTCGGTGGTTTAAGGCATTCTCAGAAGAGAGTCGATTGAAGATGAACCACGAAGCGGAAGGCCTTAATCTTCAAAACCGATGAAAATGTTGATAGAATACGGGATCTTGTGGGTTCAGATCGTCGGTTAACGACAATAATGATCTGGGAAGAGTTAAAGGAGTTAATCACACCACAAGAGAAAAATCTGCGCAAAAATGGTTCCAAAAAACCTTTCGCAGGAACAAAAGGACATCAGGAGAGAAAGGTGTCTTGACGTTTTGGAATCCATTGAAAATGATCTCCATTTTATAGAACGTATCATTGCTGGTAATGAGACTTGGGTGTTTGAGTACGACCCGGAAACCGAGCGCCAAAGCATGGAATGCCACATTTCAAGCTCTCCAAGACCCAAAAAATAAAGAATGAGCAAGTCGAAGATCAAATCATAATCAAAATGATAAGAGCAACATATGGTAATTCGTCTAAACTCTAAAATCCGATAATGCGAGTGCAGCAACGCTCTGTGAAAGTTTGTCGGGGAGATCTATCTATGGGTACCATCTAGTAGATGGTACCAGAGGTGGTAATCTGAGCCATCTGCTGAACCTCTGTCAGTGGGTTCCAGTCCCGTCTAATAGACTTGGCAACTTTATTAGGAGATGATTGTTATTATGTGAGTGTATCGGGGGTTAGATGGAAGAGCGCCGAGTGGCGAACCTCGCCCCCGTAACATCCAAAGGCGCAAAAAAAATGCATGCCGATTTGCTTTTTTGATAGCCAGGGAATTGTCCATAATAAGTCTGTGCTCTCAGTAAACCACCAAACAGTAAATCAACACTTTTAGAGAGACGTTCTTGGTGTGAGAACAAACATCAAGAACAACTGTTCTGGATGTTGCATCACGACAAGGCGCCTTGTCATACAACAATTTCAGTAAATGAGTTTTTAGCCAGTAAATACATTTCTGTGGCTCCTCAGCCTCCTTATTCGACTGACTTGAGTCTTTGTCACTTTTTTCTTTTCCCGAGATTTAAAAATCACCTCATTGGACGTCATTTTGGGACCATAGAAAACATGCAAGCGTCTGTAACCGACCAGCTGAAGGCTATTCCAGTATGTGAGTTCCAGCACTGCTATGAAGAATGGAAGAACCGTATCCAGCGCTGTGTGACAGCAAGCTATTTTGAAGGAGACAATACTGAATTGTAATTCTATTCGAATAAAAAAAAACAGTATCATTACTTAATTTACACACCTCGTATTCCATACACGATTAACAAAAAAAAAAAAAAAAAAAACAAAAAAAAGATTTACAGGGTGTCCCAATGTTTGCACAAATTTGGTAATCGATTGTGTTTTTGGGCGATAAATTCTTATTTCTCAATAATTTTGATGTAAATTACCATTATTATACCATATACAGGGTGATTTGTAAATTTAGTCATATTTGTTAATAGCGTTTTGAGTTCAATTCAAAACAAAATTTGATTCAAAACAAAAACATTTTTTTCTAAATTAAGTACATTTTTCAATAAATTCAAAAATACAAAAGTTGCCTTATTTGGCAATCTTTAGAAACAAAAGACGATCGCAAAATAAAAAATGTTAATTTTCTGTTATTTTTTAAATGGAACATATTGTCACATTTTTCAATTTCCACATTCCAAAAATATTTCTAATCATACAGGTGCTTCATTTTCTATAACCACTACATAACTTCGTTATCTTAAACGCAACATCCTGTTCATTTGCACACTTTTGAATACTCCACTGAATTTTAAGTCAACTTTATTATAATAATTACAATTGTCAAACCTGACAATATTCCAACAGCAATAACTTTTTTTATGGAATCACCCACATTAACTTATACCGTTGCACGCGAAATTAAATTACCCTTTAACTTTTAACTGATCTAAGGTTGTCTATATACATACATATATCTCCATTAGTTTTCGAGGAAAAATCGGATCTTTTCCGTTCGTGTTTGAGTTTGTGGAAAAAGAGATTTGGAAGAAGGAAGTAGGCTTTGACTGCATTTACCGACAACAATGAACACAGAACATAGTAAAAACGAAACACAAACGATAATAATACAATAATAAATAAAATAAATAATAAAACGCGATAATTGAATACAATAAAAAATATTACGCACATATGTATAAACCATTGTACATTCAGAGCTCGAAATTTTATCTGTTTTGATAAATATAGGAACGAATTTCATTTTGAAATGACCGTTCCACATTGACTAGTATTTCTGGAGAAACTTCCCGGAAAGATATTGTGATACGTTGACACATATTTTTTCCTAGTCGTTGGAGGAGTATTATAAACTTTATTTTTTACAACTTTTCTAAAAATAAGTCACAGTTGGTGACCTTTTAGAGATCAGGATCTAAAATGGTTTATGTGTATGTAACGTATTTTTTTTCGAATTTATTTTCATTATAACTGTATTGTTTTCTTATTTTCGTGTTTCGTTTTTACTAACAATAAGTTCTCTGTTCATTGTGGTCAGCAACTTTCTTTTTTTTTTTTACAAACTTTGGAAAACAACCGAATTATTCTCGAAAATTGAAGGAGACAGATAAGAACCTTATATCAATTAAAAAGTAATTTAATTTTGCGTTTAACGGTGTAAAGGTAATGTGGGTCATTTCATTTGAAAAAAAAAAGTTATTACTGTCAGATGATTGTCAAAATATTGTTTCTACGTCTATTAGACTGGAACTAAAACGTTTTAATAAACTCTAAGCATTCTAGATCACAAGTTGTAAATAAAAAAATAAATGACATGGTGTCAAAAAGTTACAAATGATGTATCATTGTGCTCAGAATGACATTTAGAATCCAAACAAGTGAAAATAAATATTCCATTAGAGGTTTGGAAGTTAGGGTCATCTCCTATTAAATAGGAAGAGAATAAAAATTGCCGAGTATGTCAATAAATGCCAAGTTATAAATAGTTATGCCTAATATCCAATTCTAAAATTTCATTATTTTAATTCGAAAAACAACAAAGTTATGGGGGTGAGCCACTATCGAAACCCGGTATAGTGTTCCATTTAAAAAATAACAGTTAACCTCTTTTTATTTTACGATCGTCTTTTGTTTTTCTGGTAAACATATAATTTTCCAGAAAATTTGCAACTTTCGTATTTATGGCACGGTGGTTTCCGAATATTGCAGTGTATGGTGATTTTTATTCTTAAGGAAGATGTTAAGAATAAAATAATGAAAATGCATCATACACGGCAATACACGGAAACCACTGTTGTCAGACAACGGCCGTGAAAGCTTTCGTATTATTATTATTTTTTTTATTTGAGGAAATAAACTTCTTAAAGGGGTGGCAATTATAAGGAAAATGTACATGTTTCTCTTATTCTTATTACAGCATATGTACATATGTATATGTACGTATGTATGTACATATATTTTTTGTATTCAATGACTATAAATTTTGCGTAACATTGTCCAGTATCAAGTCAGACCATAATCTTTACGTTAGTATGGCGAAAAAAGATATATTTATGTATAAATAAAAAATAATCTCAAATCATAGGTTGCCTTCACAAGGCGTTTGTCATGACTAAACAATTTCGCCATAACATTAAAAATAACTTATTATTCAATGGAGGCCTGCGTGAGAACATTCCATATTATTTTACAACACCCACATACTTGGCGCCTATAATAAGTCTGTAATAAAGGTTGAAAGAAAAAAAGGTGATGCTTAAATAAGATAAGATTTAAGAGAACTTATAGAAACTGATCTTTTATTAAATAGGTTTTAAAGTTCGTGCAAACATGTGCAGGGAAATACTGCTTTGTTTCTTTAATCTATTTGGCTTTCTTACTCGTATTACATGTTGATAATAAGAAGGTAATTATAAGATAACACTGAATTCTTAACAGGCCCAAAGTACCGGGTGTCCCAGCTTTTAGGTTACAGGCTCTAACTACCCACCCAGTATATTGATGACACAATGTTTTGAATAAAAATTAATTGGAATCGTCAACAAAATGCCAGTTAGTTTTTTATCTTGTTCATTACTAAAGTTGGCAGAAACGGAACGTGTCAAGAGACGTACGAATCATAAATATAATACACGAAAATAACTAGTATCCTTTCGCACGTTTGCCATATTCTTTTATGAAATTGTATCACATTAGTCAACGTGTTGCGTCAATCAGCGGTTATAGAACAGCTCCAACTGTCACAGGACTCCTGCAATCGAGTTGTCTATCTATTTCGACGCCGCATGTCAACTTTATTCATTACCTTGAAAGTAATTTGAAGGTCAACGTGTTTTTGAATGAGAACCTATATTTGCAGCATGATGTTTATAAAAAAAAGTAACTGCAATTTTCTCGTAAATGTGCCGGGTGGGTGAATATTTCCAGTAGAATCACCACATAAGAGTACACCGGGAGTTTCTATATGATCATAGCCGATTGTGGTAAATACATACATAAATAGTTATACATTTTATGTTATGCATGTACTATAGCCTCTTCTAATACTAATATTTGGGTTAAATACGAGTATATTTTAAAGAGCGTTTCATGAATTTTAAATCATTTTAATTTTGATTTATTGATTAACCTGATTTTTGAATTGAACCAATTTTGCATCCCTTGAAATTCGAGTTGTTATATGGTAGTCGGTATGGTATACAGAGTTTCCGATTCATGGGGGAACACAGCAAAACTGAAGATTTTTTGGGTAAAACTATTTCGATTTAACCAAGTTATCCTAGTTCAAAAGTTAATGGTAACCAAGACCAACGGAACGTGTCAAGAGACGTACGAATCATAAATATAATACACGAAAATAACTAGTATCCTTTCGCACGTTTGCCATATTTTTTTATGAAATTGTATCACATTAGTCAACGTGTTGCGTCAATCAGCGGTTATAGAACAGCTCCAACTGTCACAGGACTCCTGCAATCGAGTTGTCTATCTATTTCGGCGCCGCATGTCAACTTTATTCATTACCTTGAAGGTCATTTGAAGGTCAACGTGTTTTTGAATGAGAACCTATATTTGCAGCATGATGTTTATAAAAAAAAGTAACTGCAATTTTCTCGTAAATGTGCCGGGTGGGTGAATATTTCCAGTAGAATCACCACATAAGAGTACACCGGGAGTTTCTATATGATCATAGCCGATTGTGGTAAATACATACATAAATAGTTATACATTTTATGTTATGCATGTACTATAGCCTCTTCTAATACTAATATTTGGGTTAAATACGAGTATATTTTAAAGAGCGTTTCATGAATTTTAAATCATTTTAATTTTGATTTATTGATTAACCTGATTTTTGAATTGAACCAATTTTGCATCCCTTGAAATTCGAGTTGTTATATGGTAGTCGGTATGGTATACAGAGTTTCCGATTCATGGGGGAACACAGCAAAACTGAAGATTTTTTGGGTAAAACTATTTCGATTTAACCAAGTTATCCTAGTTCAAAAGTTAATGGTAACCAAGACCAACGGAACGTGTCAAGAGACGTACGAATCATAAATATAATACACGAAAATAACTAGTATCCTTTCGCACGTTTGCCATATTTTTTTATGAAATTGTATCACATTAGTCAACGTGTTGCGTCAATCAGCGGTTATAGAACAGCTCCAACTGTCACAGGACTCCTGCAATCGAGTTGTCTATCTATTTCGGCGCCGCATGTCAACTTTATTCATTACCTTGAAGGTCATTTGAAGGTCAACGTGTTTTTTGAATGAGAACCTATATTTGCAGCATGATGTTTATAAAAAAAAGTAACTGCAATTTTCTCGTAAATGTGCCGGGTGGGTGAATATTTCCAGTAGAATCACCACATAAGAGTACACCGGGAGTTTCTATATGATCATAGCCGATTGTGGTAAATACATACATAAATAGTTATACATTTTATGTTATGCATGTACTATAGCCTCTTCTAATACTAATATTTGGGTTAAATACGAGTATATTTTAAAGAGCGTTTCATGAATTTTAAATCATTTTAATTTTGATTTATTGATTAACCTGATTTTTGAATTGAACCAATTTTGCATCCCTTGAAATTCGAGTTGTTATATGGTAGTCGGTATGGTATACAGAGTTTCCGATTCATGGGGGAACACAGCAAAACTGAAGATTTTTTGGGTAAAACTATTTCGATTTAACCAAGTTATCCTAGTTCAAAAGTTAATGGTAACCAAGATACAGGGTTTTTATTTTTTAGTAGTGGTTGAATAAACCACGGCTAGGAATGTGCTTTCAAATTTCATTTCTATCAAATTCTCTTGCGGTTCGTCAGCATTGTGGCTATTCTTAAAGGTTGATTTAATGTTCTTTAAAAACTCTTTAAGGACCTAAAAAAAAGTTAATCACAGCCACGACGCTGAAGAACTACAAGAAAGTTTGATATAAATCGAGTTTGAGAGCGTTTTATTTTGTTTATTACAAAAATTGTGTACATCTCATAATCTTGGTTATAATGGGATGCACGGATCAGTAGAGTTCAGAAATCTTGGCTCACCGCATGTAAAACTGAATTTACCTATCCAGTGTTTCCGCATGAGACCAGCGTAGTACCGCGCAGATGTGAGTCCCGGGACATCGGTAAGGATCGGTCAGTGGCGTGGGTATGCAGGGGTAAGAAATACACGCCTACCGTGTGTGTAAAGCCGACATCGGCCAGTTGCGAAAAAGGACAAATTCTACACTTCTCGTTCTAATGACAAACGCAGGTGGTGGGTGGACCGATGCGTATTCAGTATCTTCTTATCTGTCGTCTCACTTCTGTTTGTCCTTTTTCATAACTGGTCGATGTCGGCTTGACACACACAGTATATAATTTATGAGACGATTAAAAATACAGTTTACATTTTTATTTATCATAAATAACTTTACTCATCAGTTACAATGATCTCGAAAACGGTTACTATAAATGACATTTAAAAGGTATACTTTTTTTTGCGTAGAAATGAAGGGTAATTTTTAATAAAAACGTAAATACTCTAACATGCAAAAAATATTACATTGGTTTTTATGTACTCAGAATGTCGTAGAAAGCGCCCTCTATCATCTGTGTCGAAATTAATAACTAATTAAAATTCCTCAAAAAAAAAAACTTTCCAAATAATGTGCCAAAATGTAGTTTTATCTTGATTTTTTTTTGCGAAAATAGAAAATAAAATTATAACTGACACCCTGTACCTAGGTATCTCGGTTGCTATTAACTTTTGGATTAAATTCATATTTAACCACTTTACATTTTTAATTTTAATCATCTTCTAGTTTTATTCATTTCCTAATAATGCCAACATGATTACGAAATCCGCGTTTAGTGCAAAAAAAAGTGGACTAACAATAAGGTAAGTCTGGTTACATCGTAATATTTTTAACCAAAAAATCTGTAGGTCCCCACTATCCCTTAATTAATGGGACACCCTGTATAAGGTTTAAGAAAATTGCAATAAGTTGGCTCGTTAGTGATGCAAAGGCCTCCATCTGGACGATTAAAGATACCGAGAGGCGCTCGAATACATTTAACGCGCAACAACCTCATGGCTTCTTCACCTGAATGGCTTTCCTGCACTACCAAGCTAGTTGAACATTATTCTCTTGATTAATAGCTGAATAACTATCTTATGTAATGTTTTCATATACGAGGTGTGTAAATTAAGTAATTAAACAGATTTTTATTTCTTTCTAATAGAATTACAATTCAGTATTGTCTCCTTCAAAATAACTTCCTTGGAAAGTCACACAGCGCTGGAGACGGTTCTTCTATTCCTCACAGCAGTGCTGGAACTAATATACTTCTAGAATAGCCTTCAGCTAGTCAGTTGCAGCCGTTTCTATGGCCCCAAAGTGACGTCCCTTGTGGTGATTTTTCAATATTTTTTCGGGAAGAGAAAAAAGTCACAAGGACTCAAGCCAGACGAATAAGGAGGCTGAGGAGCCACAGGACTGTTTTTACTGGCTATTAATAATGAATCAAGATACCTTTCTTTCCCGATGTTCTTTTGTTCCTGCGAAAGGTTTTTTGGAACCATTTTTGCGCAGATTGTTCTCATTCCCAATTCGTTAGTCAAAATCTGATGAACAGTGGTGTGAATGAAATGTAACTTTTCCCTGATCATTCTTGTCGTTAACCGACGATCTGAACGCACAAGATCCCGTATTCTATCAACATTTTCATCGGTTCTTGAAGATGAAGGCCTTCCGCTGCGTGGTTCATCTTCAATCGGCTCTCTTCCTACTTAGAATGCCATAAACCACCGAAAAACTTGGGCTGTTAAAAACAACACTGACCTCGGAGGCGTGTTGAAGTTTTGCAAAAGTATCCGGTGCACTGTCACCAAGTCTGAAGCAAAACCTGATAGCACACCGTTGCGTTGCTCCAAATTAATGTCACGCATTTTTAAAACGCACTAGAAAAAACGGTTTACAAAAACAGTCACAAATAATAAACAAATGATTCTAACAAGTTCAAACTTGTGCTAAAGGTGCATTACATATTAACATACCGTCCTTCCAAGTCCCGTCTCCGCAGTTGTTATATCGGGCGCTACGTTGCCAGTTTCATTACCTACTTAATTTACATACCTCGTAGTATACAATCTTTTTGTAGCAGTACGATCATACGTTGTGGTACACTTTCCTTATAAAATAACACTTTTACTTATAAAATAGCACAAATACCGTATAAAAAATCAGCTAGATAAAATTATTTTAAGACCTTTTTAACCTGTTCAGAACGCCATCCCATTCACACTCACTTTATCGCGCCAGCTGAAATTGGTTTTTGACATTAGCCATAGGGAATGCAATATAAGCGTTATGCCACCTGGTGGTCGCTCAACACACTAATTACTGTGCCATTGTTTATTGAAACATACGTTGGTTTCTATTTGTGTGTTGTACCATTAATAATTAAAATACTCATATTATTAAGAATCAGTATCTCGCTGTTCGTCCTGGATTAAAAGGGACGCCCCTTTAATATTTTACAAATTTCCTGAAGAAAGAAAAACGTCAAGTTTCCGTGGTGAATAAATTTGGTGAAAAGGAAAGCATAAATAGACGCAAGAAGATATTAAAAATTAAAACTCAATATATTAAAAATTAAAACTGAAGATAGGAAAGCCAGTTACTAAATATATGATAGTCTGTTCTCTCTTTTCTTCATTTTGCTGAAGGTGACTATTTTTATTGATGTAAGGTTCAACATAATAGGTACAAGGTTAGTGTAATTATTTTTCTATTTCTTTTTTCTGTTTCAGCCAAGGATTAAAAAAGCGGAAGATATGGAAAAAACTGCAGCATCTTCAAAGAAATTACCTTTGCAACAGAACATACCTGAAAGATTGAATATTCTCAGTCTGATGTCTGACTTTCTACTTAAAAATATAATAATTTCGTAAAAAAACAGATATAGCTTATGTACAGTAATTAGTTCCAAAATTTTCCGTAGTAACGTTGACTTCTTAAATTTTTACGCCTATACATCAGGTTTGTTCGGGATTTGTTTATTACAGTTCTAGAACTATCAGACAAGTTCATTCAAAAATGTTTTCGGCAACATTGGTGACGTTTAATATTATGTTCGAGAGTTTTTGAGACAGTTTTGGAACTGTTATAGAATGGTACAAATTTGGTACCTCCTTTGAAGTAGGGACTACTTCAGAACTGTTTTCTACACATTCGTACTATGAGCAAGGTTTTGTCGTGAGGTCAAAACAAGACGTAGAATTGTAGTCTGTGACTAGGTGCCTGTGAATAGAATAGTCTGTGAATAGAAATGTCAAAAGTTAAAGAACGAGTCATAGGTCCATCATATCATAATATAATAATTCCTGATTATAAATATTTAAGTAATTAGTTAATTTAAGTATACAAGCATACTTTAATTCCAGTGCAGTTTATATGTATATTATTTATAATAATTGATTTACTTGGTCGGATACTGTATGTACATCATTATCAGTATTCGTTTCAATTTATGCGGCAGCTTTTTTAATTTTCTTTAAAGTAAAAGTAGTTTGAATTAAACTTTGATAAAATTAAATAAAATCAATCTTAAAATAGAAGAATGGAACTCATTAGATGTTTAAAAGTACCTATTAAATAAGTTCGAACCCAGAACCGTAGCTTTAAAAAAAAGAACTGTACCTACCATTATAACGTTATAGCGGGCCAGAGTTGATAAAGAATCGTGGATATTATACAAATTGAGCTTGTATTTAAGTGAGCTTGTATATTGAATTTAAATATTTATATTAATATTAACTCAAGGTTTGGTTATTTTAAAGAAGTGTTACTATTACTAATAATTATAAGAAATAAGAATTAGGATGAATAAATTAGAGACAAAAACAATTAAAATAATAAATTCAAATATTCGTACAATGAAATTGCTGAATATGGAGGAAAAACAGACTTGCAGCAAAAATATGTATTTCCTTTATGACTTGCTGTTATCCACCCTGCGTAGTTTTTATCTTTTTCCCACAGCGCGGAATATTTTTGATCGTAATGCTTCTTTAATTTCTGAGGTGGAAAATTTTCCTCATTTTCACTCATTTTAATATCTAATGTTATAGACTGTTTTACACATATCAATTTATTGGACAATAAATTGTAGAATTTATTTTTAAAATGAAACAATTTTATTAACTGTTTACACTTTGCAATATTTGTAACTATAATTGGTCAATTTCAACACTGCCAGCTCCCAATGACTAAAACCTAAGAGTTATCATAGGTTTGTCTCTAAGAGAAACCGTTTAACTCATTATTAGGTTGGTACAATGAAATAAATGTAAAAAGTTACTAAATATGCCTATAATTTATCGCTTACTAGAATTGACAATAATTGGTAACATCAAACGCCGCCATGATGTAAAAAGTAAATGAAATATTTTCATATATCATAGATATATGAACATTTTGATAGTTACACAATAACCTGGAGCGCCATCTATTATCCATTAAATTCATTAAATACATCAATGGATAAAAAAATAAATAGAAATGTCGGTGCAATAAAAAAAATATAAATCATTATCATTTTTATGGAGATATGATTTAAATTTTCGAAAAATTCAAAAAGTAGGTAGATTTTTGGTGCAAGGTAGTAGATTTGAGCAAGACACTAAAAGTTGGTAGATCTACCGAAAAGTAGGTAGAGTTGGTAACGCTGCTGTTATGTAAAACCGATTTGGTAAATTCCTAATGATTTTCTTCGGACGCAGCCAGGCTGCGGGAAAGGCGTTAGGGTCGGAGTCTGGTGACCGTCTCCGACCCCTCTCGGTTCCAGGAACTCCAAACGCCGGCCGGCCGGAGGTAGTGATGTAGGTATGCGCCAAGAGAGCACTCCCGTTACGTAACTAGCCGATCGTCTCGTTTCCACGCGCACCCGTCTATTACGAAGAGGGGCCGCCGCGTATACGTACACGGCGAACGACCTCCTCGACCGTTCTTCCGTAGTGCCGCACTTACATAACGATGCATCGCGAATTGCAAATTCCTTCGGTCTTGCAAAGGGAGGGCATTTAACTGTCGAGAAGCGTTCCAAACGGCGCGCGATGGTCCGAAACGCAATTCTATCCGGAAAAATGTAAAAATGGATATTTACATACAGAACGCGAGAGATCGTAACACCAGTTTAGACATATAGTCCCATCAACGAGCGAAAGCCCCCATGTAAATTGGTCACTAATTGTTATCAGCAAACAAAAAATATGGTCGTATAGAGAACAAAATTTAAGAAAGATAGCGTTTTTTGCGACTCGAGTTTTAATGGCGAACATAACAAAAAAAATTCGCAAAGTCAAAAAAACGGTTTTTTGCAAATAAAAAAAAGCTGCAAGTCCTACACAAGAAAGTTAAATTAGAACGTTGTAGGTCTTAAAAATGCGCGTCGAATGAGATGTGAACGAAAAAAATCGGTTTATAAACATTTGAGAAAAATTTAAAAAAACGTCAAAAAATCGCGTTTTCGCATTTTTGCTGTATAAATTCCAATTTTGTTTGAACATACATCTTGTTAACTACAAATATAGCCCAAGATAAGTGGAAAATGACCCTTTTTTCAAAAAATTCAAAAAAGCTTTTTATTTTCGAGTTACAACGATTAAAAAAAGACGTATTCAAAAATCAGCTTTTACAGAGGCAAAAATGGTCGTACAGAAACGATCGTGGGCTCATTTTATTCGCGAAGACTTGTACTTTCATGCTATTAAAAAACCAAATCGCTTTTATTTAATTTTTGCATTAAAAATGCGTAATTTAATTTTTGCATAAAATTGTATCATTTATTCGAACCGGTTTTTTTCGAATATCTTTTTTAATTTTGGTTTTACATTTTTGGCCGTTGCATATTTGAAAACTGGCATTCAAAACACGTATTTAAAAAAAAACATGAAGGTCCTACGACCACAGGGAGCCGACATAATTTTTTTTTAATTCCCGACAGCGCTGTATAACGTCCGATTGACTTCATTTTTACACGAAATAGATTTCAAAGACTTTTACTTTCTTAAAAAAATATTTCAAATCATTTTGCATAAATTAAGTTGACATAATTGTTTGCGAAAGTACAGCGTTGGGTGCGGCACGCGCTAGCCAACACAAGGCGACAGAGTGGACGCACTCCGCTTGGGCGCATCGAAAACTAAACACGATTTCAATCGATCGCGCTCGCAAAATTATCTTTTCTTCCGCAAAAAAAAATTATCTCGGCTCCCTGAGGTCGTAGGACCTTCATTTTTTTTAAAATGCGTGTTTTGAATGCCAGTTTTCAAATATGTAACGGCCAAAAATGTAAAACCAAAATTAAAAAAGTTATTCGAAAAACCGGTTCGAAAAAATGATTTTCAAGAAACAATTTTACAACGCATTTTTTATGCAAAAATTAAATAAAAGCGATTTGGTTTTTTAATAGCATGAAAGTACAAGTCTTCGCGAATAAAATGAGCCCATGACCGATTTCTGTACGATCATTTTTGCCTCTGTAAAAGCTGATTTTTGAAAACGTCTTTTTCTTTTTAAATCGTTATAACTCGAAAAAATAAGGCTTTTTTTGAATTTTTTAAAAAAAGGATAATTTTCCGCTTGTCTTGGGCTATATTTGTAGTTAACAAGAAGTCTGTTCACACAAAATTGGAATTTATACAGCAAAAAAATACGAAAACGCGAAATTTGACGTTTTTTTAAATTTTTCTCAAATGTTAATGAACCGATTTTTTTTCGTTCACATCTCATTCGACGCGCATTTTTAAGACCTACAACTTTCTAATTTAACTGTCTTGTGTAGGACTTGAAGCTTTTTTTATTTGCAAAAAAAACGTTTTTTTGACTTTTGCGAATTTTTGTTTTATGTTCACCATTAAAACTCGAGTCGCAAAAAAAGCTATCTTTTTTAGAATTTCTTTCTCTATACGACCATATTTTTTTATTTGCTGATAACAATTAGTGACCGGTTTTCTCCCCCGTTGATTGGGCTAATATGTATATTCCAAGCAATGCATTCCTAACAATAGGTTTGTTCCAACAGATAACTTACGAACCGTTCTTGAACGAGTAAAGAATTACTTTGTACGCATGTGTCAACTTAGTATTAGTTCAGAACTAATCTCTGTTCTGTGATGGATGATAGGGTTCCGAACGTGTCCTGTAACGCAGGGCCGGACTCGTAATCCGTTGACGTTATTGACGGAAGATGACATATGAGCGATTATAAAGACAGGAGTAAAAATGTGCTAATGATGTATGTACATACCTATTGCTTGTGTCATTCAGAAACATCGAATGTCCTCATTGCATACGTTGCCACAGTTGTTTGTATTACTAACAGTTTTTAGTTGTCACTAATATCAGCACATTATTATTTTTTTACATATACCGAGGACAATACACGCGTTACTACTATTTCTATACTCTTAGCCACTCTTTGCAAAACCCATTTATTAGCTATCAATATCGGGGGGCATTAACGACCTTATTACCGCAAATTCTGTTGTTTCATCCACTGTCGGCCACAGGAATTTATTACGTATGTCTTCTTTAATATTTCCCATGGCATATTGATATGTCTTCTTTAAATATATTTTACGCAATGTATGGCTACTAGACAAATCGGATACATATTTGGTAAAAAACGTCTAAAGTGAATATTGTCGACCACGTTCCACGAAAGGTTACATGCGCAAAACTTTATGCACAAATTAAACCAAAATTCCTTTTTTCTAACCGTACAAGGTATATTTTTTTGATGGATATTCGAATCTAAATGTCTTTTACACTCTCGGCGATCACTTATATCGACGATTGCAAGGAATACATCAAATATGTGATCCGTCTATTGTAACATCCTTGTAATTTTAAATCATCTTAAGTCTATTCACAAATGGTAATGACCATTTGTGAATTGAAGCCATTATTGTAGAAATCCACACAAAATTAGGTAATATGTAAATACAGTACACGAATTCACGAGTGACAAAAAATTGTTTTCAATGCGGCAATCGACCCGTTTACACCGCCGGCAGGTAGAACACTATCGGAATAGCTCGCCGTCTTACGGAGAAAGTGTATTACGGCGTCCCAGGTTCCCACGAGGATTTCGTTCGGGATAACATTCTACACACGGACAGTGGCGTGGGTATACATGGGCAAGAAATATGTGCTTAAAAATAGTTTACTTTTTAGTTTATACTTTAACAGTTTATATTTTAATTACCATAGAGTTGTATAATGCCGGCTCTGCGTGACAGCTTACTTTCCCGGACCTTAGTGATGGAACAGCCTCCCTCCACCAAAAATGTCAAGTTAAGGGATTACACCTATTTGATTTTTTTAAGCATTTTTTTTAGTGGCTTAAATAGTGTAAAAATATCCCAATAACGATATCCAATAGCAATTATAGTTCAACAAATATATTAAACGACCCTTACAGTTACATTCTTGAATCCATCTCAGATGCTCCGAAACGCCTTTGAACGCTTAGTAGTTTAATAGTTTTTCGTTTTAATAATTCGTGATTTATATTAAATATTCTTTTGCGTTTTGTCCTCAATCATATCAACCAATCATTCAATCATATCTAGGCTGAAGTCTAAGCTAAAGTAATTTTGGTAAACGATTTATTTTTGTTGGACTCTATAATATGGTTGGTATGCATACTAATATACTAATAGTTCTAAATCTTTCTCTTCACTTGACTTGCTTCACAAATATTCGTCGATATTTTGATCTCATTTTAAATACATAAATAATAAAATAGAATCACACCTAACCTAATAATTACACACCAAAACAAAATCTTTATGAGATTCTTCCATCATCTGTCAGACCTATGCTCAGGCTTTATTACGTTAAGTTCGAAGTCCGTTGTTACTGCGCATGTGTTTCAAAGTAGTCCCTTGCAGTTCCATCCTCGAACAGGGAACTAATTTATCCGTCTCGAACCAATTCGGAATTAAATCGGCTGCTGTTGGAACGCTCTTTGAGCTAATACCGAAATTAGTTATGTATCCATTGGAACAGAAATTTCAATTTTCGCACACTCTGTACACTTCTGAACTAATGTACAGTACATGTTGGAACAAGCCTAATGAGTATATAATGAATAGAATAATGAGTATATAATGACAAGAAATAGAATTTTTCAATATTTTCACAGATTTTGGTTGATTTCTACAGGTGGGTCCTCTGTGCGTTCCCACTGGATAGTAATAGTGCTTGTTCTGCCCGTGATGGTCATAATCACCGTTCTGCACTACACAGGATAACTACAAGACGGTGATTACTGATTAATAAATCTCGAGGAGAACAAGCACTGTTACTATTACACGGGAATGTTAAGAGGCGCCGTTATACAGAGAGATCCAGATTGACTGAACGTGCCGCACCAATGGGCGACGGCTGTACAGATACCTTTGACTCCGATCTCAGACACTGACGCATGACAGTATCTCCAATTTCAACGGAAAGTAGTTTAGATGAATTGAAAATAAATTCTAATGCTTTCAATGACCACCTAGTGTGACGTCACATTCCACCACATAAAAAATTGTGTTAAAGAAAAGAGAGCAACTATTAGCTTAATGTATTGATAATACCGCAATTTTTGTTATAGAATGTATGTAAATATAAATTTCGACAGGTCTCAACTTTCCATACTTTCCTGGCATTTCTTTCTAGCCAGTAGCCTTTTTTATTAAAAGAGGAACTTTTATTTACCTGTAATAAAACGAATTTGCTTACGTCTACATTTGGCTTAGAATCATGCCATTTTGGTCTGCTCTGGAGCTGAGCTAAATATATTTTATGTCACTCTTGCCAAAAGTGCTGTTGCATTACAGTGCATAAATTCTAAAATTTGATTCTATCTTGAGGGACAGAAGTAAAATTTGGTTCAGAATAAGAAATAATTGGAATGCCTATTAAAAAATTTCCGAGAATTAAGTACGTCAAATCTCATAGATAATTTGGTATTTCTTAAGGGGTTACATGGGTTTCAAATTTTCAAAAAATCGATTTTTTTTTTTATTCGATAGTACAACTCTAAGAATATTTTCCCAAAATCTCAAGTCGATCCGAGTAAAATTGCTAGAGCCAAAAAGTAAAAGGAACTAGAGCCATTTGAACATTCCCGCCTTTTACTGTACTACCGATAGTGCCGCAGATATATTGACGCAGCTGCTTAGGGAATGCTTAGTACCCATACTACGTGACCCATTTTTTACAATTTTTTACCCCCTCCCCCCCCTCGGTAACCATCCGTAGTATATGCTAAGACCCACCCTCCCTCTCTAGTTTTCACGTAGTAATTCATAAATGTGGTTTTAAATAATTTTTTTGCAAACAGAAAGTTAAAAAAAAAGAATTTGGCTCATGTGCGTCAGTGTTGCCACCTGTAGTTTTAAAAGCGCTAAACGCTGCGCGCCATATTTGAATTTAGCTCGAAAAAGCGCGAGATTTCCCTAGAGGATATTGACTACGTGACGAAAACATAAGCCCCCTCCCACCCCTGTGACCAAGCGTGGTATTTGGAAGCCCCCCTCCCTCCCCCTGAACGGGTCACGTAGTATGGGTATGTTCCCTTAGCTTTGTTTGTGTACCTCTCTCTCGTGCTCCTTTTACTTTTTGGAGGACGCCCTGGACATTATGAGTGCAGCAGAACCTTTGCTTTATGGAATCCATGATTCTATGTAAGTTTGAAAAAAAAATCGTCACTTTTTAGCTACACAAAACTTTAAACCTGTTTTTCTAGAAATATACTTTTCACAATCGGTGGACGAGATTTCTCGAAAACTAATCGATCCATCTTGCTCAAAGGACCCCGCACAAATCTTATGGAAATTGAATTTCGGTCAAATTATTTGAAATTTTCAGAATAGTTTGTTCAAGTCATGCTGAGAAAAAGTCTTCACGGGCACAAAGTGCCAAGATGCTTCGGAGCCGAGATATGAGCGATGAGAAGTTGAAAAACACGTTTTTCATGTCTCAGGCCCACATAATCGGTTTCACGGCATCTAGACATTATCACTGCAGAAAAAATGTATAACTCTAATCACACTAACGCATTTTCGACAAAAAAACTATTTTTTAAGTCATGCCATACCTAACAACGTCGAAATCTGATCAAAAATAGGCTTTTAAAAAAGGTTTCTTTATTCTTTTCTCTAACTAATATTCAGTATTGTAGTTACAAGACTACTAATACTTAGTATTTAGTCTAATATAATATTATTATACTGTCACAGACCAAGTCCCATTCTCAGCTGAACCCAAGATGAACGACGTGGACGTGATGGGACACTTATCTCATTGGGAGCGCATTCATCGAATCGTAAGCAATTTTGGAAATTACGCTGAAAATGATGATACCAATCAATATTTGAAGAGTTTGTGCACTTATGTGCGTATGTGATGGAGATGTTTACAAACTATATAGACGTGCAAAAAAATATAAATAAGACGATTGTATATAATCTGTATATACAAGTTCGAATAAAGTGCGATATTTATAGCAGTTTCAATCTAATAAATTCGATGGTTTTTTTTGGGAAAAAATACTTTGGGAAATAAAAACTTGGGAAAAAAAGGTTTTGGGAAAAAAAAAATATTGGGAAAAAAATTTTTGGGAAAAAATTTTGTTGGGAAAAAAGGGCATTGGGAAAAAAAGTATTGGGAAAAATAGATTGGGAAAAGTGTCCCCCACCAGTGCACGGTGTCGTTGGCGGAGGTATAGGTTTGACAAGAATGGCAAGAAAATCTGACCGGAGGGGATTATTATAGAACCTTCAAAGAGTTCAAATCCGTTGGATCAGATTATTTATGCTAGATATCATGAAAAACCAAACTCCGGTCTCGAGCTTGGGTTCACTGGTTCTCATAGTGGACTAGGTTTCTGCTTGGACAAGCCGGTGATGGCGTTCACCATGAATTCCCCCGTATACTGGTAAAAAATATTAAGGCAGGGTGATTTGGAATCCATCGTGTGCGGAGAAGTTGAGATCGACAGCGGCAGAATTTTCTTCGACACGTATTTAGTTTTTGTTCCATGATTTGTTGCATGATTTTTGAAGTCAAGAAACATGAAGAAAAGCCTTGCCTTGTGTCTGTCCACAGTACCCACTTGGAATGCCTGAAGATGCAGTCTTATGCTGAAATTCTATTTTCCCGACATCGAGCATAAATCATCTGTTCGGATTTTCCGGTCCATGGATTTGGACTTCTTGAAGGTTCCCAATAACCGCCTTTAATCAGTTTTCTTGCCCTTTTTGTCAAACCCATACCTCCTCTAACCTCCAGGCGGCCGGGATTTTTTGATTGAACTATGACTACTTTGGTGTTACATTCCCATATAAATGTCACCAAATGGGTTGCTGATATGTGTGACCCACGGGGGTGCGCCAAAAGGCGTCATACCTGCCCCCGGAAGTTAAAGACAACGGACAAGTTGACACGATAAACAAGCAAGCCAAAGAGATGAGTCACCCACCACGTCCATGTCATTCATCTTGGGTTCAGCTGAGGATGAGACTTGGTCTGTGACAATATAATAATATTATATTAGACTAAATACCAAGTATTAGGACTCTTGTAACTACAACACTGAATATTAGTTAGAGAAAAGAATAAAGAAACCTTTTTAAAAGCCTATTTTTGATCAGATTTCGACGTTGTTAGGTATGGCATGACTTAAAAAAATAGTTTTTTTGTCGAAAATGCGTTAGTGTGATTAGAGTTATACATTTTTCTGCAGTGATAATGTCTAGATGCCGTGAAACCGATTATGCGGGCCTGAGACATGAAAAACGTGTTTTTCAACTTCCCATCGCTCATATCTCGGCTCCGAAGCATCTTGGCACTTTGTGCCCGTGAAGACTTTTTCTCAGCATGACTTGAAGAAACTATTCTGAAAATTTCAAATAATTTGACCGAAATTCAATTTCCATAAGATTTGTGCGGGGTCCTTTTGCACACTTCTTTATATATACATTAACTAATTACATTTATATAATAACATTTTCCTGTCCTTGAACGAAGGACTGTTTTCCCGTCAACTAAAAAAAATTTTATAGGGTAATAAATACCGAAAATTTTACCCGAAAAATGCACTTTGTGCTAAAACCTTTGCCAAAAATTCCCATATGTTTTAATCTTCTCCTGAAGATGCCAACTTGGTTGGTGAAACGCGCGTCGAGAAAAGTGTAGTAGTTCGGTGTTTCGTGGAAAACGTCCAGTTTTTAAAAAAACATTTGACGATCGTCACAATTTACAAATAAATTATACACAATTTTTTCGCTTTACATCCGCGTGAGTTCTGAGAACGTGTTACGTGCTAAATTAAACTCCTCCTGTTTATAAAACAGCTAATCATATTTGATTATATCACCAAGGTTCGATACTTTTGATTCAACAGGAAGAGTTGAAAAGTTTATGTTTTCGCTTGATTGGTGGATATGTTGATATTAGATTCAATATGAACCTACTTAACTTTAGAAATAATTTTAAAGCATTTTTTTATATAATTTTTTTTTATTTAGTAGTACGTTAATTGCACTGCAGTATGCAGTATCGATTTTCTCTCTATACTTACTAATCCAAATATTTTTTTGGCACAGGCTCAATAAGGACGTGACTTATATAGTGTGGACCAGCCAAATGGAATAAATTCAGTAGCTCCATTGTTATTCATTTTTTTAGAAAATCCTGAGACACATCAATTTCTAATTCTAAAATGACATATTGCGACGTAAAAATGTCATCCCTAAATTCAACCCCCTTCAGGTGACAGCTACAACCCCTAAATTTTCAAAATGAAAGGAGGGGCTTGTGATACTTCATGTGAAAGGCCTTTTCATTCTCTATTCAAAACTGCTATGGTTTCAAATTTTATTGCAGAAATTAACAAGAAAAAAGATAAGTTTCTCCAGCGTAGGAAATTTGTTACATTAAAATAAAACTTTTATTAGTAACACTATTTGTCAATTTTAGGTTCTGAAATGTTAATAACAAAAAAAAATGTCTGTAATTGCCGACATTCCCTATTATAAGATAAAAACTTACTAATAAACACGTACAATTTTTGCTTGACAATCGAACGACAAAAACGAGCAAGCAGCAAAAAAACAAACCTGAAATTTAAGAAGTTGGCCATTATCAGCTTTAGTGAAATTACCTAGAAACGTGTTGCAATTCAGAGATGGTTTACCTAACAGAAATGCATAAGATAACGATTCTGCAGATGATCGGTTACGGAGACAGACACGAACGCAGGCCGAAGTTGTTCGCCTATTTCAAGAAAAATATCCGGAGTTGCCGCCGATATCTCAAGGTTCCGTAAGTAAAATAGAGAAGCAGTTTCGGGAACGTGGACATGTACGGTAGCTAAAGAAAAATCCTCCCAATAAACTCAGTGATGATCAGAAATTGGATATAATGATTATGCTTGAAGAAAATCCACACACGTCGAAAATCAGATGCACCCATATAAACTGGTATCAACTAATAAGCTGTTACGTGCTCAGTTTGCGCTACTGTAGAGTATCTGGCTTTCACTAATTGCTGATATTTAATTGCTTATTAGTTCCGCGCGAGGGCGCTGTTGTCCATGCTTGCAGGTTCGCCAGTGCGCACTCTGGCCGGTATTCTATAGTCCATGGTCATCCTGTCGAATTTTGGATGAACGACGGCCATTAATTTTTCATTTCCTGTAGATATTACACGCGTCGAGTCGTAGAATTGCATTTTGGCATCCATTAATTGGGATTTAAACGCTCGATCCGTTAATTGAATCTTGGCTGTGTTGAGGCATATATTTTCGTTTGGTTGAGTCGTGTTTCAATCTACATTTCTGTAGGATATAAAATTAGTTACAGGTAAGAAGCCATTTCTGTGTGTTTTTGTTTGTATATGCTACCATGTGGCTGAAGTCCTATTTCGTGTAATTAATTTTTTAGAGGATTGTTGTCTTCCAACATCGGACTAGTTGTACGTTGTGAACGTAGTTCTGAGGTTACCAGAATCTACACTAATCACGTTACCCCCTTGACGCGTCACCTATTGATATTGCTGTACTGGGTGGAGAAGTGCCGTGCCCTCAGAGTGAGGTAATTAGTTTTCTTATGTGTTATTACACTGACTTTATTTAGTTTTGGGGTTAAGTTCTGGCCACTTAGAGTGCCTTCGTCGTGTACAACCACTTTTTCTTTAGGGTCCTTGGTGAGGGTTCCTTGGTACGGGTCATTGGTCCTTGGTACGGATCCCGGAGTACAGGTTCCTTGTTAGGAGTTCTAAGTTGACGATCTCCAGAGTGTGGAGCTGTTGTGCCAAGTTTCGAGCGCTTGGTTCGCGTCCTACACCCCCGAAGTAGGAACCCAGTGCAAGGCTTGCTGTATGTCCCCCTTGCAGAGGATTGAACCCGAACTACGGAGGCACCCCTTTTATAATTCCTTTTTTTATTACAACAACTGTTCCAGTCACGTGAGTGTGTCATTCCGATCGAAATTTACTTCGCGGTATACTATAATGTTGTTATTTTACATCACAGTCTACATATAGTTTGGTAATTTATTACTTTTACGGCCCTTTAACACTTATAACATTTTTGTATATACATGTAAACCAACGGTAGCTACCTGCGGAGAGTACGCTGATATACTTTGTGGTTTTCTTTTGTTAAGGTTACATAGTTAAGGTTTTTTTGAGTATTTCGTATCGGTGTTAAGGCCGAATTACACCCCCTGTAACTGACTGTGCTGTTTCGTCTTAGTAAACGATGTCTATTGGTGTTTAAAACACTGTGTTTTAATTGTCCTAGCCCCAGGGAACGAGAAAAAATCTACTATCTAGTCTTTTTGCTCTTTGTTACGATCAAATTTAATAATAATTATTAACCACTAATCTGGGGTACAGTATGCCCTGAGAAGAAAAGAGCTAGTTACATAAATAAAAGTCGTGGCACAGGACTACTTTCCGGGCAAAGCAAGTGTCACGACTCTGAGTGGACCAGAGTGCCCCCTTTAGAGTCAATAATAACAAGACTCCAGCTGGAGTCCATCTCAAAGCTCGTGGAAGACGATTTTGATAGATAAATTCTCTTTTGTGAACAAATGATGCAAATGATAGATGACAATACTTTACAAATAGAAAATGTTTTATTTTCGGATGAATCTACATTTACACTTCACGGCCATGTTAATCGCCAAAACTGTCGTTACTGGTCGAGAGAAAATCTTCATCCTCACTGGATGAAGGAAGTACACACGCAAAACCCTGAGAAAGTTAAAGTTTGGGCAGGGATAATTGGAGAAAATATCATTGGTCCCTTCTTCATTGACGGCAATTTGAATGGAGAAACTTATTTAGCGCTGCTCCAAAATAATGTTGTACCGACGATGGGAACTTGTATCCAGCTGAAGGAAACCCACAACTTCCAGGTAATACAATACGGCTCCAGCAGGATACTGCACCAGCACATTACAAAGTCAATGTCTGGCAATATCTCCACAAAATCTTTCCAAATCGCTGGATAGGAAGACGTGGCTCTGTAGAATGGCCTGCACGATCACCTGATCTCACGCCGTTAGACTTCTTACTATGGGGACATGTAAAAAGTATGGTCTACAAAACCAAATCCAACGATTTAGCTGACTTAAGAAGAAGAATAACACTTGCAATTAGGTCGATTACCCCGCAGATGTTAACTAACGTTAGAAGACATTTCTATTTACGTCTACGATGCTGCCAAGATGCTGGAGGCATGCATTTTGAACATCTGCTGCCTTAATAATGACTTGTTTTTTATTTTAATGTAACGAATTTCCTACGCTGGAGAAACTTTTTTTTCTTGTTAATTTCTGCAATAAAATTTAAAACCGTAGCAGGTTTGAATAGAGAATGAAAAGACCTTTCAAATGAAGTATCACAAGCCCCTACTTCCAATTGGAAAATTTAGGGGTTGTAGCTGTCACCTGAAGGTGGTTGAATTTAGGGATGACATTTTTACGTCGCAAGATGTCATTTTAGAATTAGCAATTGACGTGTGTCAGAATTTTCTAAAAAATTCATAATAATGGAGCTATTGAATTTATTCCATTTGTTCCACACTGTATACACATATTCTATAAACCTGGAGCCAACATTAACGTTCTAGTTACATAGGTCCTCTATAGGGTTTGTCCAGAAAGTAATGTCAGTGAATTTTTTCTCCCGAGATTGTACGCGCCAGCCCGCGCTTTACGTGCTGGGATTGTGGTGGGGGGGATCGGGCAACAAGATCCAACAAGCATCAGTTGGCTACCGGTCGTTGTAGCGGTCGCATCACTCGTTCTTTGAGAGTCGTTATAGTGACCCGGTGCAAGAAAAAATGCAACGTTCGCTTGAGCAACGGATGGCGATTAAGTTTTGTGTGAAACTGGACAAGAGTGCTGCGGAAACCATTCCAATGTTGAAGAAGGCTTTCGGCGTCGATTGTCTTTCGGACAGGCAAATTTTCCGGTGGCACAAGGCCTTCGCAGAAGGTTGGGAAGATGTCAACGACGAGAACCGCGCTGTTGTTGAACACTGACCGTCGTCTAAGTGTCCGTTTAATTTCCGAAACATTAGACATTACGAAAACCATTGTTCACGAAATTGTGTCGGAGTCTTTAGGAATGAGGAAAGTGTGCGCGAAGCTCGTACCAAAAGTGCTAACGAACGATCAAAAAGCGAGGCGCGTCGAAACCTGCCAAGAACTTTTGGACACATGCGAAGACAACCCCGCTTTCCTTGATGACGTCATTACCGGGGACGAAAGTTGGGTCTTTGAATACGATCCGAAGACGAAGAGGCAAAGTGCGGAATGGCACACGTCGAACTCCCTTCGCCTCAAGAAGGCCAGGATGTCCAGGTCAAAGATCAAGACAATGCTGATTCTCATTGAACTCTGATCATGAGTTCGTTCCGCAGGGGACAACCATAATCGAATTTACGTCGAGGTGCTGAAGCGGCTGAAACGCAGGGTGAATCACGTCCGCCCAGACATCTCAAAATCCTGGAAGCTTCACCACGACAATGCGCCTTCGCACACCTGCTTCCTTGTCGCCGATTACCTCGTCAAGGCAGGCATCACCGTTGTTCCCCAGCCTCCCTACAGCCCCGATGTGGCCCCCCCTAGACTTTTTTCTGTTTCCGCGCCCCTCGCCTCAAAACCCCAATGAAAGGACAGCATTTTGGGTCGGTGAAAAACATTCAGAAGGCTTGCACCGACGCTTTAAAGGCGATTCCGGAAAACGACTACCGTGCGGCTTTTGATGCGTGGAAGACCCGCTGGAACCGATGTGTGGACGCAGGAGGAATGTATTTTGAAAGTTTCTAAAGATTTGTACACATAGAACCAATAAAAACCATTTTTCAAAGCTGACTGACATTACTTTCCGGACAAACCCTGTATATCTACGATGTGAACATATTTAATTGTACTTGTTCATTATTTAATAATTTTATAATTATCAACGATTTGTAACTGAATATACTCGTATGTATATATTTCTATGTATTGTAGGATCAGAACCAGATTCTTAGGTGTATGTTTTTGCGCACTGGCACTGATACATTTTTCACTGAAATAACAGTTAAACACTTTATCCTTTAATTGATATAATATACTGTTGGACAAATAAATCATTTATTTATTTATGTCTACTGAAATTAACTGAAGTGATATCATATACATAGAACAAGTAACGAATTAATCCGACTTTCTACTTGGTGGACTAACATTGCATTAAAGTTACACATAAAATTATGGCTTAAAATCCTAAAAATACTGTCATCGCAAGGATATGTAAGTGAAGCAACTTGATCACGGTAATATAAACTGTAGACGAAACAATGAAAAAAGGCACCGGAAACGTCGACTCTTGAAATATTATTCCTCCCAAACTAATCCATATTTAAATTAGGACGGTATATGTATGTATCTGCTTGGTAAGTATAAAACTGCCTTTTGGTTTTTGTCAAGGTAAGTATGTATATTTCTTTCATTTACACTCGTTTAAAAAAAGTGCAGATCTTCTGTTTTCTTCTGTGTTCAGTATATAGGTAACCAAGTTGTAATCAATAAAATGTTTTTGTATAAGAGACAAATTACATAGGTCTACAATACAAAATTAAAGTTTGCAAAAGATGATTAATATTTGATATTCGCTTAATTTTGTGGTATTTTAATGTGCTGATTGCAAAAATTACATACGTTTTAATGTAGGAATCACGAAATGGTTTTGTAGAAACTGTAAATTGAAAAAAATTGATTCGTGTAAATTATTTAGGAATTTCTTAAATTTAGAAATCCACATCAAAAGGTCATAAAACATTACGTCACCGTTTTGAGGATTGAAACCGACGTCGTTTAGCGGGAACATTTATGTTTTTAAATACATATCTGCTCTGGTGTGATATTTCGACTGCAAATAACCCAATATCTAGCAGTAGCCAGCGATAATTGGACACGATCCATCATACATTTCTTTTATGTCTTGATGTAGCGTTCTCTATATTTGTCATTCCACCAAGATTTTCGGAGAAATAAAGTAAATGTAAAATTGAACTTCAAATTTTATATTACATTCCTAAGTGTAATAACTTTTTAACATTTTCTTGTTATCATACTTTTGTAGATTCCAATTTACTCATTACAAGATCAGAAGTAAAACCTACAATAATAAAAAAAAACATAGCGATACCTACTTAAATTAATGATTCATATGCATCTGACAATTCCTCGCAGTGCTTTTATATGAGTTAATAGTAGCATCCAAATATAGCTCATTGAAATGTTCAATTAAATAGTAGCGTATTATTATAAAAATACTTTAATGAGTTTTAAGTTAACTCATAAAAGGCTTAAAATAGCACAATTTAGAAGATAAAGTCGCAAATTAACCAGATAAGTAATTAAACTAAACGAGTAATAATACTTGGAGAACGTTTGCACTCTGGTGTAATTTCGGTGTCATCCATTGACTCACTGTTGCGGGGTATTTTCACTAATATGCAAATTGGTAAAGAGGTAAGATCTAAGAGTATCCAGTTTACAGACTATTCCTCGGAAATATCTACTGTTTATAAAATTTAAAAAATAAATACTTTTTTGTTAACTTCCATAGAGTGTGGCTGTTTAAAAAACCATAATACCCCTATATGTTCTTTAGTTATTAACCAGTTTAAACGGCTGTTAACATGTAGTGCACAAAAATACTGTAATATTTTTAGGGGTGGAAAGTAGAGAAAAAGCTTTAGAATTTTTTAGAGCGGAAATAAAATGATACCATTGTCTTCGTCATGCATCAAATCCATTGTATACCAATATTTTCGTTGAAAATAATATTTTCAGCATAACATAACATACAAAGATTTTTTAGGGTACTTAATTTTATAAAATGACCTCATTCCTGTGAAAGCTGTTACTTTTAGATATACATAGTGGAGTGGAAGTACTAATGAAAAAAAAATTATTATCTGATTAGCTGATCGTGTCATTTGTTGACCCACAAAAGGGGTGGGGGCAAGGGTGTTCTATTTTAATATGAATTATGAAATATATTATTAAGATAGGTTTTTGGGGTAGGGAAAGTACCCATCAGCAAGGATTTATATTTTTTGGGTTGTTAATTTTAAGCATTGTAAACATTTTAAACATTACTTCACAAATTACATTAGGTTATAAGTCATATGGGTTATAAAAGTCATTTTGGTGATATGGTCATTGATAATAAAGGTCATAAAGGCCAAATTGGTCACGAAGTTCATATATGTCATATGACCTTAGATTATGATGAGCCATACAATATGGTGAATCTCACTATATGACTACAGATGAGTCAAAAAGGTAATATAGGTAATAATGATCATATTAGAGAAATACCGTATTTTAATGACATGATTATGAATCTCTATGTCGAAAAATAACCAAAATGCTGGTTTATTTTAGAAAAAGCTTGGTTTTGTCACTTCTACAATCACTTCTACTTCAATCGGTAAATATTAGATTTTACATGACCAGATAAAGAGACGTTACAATACGCAGTGAGGGCGTAAAGTCGCGCATAAATTCGATAAAATTAAAGGATATTTCTTTTAGAGTAACGCTCGAACGTCACCTACATTTTTCATTTGCCGACATTTTGATGTAGGTACTTTATTTATTTTTTTATTGACAATTGTCAAATATATGTCGTTATCGATTTTTTGTTTAAATGACAATATATGGCTTGTGATATATCATTTGAAAGTATACCTACTCCTAAATGTTGACGTGATTCTATCAAGCCATTTTATAATGGCGACCGATCAAAAGTTAAAAATTTGATAAAGAATGAAGGAGAGTTTATTTAAAAAATCACTTGGACACAAGAGGTACTACAACTATTTGTTCGGCTATTGGACATAACACACGCTCAACAGTTATCCAGAATTCCATAAATTGAGAATAAATATTATAAAGCACTTTCTTAAATATTTTTATTTAACCTATTTATGAAAAACAGAACTCTAAAAATAAAAATAACACAATTAAAATTACCTATCCTAATCTGGTCTTTAATAAATGTTCAAACTGTGCCCCGTTGACTTTTTGACAGTCCGCGATTCAAATTCTTCTACCATGTTACGTATCATTTCAACGAGTATTTTTTTGAATTTCGTAACTTATTCTATTTTCTCTATTTTTTAAGTATTCTGTTTTTTAAGTCATCTATAGGTACTAGTAGGCTTATTTACACACACACACAATGTTTTAAATAACCCCACAAAAAAGCAATCCATGGGTGTTAGATCAGGCGATCTAGGAGGAAACTTGAATTGGCCCCTTCGCCCAACCCATCGACCCAGAAATACTTCGTTTAAACACTAATTTAAATTTGAAAAAAAAAAACTGGTTTGGTGGAAGTGTTTTCCAGGTGGAACGGGTGGAAGTGTTTTCCGGGTGGAATGGGTGGAAGTGTTTTCCACGAAACACCGAACTATTACACTTTTCTCGACGAGCGTTTCGCCAACCAAGCATTCGTTTGGCATCTTCAGGAGAAGATTAAAAGTGTTTTAAGTTTTAATCTTCTCCTGAAGATGCCAACTTGGTTGGCGAAACGCGCGTTGAGAAAAGTGTAGTAGTTCGGTGTTTCGTGGAAAACGTCCAGTTTTTTGTTTCTACGCCGAAGGTTCCAGTACTCACTCCAGGACTAATTTAAATAGTTAAGAATGAGTTTTATATTATTTATTCTCAATTTCTGGAATTCTGGATAACTGTTTGAGAGTGTGTTATGTCAAATAGCCGAACAAATAGCTGTAGAACATCTTGTGTCTGAGTGATTTTTTAAATAAAATTTCCTTCGTTTCTTATCGACAACATTTGATAGATCGTCATTTTAAGATGTCTTGATAGAATCGCACCAAAATTTAGGAGCATACTGTGTGAAGGAACAGCTTTCAAATGATGTATCATAAGTCATATGATGTCATTTAAAAAAAAAATATCGATTACGTCAAAAAACAAATGAAGTACGTGAAAATGTCGGCAAATGAACAATTTAATTGAGTTGTCCGAGTGTTTTTCTAAAAACAATATCCTTAAATTTTTACCGAATTTATACGCGACTTTACGCCCTTTCTGTATGCGGGGCGGGTAAAAAACAAGTGTTATATTATGTTCATAATTAGTGTACTCATGCAGCATGCACGTTTCTACGATACAACGCATTTTGTAAATAGCTAAGTCCAAAAATGGGGTCACGAAGTTGTAAAAACGACGTAGAATCATTGTGCCATATTCACGGCGCATTATTCAAACTAAGACATATACAATTCGCTTTAACTACAAATTTAAAGTTTATTTTAAACTACCCTTCGAAGTCAAAATTACAACTGGGCACCTAATTTCTCGTGTAATAGTAAAAATAATTTAGAAGGTAGGTACGTATATGGACACAATAGATCTTTTGAATTTCAATTTTGTTTCCACTGTCTTTTCATTGTTTATATATTTTTTATTTTTAGCATGATATCGGGTAGAAAATGCCAAACAAGATGCCAAGAATATGGAGGGAACCCACTGATCAGTGGGTTCCCTCCATATTCTTGACAAAAAATTGCAGCTTTGCAGCTTTGAATATGATAAAGCTGCAATTTTTGTATAGTTAATTCAAGTAAGCGCTGGGCTGGCAAAAAACACCAAAAAGATTTTTTATTCAGATCTACCATCAACGTCTGATCCAGTGCCCCATAGTAAAAATTCCTGTACATTCTCGTCCAGAAATTATTAATTTCCAAATTGTCACAAACCTCTATTAGAAGATATGACAGCGAATAATTCGTTTTCACGAAGAAATCTAAAATAGTCATTCGTTCTTAAAATCCCTAATGTCATTCTCATTGCTACAAAAGCAAACTTTTTTCAAGTAAAACTATTTTTCCGTAATTAATAATGTGGAAGACGTAGGAATCAGATATGCAAAACCCAAACTAAAATTTCGTGTTTACCGGTGTTATTAATTAACGTGATTTCATTTCTAGCTTACGCCCGAATGTTCCTCTCAACGAAAGAAATCGAAAACCTCCGAGGCGTTTTTCTCTACAATTTCTTTCCTAGGAGTTCTAATAAAAGTTAATAATCATAAATTACATACATATATATCCTATGTCAAAACGAAATTAGTCATAGAACAAGTCCACAAGCAGAAAGTACTAAAAGCACAATAAAGCTACTAATAGTACAGAACGTTACCTGCTTTTTAAAAGGAAAATTTTATACACCGTTATATTGTTATGTTTGGAAAACGGAAAGGGAAATACTAAATTGGTGTGCCTTTGTTGATATATAGAAGACAGGAAATTACATTTTAAGAAGTGTCGCTTGCCTATGCGTTTTCTAATGCGTAAATGCGACTTTCGATGCACATAATCTGCATATATCCCGGCACATTAAGCATAACCATCAGTTAAAAAATATCTAAAGCAACAGGGTGATAGAAAATGATTGGCGTACATATGATTTATTTATTTTTACGGATGAGTATGTATGAAGTGTCATTATAGCCGTGTAATATATAAATTCGCATATTTCCGAAAAACTTTTGATTGACCCCATGTTTTTTGGGGTCTTAATTTTGCGTCTTAATTTCCTTATCGTTCATTTGAGACGTAAGTTTACAAAAGTTCATTCGTTTTTTTCCTTTAAAATGACTTATATTATTCAATATAAATATTATCTTCAACTGATCAAAAGTTACAGCAATTTGAAAGGTTTGTAAGACTTTCGAGGTATACAATTTAGGTTCTGAAATGTTAATAATAACACAAAATGAATGTCTGTAATTGCCGACATTCCCTACTAGAAGATAAAAACTTACTAATAAATACGTAGGGACTAAAATTTTTTTACTTGACAATCGAACGACAAAAACGAGCAAGCAGCAAAAAAAACAAAAATGAAATTTAAGAAGTTGGCCATTATCAGCTTTAGTGAAATTATCTAAAAACGTGCTTGTCGTTGTAACAGTAGTTAACAGTTACAGTGTTAAACTTTTTGCTTTAGTTTTCGTGTTGCAATTCAGAGAGATGGTTTATCTAACAGAAATGCATAAGATAACGATTCTGCAGATGATTGGTTACGGAAACAGAACACGAACGCAGGCCGAAGTTGTTCGCCTATTTCAAGAAAAATATCCAGAGTTGCCACCAATATCTCAAGGTACCGTAAGTAAAATAGAGAAGCAGTTTCGAGACTGTGGACATGTACGGCCTAAAGAAAAATCCTCCTAATAAACTCAGAGATGATTAGAAATGCGATGTAATAAATAAAATCCACATACGTCGAGTCGTCAAACAGCTTCAGCATTAAATATTAGCCATTCCTCGATCTCCGCGTATTGACAGAAAATCAGATGCACCCATATAAACTGGTACCCACTAATGAGCTCGCGGAAGACGATTTTGATAAATGAATTCTCTTTTGTGATAAATGATGCAAATGATAGATGATAATACAAATAGAAAATGTTTTATTTTCGGATGAATCTACATTTACACTTCACGGCCATGTTAATCGCCGCAACTATCGTTACTGGTTGAGAGAAAATCCTCACTGGATGAGGGAACTACACACGGAAAACCCTGAGAAAGTTAAGGCAGGAATAATTGGAGAAAATATCATTGGTCCCTTCTTCATTGCCGGCAAATTGAATGGATAAACTTATTTAGCGCTGCTCCAAAATAATGTTGTACCGACGATGGCAAACTTGTATCCAGCTGAAGGAAACCCACAACTTCCAGGTAATGCAATATGGTTCCAGCAGGATGGTACACCAACACATTACGAAGTCAATGTCCGGCAATATCTCCACACAATCTTTCCAAATCGCTGGATAGGGAGACGTGGTTCTATAGAATGGCCTGCACGATCATCTGATCTCACGCCGTTAGACTTCTTCCTATGGGGATATGTAAAAAGTATGGTCTACAAAACCAAACCCGACGATTTAGCTGACTTAAGAAGAAGAATAACACTTGCAATTCGGTCGATCACCCCGCAGATGTAACGTTAGAAGACATTTCTATTTACGTCTAGGATGCTGCCAAGATGCTGGTGGTATGCATTTTGAACATCTGCTGCATTAATAATGATTTGTATTTTAATGTAACGAATTTCTTACGTTGGAGAAACTTTTTTTTCTTGTTAATTTCTGCAATAAAATTTAGAACCATAGCAGTTTTAAATGGAGAATGAAAAGACCGTTCAAATGAAGTATCACAAGCCCCTACTTCCAATTTGAACATTTAGGGGTTGTAGCTGTGACCTGAAGGGGTTTAATCTAGGGATGACATTTTTACGTCGCAAGATATCATTTTAGAATTAGAAATCGACGTGTCACAGAATTTTCTAAAAAAATGCATAATAATGGAGCTACTGAATTTATTCCATTTGGCTGTTTTACACTGTATAAGTACTTCAAGCGAGTTATGAAACACTCCATTCATACACCAAACGAAAGCTGTGAAAGTTTACAATAAAAAATAAATATTAAAATAAATGTTTAAAAAGAACTACTAACGTGTGTTTCTGTATCTTAACTGGTCGATAACTAAATAATTAACTTCCAAATGGAATTTGATCAAGCTAAGCGAAAAGCACATACAAAAGTGTACCGAATTGCTTTCAAATGGCACCTTAACCGAAATAATTGTTCAGTTAAAAAAAGATTTTTACTCGTCATTACGGTCTGATATCTGATATCTCATAATTTAATTTGATTTCGTCGAGTCCTTATTAACACGTAATACGAGTATACCAAATGCAGCGATTGTTACGAAAATTGAACATCGCTCCCATAGAAATAAAGACTAAACAAAAGTATACAGGGTTGTTTAAAGAAATGATGCCGATGGGGTCATGTAAAAACGGCTGAAGAATATTCAACTTTTATATGCTATCATTAAACATATTTTTGTATGTTCTACTGCAACTGGTAGACAAATTAATTATTTAACTCAAAATTTTTTTATTATAAAAAAAACTTAGGCCCACCGCAGACGATCGACTATCGGTCATCTACAATTTTGTCTGTATGAATGCAACGTATAAGTTTAAATGAGACACCGCAGAAGACAGATTAAAAAAGACGGCCCTAAAAAATTTGAACCTGTTCTATTTTTGTCACCGACTCCATTGTCTGTGACTAGTCGGTAACAAATGGAACAAATGCACTCTTAGGAGGTAACGCACATGAACTACAATTTAGTCGGCGCTGGGCAAAATACAATGCGTGGTCAGTAGCGTACCACATAGTCACAATCTGGTGTTGGATATAAGATCATCAAACAATATATGAAACTTTCAAAAGTTTATTGAACGTTGACTAGTAAAAGGGTAAATGATAAATCGTAAAAAAATACTATTCCTTCTTTTTCTAAGTTTTAGTGCAACATTATTGTGTTCTTTTAGATATACATATATATTATTTTCAAATACCAATTTTAAGAGGTATTACTAGGGGTTAGGTTTGGACTGATCGACGACTACTTCAATGTTCCGCATTTTCCAATCCAGATTTCATATTTTTCATTAAAAAAAAAATATATTACTAAGCCAACATTATGGGGTGGTATCCCATGTTGCTAAAAAACAATTTCATGCGCTTCATTTAAAGCTAAATCCTTGACTAAACCTTCAATGTCGTTCTCTAGCTTGTCAAGGTAAAGATCACCAGACAGCGAATGATTAAAAAAATTGGACCCAAAGTTTTATTCTTTTTTTATCCCACCCCGCACGTTTACAGATCCGTAGCCAGAATGTTTCACCTCAAAAAACTTTTTGGGATTGTAAGGAATGTAGTAATAAATGTTTTTCCTATTTGGAATTTCTGCAATGCTAAAACAGGACTCATCACTCCACAACACTTTGTAGAAGAAATTTTGTTCCCTTTCTAGTTTTTCTAACCTATTTCTGCAGAATGTCAAATGTTCTTCTTTATTATCTTGGGTTTAATGTTTGACCATTGTCGGCTTAAAAGGGCGAAAGCTTTCAAAGTTTTATAAGCTTTTGAAACCCTTTTCAGCAAATTTTTCAGACAACCTCTTATTGAATTCTAATTCAGCTGATTTTACAAGATGTCCGAACAATTGCAAGCCCATTCTTGAATCCATTGCTTACTACATGTAAAATTGAAATAGGTGCTTTTTTTAAATTTGTAAAGTGAGTATAATAAACTATATAATCAGGGAGATGAACCCAATTATTTAGTGATATAATATACAGGGTGTTCCATAAGCAAAAAAATATATTTTTATTTATCACGATTTTCTGCAACAACCCATATACATGAAAACTATATCATATAAAACTTTTGTATTTAATATTATATAAAGCCAAATAAAAAAAGTTAAGCGGAGGTCCATTTATAGTGAAACACCCGGTACATATGTACATATATCGTTTAGGCTCCCCCTCTCCAGAGAGCTACATTGATACACGAGGCACATTGATACGCATTTAAAATTTCGCAGAAGAAGTCCATTTGTTTCAACTTATTACCTCAAAGATGGCTCTAGTGTGGGCTACTTGTCATAAAAATTTAGTAACGGAAAAACGAGTGAAAGTAAAGTTACATGTGTTTAGTTTATTTTGGCGCGAGAAAGTAATGTTTAATGCTTTTTTACATTTGGGTGTTTTTACCAACGTGGTAGCAATAGAGTGTTGCTTGTGCCACCATTCCTAAACGTAAGTATTATTTAAACATTGTCTACAACCAAGTATATGCACTGTAAGGTTAAATATGTCACTTGGGATTATTTCTGTCAGAGTGCATTTGGGGCACATTGATACATATTTTATGTATGAGAGGTACATTGATGCAGTACCTATATCAATGTGCCTCTACAGTGTATCAATGTACATCTACAGTGTAAAAATGTACTATTTTATTCGTATAAACGAGGTTCAGTAAATTATACGAGGACATGTTACTTGTTTCAGGTTAATGAAAATGGTACGTACTTATCATAAAAAGACACAAAGAGCATTCATTGACATAGGAGCTATAAAGACTGCAATAACCGATGTTATTAAAAATCACAAATCAATTAGAGTTTCAGTCGCTGATCATCGTTTAAAACCCTCTACACTTCAACATAGAATCGAAAAGTATAGAAACAATCATAAAAATGAGAATCCAGAGGTTTCAGATGACTGGGCACGAAGATGAAGGCTGCGGGCGGAAACCAAATCAGAATATGTGTATATCATTCTAAGTATACAAGTTCACAAGTTTTTTCTGTTGAGAGGAATGTGAACTTGAGAAATACTTGGTGAAATCATCTCGCATGCATTATGGTCTTACTTATCGTCAAGCTAGAGAATTGGCATACCAATATGCCAAGTATCTGCCAAATTGCTCCTTTCCAGAAAGATGGGAGTCGAATAAAACTGCTGGCAAAACTGACAATAAGACTTTTTGTTTTTCCTAACGTTCAGGACATCAGTTTAGTGCTTCGAGGGAGATGTCGTATTCAAACTGCCCAAACCCATTGCTGCTGGTGGTACACTTCACCAATATAGATCTTTTTTATTTTCCAACAGTTCCTAATCTTATAATTCAGTAAATATTGCACTACAATATTACTTTTGTCTCTAGTGTATTGTGTGTGTATCAATGTTCCCTAGCACTGTATCAATTTACCCCACCAGAGAGGTAGTTTGATGCAATGTAGACACTAAAAAAAGTTGCAAAAATTCCAAACTTTTTTTATTTTACCTTTAAATAGAGTATCATATGAAAGACAAATACATAGGATGTAAGCCTAAAATAAGAAGATGGCGACAAGTATTTTGTCTTGGAGAAAATCATAATCACGACAAAAATTGTATCATTGTGCCTCCCTCTCCCCTACTCTCCTACTACTAATAGACTTTCCCTGTACAAGGACATTGAATTCAATGACACCGAAGAGGAATGTATGACGATATTCGGATATAAATCTAGGAGATTACACGAGTTCATTCATAATTTGAAAGGGACGCCGTGTAACGGAACATTAACATTTTTATGATCGAAAATAACAGGGGACACCGAAGTATAAATATTTGAAAGCTACTTTTAAAACACGTGCATCGTCTTGCAAACAAGGTCGGTATTCAGGTCGTTCGGTATTACAGGATCTCTCGGTTAGCTAGACTGCAGGGCTCCTGAGGAGGACGACCTGTTCTTCGACGCGACCCAGACAAGGATGGCGGCAATTAAAAAATCACGTAATAAATATAGACACATACCAGTTTGATTCGTGCGAGAGAGAAGACTTCCAGCATTGCCATCATCGAAGAGAAGAAAGGCAGAACTGGTTATTCATGATGCTAAAATACGATTTTATACGCGGATCCACACGTATGTAATACAGTTTCTGATGCGGATCAACATGATTCAAAATCCACACATTCATATACATACATAGTGTATATGAAGGGTGTTTTATTACCTTATTTATCGATTTTAGATTTTTTTTGGTCTCACCATCTTAAAAGTTTACGTTTTTTTAAAAAAAACTATACACATAAAATTTCAGCTCAATAGCTTACCATAAGTCCTTCCGGTGACGATAGTACATCGGTTTATAATTTTATTACTACACATACTATTCAATTTACAGTTGACTAAAACTGACCAGTTTTGACGAAGCGCGTCTTGAATGCTTAAGTTCAAAGTGTTCAAGTGTGAATTTGTTTCTACGCTGAAGGTTCCAATTCTCCTCCTGTATCTTATACACACAATATGACAGATTTTCTTAAAAATGATATGAAATCAGTGTTTATAATTCCTGGCTTCAAAAGAATAAAATAGTCCGCGTAAGACAAGTTAATAGCAAAAGATAAACAAAATATATTACAACATAGAACATTTACTAACAAGGAATCTCAAAAACTTAGCGCTTGTATCTTTTTTCTGTGTTCTTGTCTAAATTTGAGGATGTACTGTTTTGGTCTTCATTCTTTGTTAACAGATGATGGTAAACCTTCCGTCAGTTTCACAAATATATCTGGTGTATCGGTAATAGTATTAATTTAATTTACATATTGTCCTATAATATAAGATACTTCTGAATCTCAAATTGCTGAGTCACACTTACAAAATCATATAAATTTTGAACCGGTAAGGAAATTAATATGATCTTAATTTTTGGAAATGAATGTTTCAATTTCAATTGTCATTGAAATAAAAATTCGAAAAAGCAACTGGTTAAGAAATAGTTTTATCTTCACTCACTTCATATATTTTCCATTATCTTATACAAAATATCGAATTATGTCATGGAAAGCTTGAAGAGCAATTAGAGGAAAGAAATTCTTTAAAGAAAAGGTTAATAGCACATTTGATGCGCTATTTTGAAAAAGAATGAGACAATAATGATCCATTGCTACCCTTAACAGCTGTTAGAAAGGTAATTTAAATATAAAATTAAAATATTAATTAAAACCACAGTCCAATTAATTGTTTTAGCGTGTAGCCGTAAACTTGATTTTTTTATATTGAAAAAATGCGGTATTTAATAATAAACAAACACAAAGATTAATTTTATAACAATCTGGCATCAGTGCGCTCTAAAACTTAAACACGTGTTTGATGACGTGCATCGGTTTTTACTTTGTATAAAGTGTATGCATAAATTGCTTACGTGGTTTTCATATTTGAAACATATAAACTGAAATAAGAAAACTATTTTGTGTGAAATCAGAAACTACTATTGCTATTTGTGTCATCTTCTGTTTCTCTTTACCTTACAATTAGGTAGTAGGTACGTGTATTTCGTTAATAAGTCCATATACTTATTTGTAGGCGAATTTGATTAACGTCATATTTATATGAAAAGACTTTCTACGTCCATCGTGGTATTATGCTCCCGTTTTTAAAGTGCTTTCTAATACATCTTTATTTAATTTAAAACATTCATTTATATGCTGCAACAAGTACATTTTAACTCTTGCAGTTTAGATGTACCCTTTGCAGATGTTTTTTTAAACATAGTCTTAAATTTGATTTACATTTTTCAGATTAGTTCATACCCAGATGACATACAACGTAAGCGAAAACTTTGAACGAATGAACTGCAATTCCAAGAATTTGAAAGTGAACATCACGTACAAGTATATCGTCTTATCACTGGAGCTCGGATCTCTACCGTACATTCCAGGTACGGCGTAACAAACAAGTAACTCCTATGAAGTGAAAACAAATTATTATTTTTTCAATAATGCAACAGTTATATTAGTTATCGTACACAAATGTGACCTCATAAACAAGTGTATTTAGATTTACATAGGTAAGATATTGCTAATTATTTCTAAGTTAATTGATACATGAGCTGTGGTACTATCCTGATATTTGACGTCATGTACGATTGAAATCCGGGCACTTGTTATCACATAAACAAGTTCCCAATTAAAATTAATCCCAACATAAGTTATTCTACAGATCATTATCCTTATATATTTACGCTAATTAACGTATAACATCATTTAAAAGAGTAAACAATTGTTTCCTCTTTTAAATATTTTGTCCGAAAACCGTTACCTCAATTAGGAAATCTATCAATTTTGTCCTAATAATATTATGTGTAAAAAGTTAAATATCGGTAAAGGTTGCAAATATCCCAAATTACAGAGCATATTTAACTTTTGTTAAATATGGAGGAGTGGCGTATCTAATATGGCGCGACAAACGTGTAGTACAATACCTATGTGTTTTTGTTGAAATGTCATTATCTACGGAAAAAAATGTGCTTGGGCTGGTGCCCAACTCCAGCCCAAAGAGATTTTTATTGAAAGGAGATTTTTTAATAATTTCTCCTATTTAAGACAATATCGATAAAACCGATGTCTTAGCATTTTATCATGCACACATAAGAAATACTCCTGGAGACAGTCTCACAATCCTGCTATGAAAAATTACAGACCTTTGCAGCAATACAATTGCTTTGTTCAAAACAAGAAAAAATTCAAAACTAAGTTTTAAAAAAAATGGAATTGGAAAACACTAAACTGTGGACTATCAAATTCAAACTTGATATATATAGTATTTCTAATGTAAATGTGAAGACATGGAAAAAAAAGCAAGGTTGCCAGATATATTTTCTAAAATTGCTAAGCTCACTATACAAATGTTCTCCTTACTTCAGTAAACTGTTAGTTCGTGACGTTCTTAGAAAGCTAGTTTGGAAATATTAAAAAAAAATACATAGATATAAATTTATTAGTTAGCATTAAAATAAGGCGTTTAAAATTGCTTGAAAAAAATAATTAATCAAAACAACACTATGTATATTATTACTATAATTAAGAAAATGTTGAAAAGCCGGCAACATGCAGTATTGACGCTGGAAGCACAAGTGAGCTACAGTGACCCAATTAGAGAATTTGCATTGCATCGAATACGTTGGTTAGCTATTCATGCGGTCCACTGTGTCGTTAAAATGATTTACATTAGTAATTTCCTTTTGTTTCCACCAGTGAAGTTTTTTGTGTTTTATTTCAGCTAGGTTTATTAAAAATTTTCTGAATAACGAGTAAGTCTGGCTAAATGAGCATTATTTACAGAAAATTATATTACAAATATTATGAGTTTTGTATGAATGCTAATTTTAATCTCCTATATTGATTTGAACGAATTTGACAATTTTCGAATTTATAAAAGATATATGCACGCCATTCACATTCACTTTAGAAGGACTAGACATCTATGTCAAAGTGAAATTCTGAACAAATTTCCTTATCAAATTTTACGAAATACAAATAAGTTCATTTTTCTAATTTTCTAATTTTTAACTTTTCTAACTTTTAAGTTGACAGATTTTCTGAAATCAGATTTCACTTAAATTTAGATATAAAAAATGTTCCCAAATGGTGAGTTCATTTTGGAAAATATATTTTATACAGTGTATAAATAATATATTTTTTTAATGGGAAGTTCTGTTTCTTCTTATATATTTAGGAGATGCTGATTTCCGGTATTACCAAAAGTGCAACCAGCAACCATCTTAAAAATATCCAAGTACGCGCTTGCGCTGGTTTTAATGGTTTAAATTGATCACCATGATCCGAGGACTTGCATTCATTTCCTTGTATAATTAATATCTTAAGCAAAATTGTTATTCAGGTATCCATTCAGAAAATATGAGGTTGGTTTTGATCCATCGTATTACTTTAGACGCATATGGTACATATGCTGATGTCTTAAGGTTAAACCTTCTTACCAGGTTACGCTCTGAGAAGCAGCCTCCTTTGCATTTAATACCGACCAGTTAATGCGCCGGCAAGTTCAATGAACAACCACAGTTTTATTAGATCTACTTTCATTTTTATTACAACAGATATGTAGATAGTAGATACAAATATTTCAATTTCTTTTTTTTTTGTATTTTCTATTTATTATACAGGCAATACACATTCTTTATCGGAGTGTTTGAAATATAAGTAGAAACTTTTCATTCGAAAGTAAATTTGTAGCAAGTATAGGAGCAAAAATTTTAAAATGTATTCTAAAATTTTTGCTCCACTCATTTTTTTTTTATTTTTCTGTCCCAATAGTTTACCAACTTGATTTAAACTATTAACCAATTTTCGCGAATCTATCGAAAAAACGGAAACTAACAATAATGGATATACCTGTATAAATGATTGTTAGTTTCCGTGGTTTTGTTTTCCGTCAACTGTGGTTTTGTTTTTCTGGAAGTATAATAGCTGCCATTGCAAGTGTTATTTTTATTAAGTATACCGGAGAAATACACTTTGGATTAACAAAAAAAGAAAATGATTTGTTTCAATTTACTCCATTTTAATAAAATAATGTCAGCTGCAATGTCACCGATCTGGATATCTTGTGGCGCAAACTCGAGACACTTTGGAACAATTATTACGAATATTACTAAGAGCTTACCAATTTGCTTATTTATGTTATAACTATTTTTTTTAATTCAATAGATGGAAAATATGACAGAAATAAATAAGTTTTAATTAAGAATTAAAAAGTAAGAATAAGAATAACATAAGAATAAATTGAGTCAGCAATGTTTTTGTTTTCAGGGGCACCTAATGTTGGTGCCTTAAAATCAAGCCCTATTTTGTGTTAGTACATTGACCAGTATAGAAAATGGGATAAGAATAATATTTCTAGTTTTTACTTTTAGCTGAGTTCTCTTCAGTGACGAATCTAGATTTTGTTTACAGAAGGTGGATGGAAGAAAGAGGCTTTACAAACGTCCAGGGAAACACAATAAAGCTGTCCTTTTCACTCCAATTACATTTCAATTTATTACATTACACAATTTATATGATATAAAAGCTTGTCACGAGATTTACTTGTGTAGATGTATTTACCTATTTTATAAAATACATACTTTTTTTCTTAGATTTTCTTATGTCAAGATCACGTTACATAATTATTACATTCTTGTTTATCTACACAAGTAAATCTCGTGACAAGCTTTTATATCATATAAATTGTGTAATGTAATAAATTGATGGGTTTGATTCAATTTAAAGTTTATTTTCTTCTTTTTAGAGCATTTAAATAAAAGCTTGTTTTTAAAAAATGTTTTATTATTAATTTATTTTTTATTTTTTAGTTATCGTCGTGTTTTTGTATCTAAATGTTTCTCAACCTGTTCATACTCTCCCTAACCTATACCACGTTATACCTCATAAAATTGGTATGGTGGCCGTCTTGTCTTTCGCCATTTTGAATTTTTTTCACCACCGTTAGAATTTGCCTAGGGTATAGGTTGATATTAGTTAAGTCACGACCCCGCTAAGTCTTACTGTTTAGCCGGGCAGTAGTACACCATCTCCTCGAAGGGTTGAACACAGACGTTAATTTATTCGTATTCTTCTTTGCAAACCCTTTCATTTGATACCCATATCATGGGAGTGCACAAAAAATAACTAGTCCGCCATATTGGATATAGAGTGTTCATTTTATTTTTCGTATTCTTCTCAGCAAACCCTTTCATTTGATACCCATACCATTGGAGTGCGCAAAAAATAACTAGTCCGCCATCTTGGGCGGTCCGCCATATTGGATTTAGAGTAAATTCATTTTATTTTTTTATTTCTTCTCAACTTTGATACCCATATCATGGGAGTCCGCAAAAAGAACTAGTCCGCCATCTTGGGCGATCCGCCATATTGGATTTAGAGAAAATTCATTTTATTTTCTTGTTTCTTCTCAGCAAACCCTTTCATTTGATACCCATATCATGGGAGTGCAAAAAATAACTAGTCCGCCATCTTGGGCGGTCCGCCATATTGGATTTAAAGTAAATTCATTTTATTTTTTTTACTTCTTCTTAGCAAACCCTTTCATATGATACCCATATCATGGGAGTGCACAAAAAATAACTAGTCCGCCATCTTGGGCGGTCCGCCATATTGGATTTAGAGGAAATTCATGTTGTTTTCTTATTTCTTCTCAGAAAACCCTTTCATTTGATACCCATATCATTGGAGTGCGCAAAAAATAACTAGTCCGCCATCTTGGGCGGTCCGCCATATTGGATTTAGGGTAAATTCATTTCATTTTCTTATTTCTTCTCAGCAAACCCTTTCATATGATACCCATATCATGGGAGTCCGCAAAAAAGAACTAGTCCGCCATCTTGGGCGGTCCGCCATATTGGATTTAGCGAAAATTCATTTTATTTTCTTGTTTCTTCCCAGCAAACCCTTTTATTTGATACCCATATCATGGGAGTGCGCAAAAAACAAAATATTCCGCTATCTTAGACCGTCCGCCATTTTGAATTTAGAATGACATAACTTAGTTAACCATGCATTGTCATCCAAACTAAACGTGTATGCAAAATTTCATCTCAATCGGTTGAGGATAACTATTCAGTTATAAGACTAAAATTCAGTTGCAAGATTTGACCCGAACATACATACAAACAAACAAACAAACAAACAAACAAACAAACAAACAAACAAACTTTTCCTTTATAGTGCGTACAAACTTTTTGGGACACACTGTAAATTAAGTTTTTTTATATCTTGTATACACTAAAAGGTCACATAAGCTGACACTCATGGGACCAAAGTTTTTATCCAGACGGTTTTTCCTTATATCTTGAAAACTATTAGACATACAATCTCGAAATTTAGTAAACATATAAAACTTTTAATGCTTTATAATATGGATTCATAATTATTTGGAAAAAAATATACCGGGGGGTGTGAAACACTAGGGGGTGGGGTGAATTTGACTTTTTTTACTATTTCTGATCAAGTATTATGCAATTTTAGATATATTCTCAATAATACTGTTATTAAATTTGAGTGAGACACAATATTTCTAGTTTAAAAGTTATAAAGTGTCTAAGTAAATGCCACTAATTTTATCAGGTTTTTTTCTTATTATTTTTAAAATTTCATTATTACTAGTAATTTAAAGGATTTCAACATTTACAATTAGTATCAGTTTTACACCACTTTTTAAATTTTATTTTTGTCTCTAATCCTCAAATGTAATTTTTTTCTAAGAACCTTCAGTAACTTCTTAAAACCAAATAAAACAATGATTCACCCTCTGAAAAAAGTTGGGATTGCCTTAAAATTGACAAAAAAAAGATTTGAGATTAATTTTAATTTGAGATTCAAAATGAGCTAGAGAAATGGCCTTATTTGTGATTTCGAAATATAGTTTAATACGTCAGTGAATTATGCATTAAAATACCAAAGGAGTATATACGTAAAAGGTACATGAGCTGCTTATTGAAACACTGTGTCCGCTTATGGGAGATTTAAATGTGAAATGACTGAAATTACAGTGTCCGCGTCCGGTTATCAAAGCGCCCGCTTTTCCGAATTCCGAAGGTACAAATTTCGTTCCAGGACATTTGTCCGCTTATTAAACCTGTACGTAAGGAGAGCTTTCATTGTAATAAACTTTTTGAGGTCGGTATCAACATAATATAAATGAAAATCCTTCACACTCCATTTACGGGGTTACCTGCAGTCATAAAACTTGGAAAAAATCGATTTTTGGAAAATGTCACAGTGCGAAAGTATGGTCTGTTGACTATTCAATTGCAAAGTTTTAATAAGATTGGCGCAATCGCATCTCCAAATCTACCACTGGCGTAATACCGAGGTGATTTGGACTGTCCATTTCAATTTTTTGTCTTGTTTTAAAATACTAACGTTTTTCTGAAATTACTTTCCATCCAAGTTTAAAGATGCATTTTCCTATATAGTGCGTCCTCTTTGGGAAACATTGTATAAAAAGTTTTTCTATATCTAATAAACCCTGCAAGTCGCTATCAAAATATACACATATAAATAAAAATCCTGCATACTCTTTAACCCTTAAAGTAAACACTTATTTTCAGATTCATAAAGTAGACCCTGGCTACACCTGCACCGCAGTGAAAAAAACCTTTAGAAAAATGAGACTATTTAATATTTTGACTTGATTTTTGATTTTTAGCTTCTTGAAAGTATATTTCATAAAATAGAATAGATAATAAAGCTAAATATTAAAATTAAGTATGTTAAAAAAATGAAAATATCAAAAGAGTGAAAAAATGGGTATTTTCATTAAAAAATTCATAACTTTTTAATTTGTCGGTATTAAGGCCTAAAAATTTAGGTGTCTTCTATTGATGTGCCACTATATGAAAAACAATATTCATTTATTGGACTTTTAAAAAAAGATATTTATTCTGGGAAATGAAGGGTCACATTTTTGGGAAAAAAATGTATTTCCTGTTATTGCCAAAAAGTATCAGAAAATTTATTAATAGAATAAGTATATCATTATTTTCTTACTAACCAGATGTCGCACTAGACCAGTTTCCTTTACTTTTAGATACTCAAAATTTGAAGAATTACGTCGTTGTACATCTGTACCCCAGTGTGTACTTTAAGGGTTAATAATATTGGCAAAACTGCATCTCCGAATAACCACTGGCGGGAGCGGTGAACACCCCTGAAAGAGTTATGCTGCTCAACACTCCAAACAGCTGTAATATGATGGGACACGGCGGGGCCGAGGGGGCGGTGTGAGGTCAGACGTCTTGCACGGAGGAATGTTCGGCGCCTCGGGCAGAGAATTGAATTCCAGGCCCCCTTGTCGGAGCCCCCGCCAGGCCAGTTCATTCATTCACAAGACCAGACCTCCTACTAGGATACCTACGTGATAGTGGTGCGCCGTTGCCGGCGTTACAGTTTCTACCCGACTGTGTCACTTTTCAGTAAAGACAACTTTTAATTGTCAATAATTATGCGTTTAGTCACTCTAAATTAGTCGATATATTAAAACAAATATTAATCAACTTCTCACTTGACATGGCAAGTAAATAGGTACATAGGTTTTATTTAGTTATGTACATACATAGGTACATATGCATGTATGTATGTACATATATGTACATCTTTCAGAACCACCTAAGGTCGCTTACGAAAAGAAAAAATCTGAACATTTATAATGACAATTAATAATAGGTTTCTTCTCCAACGTCTACTACCTACCCATTCTAATTTAATTGAACAGTAATTTGACTATAAATTTTGTATGTCCAGCCAATATTGGTTGAAATTGTTTTAAAATTCGCAACAAGTGTAAATATAAATAATCCCACTTTATCAGACATTTGAAAAAATAATTACTAAACTAACACAGTTTCTGTTCATTTAAACTAAACATTTAAATCAAACGTTATCAAATTTTCTGCTATTAAACATCAAAGTCTATTTATTGTTCCGTAAATTATGTTATACGGCAGATTTCTACAGCTCCTATCTGACAACATCGCAAGCATATTTGGGTTAATCTTTAGGAGCCACCTCTCATGTTTGTTTAACATTAGTACGCTTGGGCCATCTAGGTAGGAATAGTTGCAATGAGTGAAACATTATGTTCCACTAAACGCTCCTAGAACTGAAACAATTGGCGCCCTCTTCCAGTGCTTATAGAAACTTGTTGGTGGCTATTATTGACATTGTTTTACAATGAAGCTTTACGCCATCTCATGAATAGTAGCAACACTTTGGAGACTTTTGTTTTTTAAAATAAAAATAAAATTTCTACTATTCCACATAAGGTGGCATTTTTATGGTAGTTTTGAATGGAAGCATTCTTTAAATACATTGTCAACACATTTTGGAGCTTCAGTTTATGGTTTTTGTTAGTAATGCGGTTATACAATTTTAAATTAGTTACAAATTCGTTTATTACTTAGAAATATCCATAGCGTCCCTTATATACAGGGTATTAATAATTATGTCTTAACTTTTAGTGTGTTGTACAGGTGCTTTAAAAGTCTTTCGCATAGAAACTTTAGAATAGATTAGATTAATTCAGTTATTTTATTTAGTTATTTAGTTAGTTTCGATTAGATTAGTTATTCGCACATACATATAAGACAAGCAAAAATTAATTTTTAACTTTTTATCTTAATAACCAAATAACGTAACAAATTGAGATTTGATGTATCTTTTACCAACAGGACATCTTGGGGTTACATTTATATTTTCCTTCTGCAACCGCATGGGGTTGAAATAAGCAACCTCTATCCATTTGTGTCATAACTTTTTTTGTGGGTTAATTTTTAACACTACAAAAATATGCACGATATGGCATAGTTTTTTAAAAACTTTTACCTCTTTCTATTTTTTCGAATATGCAAGGGTTCTCAAAGAAAAAAAATAAACTCGTATTGTCCTATTTAAACTGTGAATATAAATTATAATAGTAAAAGCGTATAATATACATTTGTTACTTTAATGATTCTTTTGATTGTACTTTTACAAAGTGTTTGGCATTTCTCCAATGTAAATTTGTCGTGTAGTTCAATTGCAAGTATTTTTAAGAAAATGAATATCGTGTTTGAAATTTGGTTGTAAAAATGGATGCAGAGAAAAATTAAAAATTTTACCCCTAGATGTCCTTTTGTTAGTAAAAGACACACCATATCTTAAATTCTTAACTTATTCCGCTATTAAGCTAAAAAATTGCAAAAGCAAAGTTTGTATGAAATATCCCTTTTAAGATTACTGGTACAACACACTCTTTAAAAGTTTTAACACAATTAGGGGACTTCCTTATATATTATAAGTTGTCTTGGGAACAGCATGTCAATTTCGTCGGTAAAAATGCATAAAAAATATTTTTTTAAAGAAATATTGCTACACAAATCTGTCAATCAACAATTCAAAACAATTTCCGCGCGCCAGTATAGGGCGAATTGCTAAATTTGCCACTGAATCGGATTGAATTAGTATTCCATAAAATTCTTCAATGCCTTATGCAACGAATTTTGAAACATATATTTTTACAGTTTTAAAAAATCCTTTGATCAAAAATCGATCAAAATGTACGAAATTAAACTTTAAAGGACGGGCATTTGGAGCTTGTGATCCCTCTAAGAAAATACATAAAGAAGTATCTTATATCGCAGATGGATTATCGGTAAAGTGTTGATCATGAGTCGGGCCAGTATACTGGATTTCCCGTCCGGAAGGGTAATGCGAATGTTAAATTTTTCCATTTTGAAAAAATTCAATTATTTGACTTGAATGATTGAAAAAATAGAAAAACCCTAGTAAGTTCTGACATTGCTCCAGGAATTTGTTATTAGTTATTAGATTTTTGAAATTTAAAATGGCGGGTGCAAACTAACAATTGCTGAAACGAAAAAAAAAAATGCTTTATAATAATGAAAGTATGTAGAGGTGTGATTTGGGGTTAGTAATTGTAAATCAGCCTTCTACAATTTAAAAAGGTGGATTCAAGACAGCGGATTCAGGATGTCAACGTATAATAGAAAAAATGATAGAAATAATGTCAATTGATGATACAAAAAATATACGTCAAAAACATGTTTGAAAAAATATAAGTCAACGCCTTTGTCTACGTATTTAATTTTAAATCGTTATCATTCAAAATGGCGGATTCAAGATGGCTATCGAAAAACAAAAAATTACGATATACGAACTCTTGACTACATATTATATTTTCATCAATATTATCAAAATTTCCACTCATTTTCGGAAACCATCACTTATCAATATCACCAAATCGAAAAATATTCATCACATGATTAAAGTCAAGTGATAATAACACATTTTGGTATTTCGAATTTACTTTGCCACATTATATAGACATTTCGACAACAGAATGAAAACAATGATTTTCCCAAGTAAATACCTCACATATTTTCTTTTTATCAACTGGTATTTTGATTTCACCAGTTTGAATCCATCCAACTGATTGAATTAAAAACTTTTCGTCGCCGTATCGAGTCCAATATCTTGAATTTTTTAAATAAAATTTTGGTTTCATGAAATTATCTATCTCAAAAACCCATGTGTACAGAACAATTTCCAGCAAATTTGAGATTTTTGTCCCCCATATTGGATCCGCCATCTTGATTTTTAAAATCTGGTTTTAAATTCGTATTGAGCCACCTTAAAAAAACCAAAATAATTATGTTTTAACAAAGATGAGGAACCTCTTTTTTAGCCAATATACTGGATTTGCCATCCTCTCACGGTTAATTCCTTCCTTTGGACTGTTCAGGAGACATCATAAGCGTATACAGTAAAAATGAAAATAATGAATATACAGTAAGAGTTACAGAAGGTATATAGGTGATTAAATTAATTGTCGTATTTATTTAAGAGACAAGTTCAGTTGTCAATTCCGCCTTATTTTGTAATATACATGGTAGCCTAAACAGTAGGTACAGTATATCTAAAAGTTTTATTGGGAAAATAAAGACATCTCAATGAAATTTATTATTTCTTTCTCTCACTATTACAAAGTTCTGCATCACCTAAATATTTCTCCTCGAACCGCCACTGATCCAGACATTTACAAACACAAAAAAATACTAAGCATAGATAGAATAATTTGTGGCATGATGAATTTCTACTTCGTTGTCAAAGCTATAATCTCAACACATTTATTTGCTTCTTTTCAATGATTTATGTGCCAAACCATTTCTGAGAATGGCGATTAATTTAAATCAATCTGCTCAATTACAAGGCAGTACACTTTAAAACATAGAGTAATTTGTAGTGCACATTGAGTATGAAACCCTAATTAATACCAGTTTCTCAGTTGAACAATTCAAATTTGAGTTAATCAGAATATCAAAAATTACAGTATTTAGAGACATTACTGCCACTTGGATGGCAGACAGTTGGATGCTTTTGAAAGTTTAAAAATCATTAAATGTAACAGTAGTATGAATAAGGACAATGGTCCGATATCCACCAGTCCATGTTTGCTCTGATAAACAAAGACAGATATTACGGTTTAGTGAACCGTGGAACAAATTAAGTATACATTGTGCAAGTGTGTAGGTTAAAATTTAGTTTTAATCTTCTCCTGAAGATTCCAAATTAGTTGGCGAAACGCGCGTCGAGAAAAGTATATTAGTTCGGTGTTTCGTGGAAAACGTCCAGTTTTTTGTTTTTACGCCGAAGGTTCCAGTACCCACTCCAAGAGAAAAGTAACTTAGTTAATTAAATTTGTCATTTGTGCAGTTTCAGTTCTAATTTACTTCTCATAAAAGTTGGCCAACACACCATTGAGCTTGTAACAACAGAACACCTACTCTTATGAGCATGCCTTGAGTCAGATATTAGAATAAGAAAAATTATAACAACAATATTTTTGAGTTTATGAACTCAAACACATATCATATTGCAAGTTCAATTGAGGTATACTTGGGCCGGTAAACAAATATAGTAATCATGTGAACATCTTGTGCTGAACTTGTGGTACACAGTGAAACGCTTTTATTTTGACTATATCAACTGTCACATACATATTTAATAATAGTGTAAAAGAGTCTACCAAAGTTTTCATAACTATCTATCAGCATATTGTAACAAGGCCCGTAGCTCAGACGCCACTATAAACGTAAGAAATATTTTTTATATGCTCAATGTAACATGCAGACTAGTCTATGAATTATTCGATACCAATTATACACAGATTAAGAACGACTTACTATTAATATAAGTACTATATATAATATGCGATAAATAAAATGCGGAGACAAAGACCTTGATGGCAGCATGAAAGTAATGCTTTAAATATTTCACCTTTGAAACATCTACCAACAACAGAAAACGAGAAAGTACATGAACCGGTATAATAATAATATGTACATAACAATAACAATAAGCTCACAATTTGAATATTTGACAAAACCTGTCTTAAAAAAAGGTTAAGAAATTTAACTTAAATAAAGTTAAAAACAATCTAATGTGACAGTAAATACACAGGACTTCAGATTTCCAGTTTTATGAACCGATGTATCAAAGAAAGAAATTATCTTAACAGTGATATAGTTATTACTATTAGTTATATTTTAACAATTAATTACGATAAATCATATAGCCAATGTCATTGATTAAAGTGATTAATACAACACCGATTTTTATTGATAAATTCACAAATACATCTACCTAATTTTATTTAGTCATAAATACAGTTGAAAATGATTGCCATTTTCTCTATTGCACACTCACACTTTTCTTATCCTTCGTAAGGTGTTTAAAATTATTAGTGGACGGTCGTGTAAATACTGAAATTCCAAATGCGTATCCTCTCGAAGTTCCTCCATGGAACGATGTCAAGTATTGTTAATTCTGTTTTTTTTTTTTTTTTGGGAAACCATAATAAACTAAAACAGAACCAGAGGCCAGATGACCGAGGAGTCCATTTTATGGGTCCATTATTTCTTATCCATCTTTGAGGAAAGTGATTTGCTGGGAAAGGTCGTGATAATTGACTGTCGTGGGCAGGTGCCCCATCCTGCTGAAAATATACAGGGTGTCCCGTAACGAATGGGCCATACTTCAGGAATAGCTTCACTGGGTCAAAATAACTTGATTTAGCTCAACTTACCTTAGTACCATTGTACTTCCTTAAACAGTTATGGGCTTTGAAAAAAAATTATTTTATTTCATTTTTTTCTGGTAATTCTGTCAATTTTTAAGTTATTTCACGTAAAATTGGTATAGGGGGGGAATTTTTTTTGGAATAACCTAACATGAATATGATGTCATTTCTCGCGTGAATCGTACAGGGTGTCAACAACCCCTTGTACCACTTCTTATTCTCATTATATTTTTTTTGGTATCACGAATTTTGACAATATTGACAGTTTTCTTGAAAGGGCCATCCATTTACTGCAAAAATGGTATACTTGTTCCATGACGCTAAATTGCACCGTTTTCGAGAAAATTAAGCTTAACTGTAGTATTGCAGAATGGCTATATTCTCTTTACATAAAATTTAAAGCCTATTAATCTAGTAGGTATCCGTCGCATTAGATTACTTACAATTTTATAAAACTAATAAATCCATAGTATTTAGAGAAAAATGCAAAATTTCGACATTAAAAAATTAAACATATTTATTTGCGTTTAAGTAATTTTTAAGTAATTAACAGGCACATAAAAAAACAGTATTAGAAAATAAAACTAACATTTAATGTCCTTGAAGCAATTTTTCGAAATGTCCACCATTGCACTCAATGCATTTCTGGCATCTTTTCAAAAAATTTCTTTGAACTGCAAAAAACGACGGCTGCAGATTTCGAATCGTGTTTGCAGCTGCACCTATTCTTTGCCTAAGCTCGGCTCTTGTGTTGACAACTTCACCAGAATTTGTCATTGCATTTAAATCTGGACTTCGTGGAGGCCATGGATATTCACTTCCCCTTCCAATCCAACGATGTGGGAATACATTATTTAGATGGTTCCGAACTGCAAGAGGAAAGTGGGTCGGTGCGCCATCTTGTAAATACCATATATTATCACGAACGTCTAAAGGAACTTCTTCTAGTAAATCTACTAAATTTTCTTGAAGGAAGTTTAGATAATCCTGACCATTCAATTTTGCTGGGAGTTCGAAAGGACCCACAAGATAATCGCCAATTATCCCACACCAAATATTAATTTTGAATTCATGTTGAAAGTGACTCACGCAATTGGCATTTGGATTTTAATCAGCCCATATGTCCGCGCGTGGCGCTTCTAGTTATTCTGCAGATAGTCTATAGTATCAAATTTAAACTAACATGATACGACAGTTACCTACTAGATTAACACACTTCAAATTTAATAAAAATAATACTGGTCAATTCTGCAATACTACAGTTAAGCTTAATTTTCTCCAAAACGGCGTGATTTAGCGTCATGGAACAGGTATACCATTTTTGCAGTAAATGGATGGCTCTTTCAAGAAAATTGTCAATATTGTCAAAATTCGTGATAACAAAAAAAATATAATGAGAATAAGAAGTGGTACAGGGGGTTGTTAACACCATGTACGTTTCATGCGAGAAATTACATCGTATTGACACCCCTATACCAATTTTACGTGAGATAACATAAAAATTTACAGAATTAGTAGAGAAAAATGAAATAAAATAATTAAAGTGAAGCTATTTCTGAAGTATGGCCCATTCTTTACGGGACACCCTGTATATTATTTACTCGAGCTAAAGGGACGTTATTTATCAACTCCGGTAAAACATCTTGTAAAATTTGAAGATAAAGATTTGCAGAGGGGCCTCCTTCCATAAATGCGAAACACTATTTTTCTTCCTAAAATAGAACATGCAGCACTGAAACCGAAACGTCCTTGTTGTTATCGCTTAAATATAATATGGTGATGGTCGTGGGATCATTGCCTGGTGTTCTGGCAAAATTAATATCCATTCGGATTTGTTCCATATTGCAAAAAAACTAAAAGTCGCGTCGCTTCGCATCTCCAGGGTGCAATTTTGTACGATTTGCATTTTGTAAGGCCGAAATTTGTATTTTCTTCTTAATATTGTCTGTACCCGAGACATCACACCGACTTCTCTTGCAGTTCCTCTGCATGGATTTGAAGTAGCTGCTACAACAGAGGCTAACAAGTTAACCTCGTCGGTTTCGAGATTTTAGCTTATTATACGATTTTGATTGGGGGTTTATAAAGGCTCCATACTCCAATTTTGTTTTTATTCTATAAAAGATGTCGATAAAAGGCCATCTTCTTTCAGGATACCTATGCATATAAAGTGATAGATAATCTTATAAAGGATTAATTACGAATTTGAAATGTTACTATCTGTTGAAATATACATATGTAATTGGCAAGCTTCACGCGAGTTCTCGTTGCTTACTAACATATATTTTTCATAATTTTCATAAGCTATATCTTCAATCGTCGTTAACACGCAAAGTACTACACAGGTGTTCTCTAACAATACTTTTTGAAATACTACAAACAGCTTTTTGTTTTTGTTTTTTTAGCAACGCCACGATCTACTTGCAAAAATTGTATGTTTCATTTAAATTAGCAGTTTGTGAGCTTATTGTTAAGATACTTACCAATAGTGATATATTTTTGAAATGTTTAGAAAATACTTAATTCAACCAAATAAAATTATACCGGGTGTTCTATTTAAAAAAACGTATATTATACATAACGAATTATAAATATACCATATATGTACAGCAGTTGTAAAAAAAAGACAAATGCTACACTCGTTCTAACGATTAACGAATGCCGGTCTTATTCCCTCACTACCTTCGTTGCGTATGCAGTTGCATCTTATCTGTCGCCTCACTTCTATATTTCCTTTTTCATAACTGGCCGATGTCTGATGTACTTACAGGGTATATAAATCCGGGTTTTACGATTTATTTCCAATAAGATAAAAAAAGTGAGTTACAAGGGATGTCCAAAAATTGTAAATTTTCAGTTTCACACCGTACCTCAAAAATTAAAAGGGCTATGAAAATTATGTGTACTGCATCTTTCATTTAAAAAAAAAAGTAGCAGAAGTGCCGATAATTAGACACACTGTAGATACATATGCTGCTGGAACCCATGCTTGCAAAATCTGTCTCATTTACTGAAGAAAGAGAGCAAAGAGTATTATCCAATGACAAATAAATATTGCCACCGTGAAGGATGTTTACTAGTAGTAATTCCCCTCCCTCTAATCAGTGAATTATTTACATCAACTTACAGACGGAAGATGTGACTTTGCCAACAGTGTATATAAGCACAATTTTTTAGAAATAAGATGTTATCAACACAGGCACGAGCCGGGAAAAAAAACTGAGAGACCTCGAGGAATCCTGCCTGATCGAATTCAGAGTTCCACCTTAAATTGGGTGTAATCAACGCCTCCTAAATAGGAGGCGTTGGTGTAGTTGCACCCTTCTCGCGTCAAAGGATACAAACAACCCCGCAGGGTCGTTATGGGAACTGCGCTTCGGTGAAATTGGCAGATTTTTTATATTTTGTTGTCCGTGACCAACCGATTTATATGGGCCACAACCAGTCTCTATGGGCTCAAACTGTTACAATAAATAGTTCTTCTAATTTCTTTTACTTCACATTAAAAAAATCTTCAATGTACGTAATTCTAAATAGAATTACACACGTTGTTTTGCTCTATCCACATAAAGAAAATACCAATAGTAGTCTGAATATTAATAATGTGAATAATAAATTAATGTCTAAATCCCGAAACATTTTAAAATAGTTTAAACCAGGGGAAATATATGGATATTCATATATACATATATATGCACAAGGTCAAACCATGCATAACTCGAATATGTATCACTAATAAGAAGAGTCTGCCAGCCTTCCAATAAAATAAGACGCACAAAATATACAAAGAGAAAATATTTAAAAAATACATGTGCAACAAAACATAAAGAGTGACACTAAGTAGTTTTATACTTTTAAGCATGACATTGCGTATAGTATAAATTGTATGGCAGTATGGCTAAACACATCAGTCGTTATCCACCAAGGTCGAAAACAAATTAGTTTCAGATTTTTTGTGGTTTAAATAAATGCATTTAAGTGGACGTTCACATCTCCTAGCGTTGAAGAATGGAAAGTTATAAAGAGTTACTAATAAGCAGATAAAACTCAAATTTTAGCTATTCGACCAAATAAAATACTACAACATACACATGTACCTGTATAAATCATTTTTTTTGTTCAAACGTGTATACCATCAGACTACAAAATTTAGATGATTCAAAGAACATAAGACAGTGCGAAATTAGAAACATTATGGAATAAGTAATGCACAATGTACTCAGTGAATTTGAAGATAGACTTGCCTATTCTCAAGTATTCAATATTACAGTTAATTTACTAATAAAATGTGTATCTCATAATTTTCATCAAGAATTTTCTATATAATTTTCAAGTGCAAGGTGGTAAAATTTGTATGTAGTCGTTTTAAATAAAATACTAGATTTACCAAAACCGGCGCCAAAAATAGGGGACTGCAATTCCCTATGTCATCTCTCGACAGCAGTTGACGATCGAAAAATTACGGCAGTAAAAATATGCATTTTTGTAATTAAAATTTGCTTTGTTTCGTTTTTTTTGTGAAAACTTGATTGTTTTGGTTTTATTGAACTTGCGTAGTACTTTTGTCGTTCTCTGTATTTATATATATTCCAGTATAAGAAATTGGAGTATTTATGGAAAAATTTTATTAGGATCCATTCCTCTACATGGTGTTCCACCTAATGTGGATTCATCCATAACTCTGTTATTAGAAATTTAACAAAAAAAGTGCTTTGGGTGGTAGTTGTCTGGAATAATTGTGCATATGAGGAAAATATTTTCAAGTATATAGGGTGCTCCGTTTATTCTGCACGCCACCTAACTTTGTTATTTTAAATGGAACACCCTGTATATTTTTACATTTTTTGATTCTCCGTTTAATTCTAGGTCGTCTTTGTTAAGGGTTCCTATACCTATCTCTTATAGTTTTTGAAAAATATGATGATTTCAGCTCTTTGAATGAGGTCCAATAGCATTTAAACCATACCATACCTGCGGTTTGGACGATTATATTTAACACAAATTACCTTATCTTTTTCACTATGGGCAAAATGGATACGTTATTCAGAGCCGGAAATATCAGACCCTACATTTGACAATTTTAAAACGTGAATACAATTTTTTTTTCAAATGGCATGACCCATATTAAATAGTGTCGTTGGATGCGAAATTAAATGTCCTTTCTACTGATATCGGGTTATCAATACTTATCTCCAACAGTTTTCCAAGAATATTCGATTCTTTCTAAAGTTTGCAAAAATCGGATGTCTACAGCGCACGTAGACGTTGTAATTGCCAAACTAAACGTCACTTTAGAGTTGACTAGCTTTGACTTGTTATTTTACTATGAAAACGTGTTAAAGTGTATCATAATATTTGTGTATCAATGTCGCTGACGCAGGAAGAAATTGTTGATATGGTTTTTGTTCTTGGTGCTTGCCACCGAAATCCGTTATTGGCACCAAGAGTTTATGTACAACGCTATCCGGACATTCTTTTCAAAAACGAATCCACATGTGTATTAACCAAAACGGAGAATATTTTGAGCAGTCGTTGTAAATCAACAGGCCAAGTTTATGTGCCTTTTCTTGATTGTGTTCCCTGTCTTTGTTTGAATTTCGTTTCAGTTGTGTTCTATTTTGGTTGTTAGTGGTTTAGTTTTTTTTTATATAAACCACTTTTTTAAGCATCATTTTGAGCAGTTGTTGTCATTCAGTAGGCTAGGTTTATGTCGTTTTTCTTGATTGTGGAGTTTCGTTTCATTTGCGTTCTATTAGTTGTTGTTAGTGGTTTTATTTTTGTTTGCTAAACCACTTTTTAAACATGCCAGTAAGTATTATTACTGCCAGTCCCAAGCCTGACAAAATGTGAGGGAAAAGTAATTTTTCAACGCCTACGTGACGCTGTAGACATCCGATTTTTGCAAACTTTAGAAAGAATCGAATATTCTTGGAAAACTGTTGGATATAAGTATTGATAACCCGATATCAGTAGAAAGGGCATTTAATTTCGCATCCAACGGCACTATTTAATATGGGTCATGCCATTTAAAAAAAAATAGTATTCATGTTTGAAAATTGTCAAATGTAGGGTCTGATATTTCCGGCTCTGAATAACGTATCCATTTTGCCCATAGTGAAAAAGATAGGGTAATTTGTGCTAAATCTAATCGTCCAAACCGCAGGTTTCTATCTTTTATGGTTTAAATGGTATTGGGCCTCAAAGAGCTGAAATCGTCATTTTTTTCAAAGACAGTTGAATATCTCAAATACTATAAGAGATGGGTATAGGGAACCCTTAACAAAGTCGACCTAGAATTAAACGAGGAATCAAAAAATGTAAAAATATACAGGGTGTTCCATTTAAAATAACAAAGTTAGGTGGCGTGCAGAATAAACGGAGCACCCTATATAATTGAAAATATTTTCCTCATATGCACAATTATTCCAGACAACTACCACCCAAAGCACTTTTTTTGTTAAATTTCTAATAACAGAGTTATGGATGAATCCGCATTAGGTAGAACACCCTGTATATTAATAGATCTAAGATTATATTTTACTTTAGCAAATTCTTCATGTCTATAAAAAAATTCAGGTTCAAAAACCAGGTTCTTTTACTTATATTTTTAGTTTATCATTTAAGTCATAATATATTTTATTATTTAAAATCCAGACTAAACAAGTTATTGATACTTATAATTCCGTTATATATTGACACAATAAAATTCCGCAATTTAGGACAGAAATTATAACCTAACATAAATAAGAACATTTGCCAGCAAGAGTAGATAAACTATTACAATGTCTTAATTTATTTATGTTTAACCTATTTTTAATTAAATATTATGAGCTTTAATCGTTCAATTAACATTTGATTTTTTATATTAGATTTTTGGGTAAACAGGGGAAACTTCTACTTTTACTTTTACTTTTACTACAGAACAAACAATCCAACACAAAGAACAAAAATGGCAGAGCAAAAAAAAAACAATTAGTTTTTTATTCCGTTGTCATGCATTCTCCTTAATCCATTAACGCCCACATGACAGAATTTCGACATTGAAGTTCGAGTTGATGTCGTTCAATGAATTTGAGAAAAACACAGTTCCAAACTACCTTTTCCTATGTTTTTGAGGGTGCTCTTTCAAATGATGGCTAAAAAATTCTTAAAAAAATATTTAACCATGGAAAAATTAAAATTAATCCAATAAAACGTCATTTTTCGCTTGCATATCTTTTAATGACTTTTCGTTCCCTTTTCATTTTTTTTTTATGACAAACCTATTCAGATCGTGACCTCGATGTCTAAAATTAAAATAAATAAAGTTAGTAAGGTCTGAAAATTGTTACTGAAACAAAATGGCGGCCTAATTGAAAATTTTTCAAAACTTTACGAATTTTTTTCTCGAAAACGATAGACTTTATCAAAAAATGTTCTAAGAACAAAAATGTTTTAGAATTGGTCAAAGAATACTCTAAAATATTTGCAGAATTTTCCGAAACGATTTTCGATTTTTTGAAAAATCGTGAAACAGAAATTTTGAAAAACGTCATCAAAAAATCTGAAAAAAATTTGATAATATTCTTTGACCAATTCTAAGACATTTTTGTTTGATAAAGCCTATAGTTTTCGAAGAAAAATTTGGAAGTTTTTTTTCGTAAAGCATATTTCGTGGGCGTTAATGGGTTAATATCCTCAACTACCCCCTAAGATTTTAAACCGTGGCAATTAGTAATTCAGTTTATTGATGCTTTTCTTTCGAAGTTTGTAATGGAAAAAATATAATATTATACACGACGATTAATCTGTAATTACCGACTCGTGAAATTAATTCATTCGTCGATAATATACTATTTTATCGTGTAGTATAATACATCTATCACATTTATTCGAGAAAAATACGTATATATTCATATTTTTCGAGAAAATTATAAACTTACCTTGCGTTTTCCAGCGTTGCAGATTCCGACGTTCCGATAGCTCCAAATCCAACGCCAACTGCTAATCCTTCAGGAATATTATGGACAGTGATGGCGACGACCAGGAGCATGATCCGCTTCCATTGACCATGCTGGATCTCTTCGATGTTGCACGCCTCATCGTAACTCTGTGTAGGAACTAGGTCTTCAGTATGCCTCGTAACATTATCACTCGTTTTACCTACTGCAAATAAAAATGCAAATCGTTCAGTATGATTGTTATACAAACTAAAGTTACTAAAGTGTCAGATTTTTGTGAATATTCATTAACATTTATTTTCTCGTAAGATTCATTAAAACAAATAAAGATCATTTCAAATATACGATTTGTAAAGCATTATTATAGCTCATTGAGAACAACCGGCAAAAACACCTCCAAAGAGAATTTTTTTAAAAAGTATGTTAAACCTCGATAAATAAATATAAACTTTTGAATGAAACACATTTTCCGTCATAACCCTATATATAACGAATACTGGAATTCCTGAAATACGTGTTTCAAATAACTCTAGTATAAACTACCTCTTTTAAGGAAGCTATAATATCTACGTATCTCATATATCGAACAGATAAATTGTATATAGTCTCGCCATAAATTCTGTCAACAATTTGAAGGTAAATAACACAAAAATAAAATCATAGGTAGACCTTCAATCATAGGTATATACAGGGTGTTCGTATAATGTTTTAAAGTGGCTTGGTTTAGCTTAGCTTTTTTAGTTTGTTTTTTTTCGAAAATTCCTGGAGTAGACTAATATTTTCTTTTTAAATTCTATCACACACCGTGACATAAGGCATTTTTATTTGCAGTTATTTTTTTTTCGAGCACTAACAGGAGCGTGCATGTGGTAATCACTATTAAAAAAATATATATATGCCACTGTTCCTCCGGTTTTTTAATGCATTTTTTTTGAATCTTCATTTAATGCTTAAAAAACGTATCTTGTCATATTTTTATTTAGGATGTAGCTTAGGTAGAAAACGTCGTGATAGTAATCATCGTACAAGCAACATATGTATGTGAAATTTTAAAAATGTAATAGTCTACCGATTGAATTTGTTTTATCAAAAATACTTCTATCACACTTTGTCACCAAAGTAGTCAACTAGCTAATAACACTATTCTTAATAAGTAGAGTTGGTATACGGCGCGACGCCGCAACACATAAGCAAGTCGTTGTCTCAAATTGATTTGACTGCAGTAATCCTGTGATCGCTGGAACTGTTGTACAACCTCCGCTATACGCAATATGTTGAGTAGTGCGATATAAATTCTAAATACAATATGGCAAACATGCGAATACGTCATATCATATATATAATTTATAATAACATTTGTCATTATAATAATGGTATATTAACAAAATAACTAGCCTGTTATTTTCGTCAGTGCGCATGCGCGTGATGTACGAAGGGTGAATTCATTTGCTCTGAGGTAAGTTAGGTATGTAACTAACGTGTGGTATAAAGACCACTTTACAGTTCGCAATTTTTATTGCCAGCAGGAAAAATTGCAGCAATTTTGATTTTATTATGAGTTTATCATATTTTGGCAACAGTGGCTAACAACTAAAAGTAGCAATGAAAATTGCAAACTGTAAAATAATACTAAAATCTCTTGTGCGAGAAAAATTGCGAACTGTAAAGTGGCCTTAAGCGACATTATTTTCGGTTCCGTTGTATGGCGGCTCTACAGCGGTGTTGCTACTATTAAAGTTCCAACCCTCATAAATATAATATTTTTATGAATTTAATAATTAGATCTGTAGGCAGTGATTCCTTAGGCAGCGTTTTTTTTATTTATTTTTTAAATAAAACATTAATGCATCAGATTTAATAGACAACTCTCGTCTGATTTGTAGAATAATAACCTTTTTGATATCGACAGCCTGTATCGGCATAGATGACCTTCGACCAAGGAATTTAGATATTCAAATTAGTATCGAGTCGAATATCTGTCTAAAAATAATACATTTTTTAATATCCCGATATTAAATATACGAATCGAAATAATTGAAAAGCATCATTTTTATGGAAAGCTCGATGACCAAATTATTATTTTGGTAAATAAATGAAAAACGATATTCGGCTTTTTAAAACCTTGAAAAATATATTTATTATATAGAAAAAACGTCCCTATTATAAATCACATAAAATATAAAACAAGTAGATATGCTTTACCTATTGCAAATCAATTAAATATATAATCAGTATACTGTATAAACGTAATGTTAATTAATCTGATACTAATGAATGCTAAATCCTTCATCGCGTATAAAAAATTAACCACCCATCAAGAAAATCCAATTACCTACAGTAAATAAAATTCAAGGAACTTCATAAATTAACATAAAATGGAAAACAAAGGCGGTGAGAGGTTTTCAATAAATTATGAAGAGAGCCACAAAAATTGATCTAACATCAGCAATTAAAATGATGATGAATGATTATGAAAAATGCTTTACCAGCAAATGCATGACATGATATACACATATACGGTGTACATAAAGGATGTAATAAATTCATTACTTCCCAGATTAAAAACATTTTGAAAAAAATCATCAGATTTTTTACTTTTACTGATGAGAGGTCATTTTTTAAACGTGATTTTTTTTATTATATTTGGCTTTTGACATATGATGTCATCAACGTTTTTTTTTAACGACAATCTATACGGCTTTTAACGGATCTGGATATAGGACACGTTTCTACATATGTACAACAGTATAAGAAAAGTTTCATCTTCAAGAGAAAACTTTTCGAGATACACTGTGTACAAGAAGTATGGAAAAAAAATATAGACCTTATAAAACTGGGCAGAAACCAGCTGCATCCCGATTGCAGGAGGTGTGGAGAGGAGGAATAAACCCCCCTTCCACATATTATGCGAATGCCAAGCACTGACAGCTTCCAAAATTCGTATTTTTTGGCGGAGCCTTAATTATTATTGAATCCTATGTATTTTTTCTCGTAGAATACAATGGCGGGGGTCCGTAAAGTCAAAAGTGTGAGCTTCATTAGTTATTTAACATTTTATGCAAACAAAACGTGTTTTTTTCACGTTTTAGCTTATACCTCAGTTCCCTGGCACATTTTGTATAGCACATACATTTAGAAAGTTGTTCTATATTAAATTACCGAAATTTTAAGCTCAACCGGAGGTCGCTAGTTTTTTTATTATTGCAATTAGCGTTGAAAGTTGCAAAACTCCTTTTATTTTGACATGTTTTTTCTTAACGAATACAATTATTAGAGGGCTGAAAATTCTCGGAGAATATGAAATGAAAGAGTTTATTTTTGATTTTTATGGAAAAAAAGCCTTGAAAATTGTAATTTTTGTGAAATTTCAAATTTGTTCCGGCTGTGATTAATATCACAGGCACACACACCAAAAAAAAATTGTCTGTCCGAGAGGTGCCACATGTATATTCCCATGTATTTTTGGCTGCTGAACACGATCTCGCCGTCAGATTTGTTCCATATCGTCCCAGATTTTTCCTAACCTCAAAAAAAAGCATTAAAATCCCGGAAAATCGACAAATGAGCATAAACGATGTAAAAATCTGTTGGTCGGTGAAAATCATGCGAAGAATTATGTATTCCCATGTATTTTTGGCCGCTAAAGGCGATCCCACAGCCAGATTTGCTCCATATGGTCACAGATTTTGCCAACCTCAAAAAAAAGCATCAAAATCTCACAAAATCGAGAAAACAGCTTATTTAAACTATGTAATATCTGTTGATAGATGAAAATCATCAAAAATTGGACCGACACACGTTTGAGGTTTAAAGAGGGGGGGGGACACCCCATAAGGGACCCCATATCCCAGTAACTTTACAATTAAAGATTTTAAGCTCCAATAACCGCATACCTCCGACTTTTAAACCCCCCTGACCTTATAACATAAGCTGTCAAAACCCCGTGACCCCATAACTTGAAATTTTAAACCCCCATAACCCCACAACCTCTTTTAGACCCCCATCTATGCAAAAATCAATTTTTTCGAGCCCGATAACTCTACTAAAACTCTTATGCCCAATATATCTATAACCTAAGCTTTCAATCCACATGACCCCATAACTCAAACTGTCGAACCCCCATAACCCCATAACCTCAACTTTTAGACCCTCATGTACGCAAAATTCAATTTTTTCGAACCCGATAACCCTAAAACTAAAGCTCTTATGTCCCAATATCTCTATTGGAGATATTAGAGAGTTATTATGGAGAGTTGAGGTTATGGGGTTATGGGGATGTGAAAGTTCAAGTTATGGGGTCATGGGGATTAAAAAAAGATTATATAATTATTGGGGCATAAGAGCTTTAGTTTCAGAGTTGTTTGTTTAGAGGCTCGAAACATTTATTTTTGCGTAGATGGGGGTCTAAAAGTTGAGGTTATGGGGGTTTAAAGTTTCAAGTTATGGGGTCACGAGGTATTGAAAGCTTATGTTATAAGGTCAGGGGGGTTTAAAAGTTGGAGGTATGCGGTTATTGGAGCTTAATAGCTTTAATTACAAAGTAACTGGGATATGGGGTGTCTCCCCTCCCCCTCTTTCAACCTCAAACGTGCGTTGGACCAATTTTCCTTTAATCTACTGTCCAAAACCTGTAAAATAAAACAAAATCACAATGATTGGAGTTTTCTGTGGGGAGTTATCTTATTTTGAGAAAAAATTGCCGTTTTCGCCCACTGTGCGGCATCGTATTCAGCGGTCAAAAATACATGGGAATACATAGTTCTGGGCATGATTTTTACCGACCAACAGATTTTTAGATCGTTGATGCTCATTTGTCGATTTTCCGGGTTTTTAATGCTTTTTTTTGAGGTTAGGAAAAATCTCGGACAGACAACTTTTTTTTGTGTGTGCCTGTGTTTTTTTCAAAATTTCAATAAGCGTCGAAATGGTTCAATATTCGCAAAAGTGACCCAATTTTCCAGTTTTCCCTACCTTGGCATGAATTTTCCGGGAAAGGGACATCGGATTCATGATCAGCGATTCAAGAAACCCCTATAGCGACTCATCACATGATCATTTTCATAAAATTGAAAAATTGTCTTTCCAGGTTTTCCGGAAAATGTTCATAGTTTTCCAGAAAATTTACTTGATTCGTAATCATTATACGCTGCTGGATATCTTTATGACGTAAAAAACGCAAATCGCGTGAACAATGATTAAATTTCCGCAAAAGTGACCCAATTTTCCAGTTTTCCCGGCCGTGGCATGAATTTTCCGGGAAAATGACATCGGATTCATGATCAGCGACCCAAAAAACCCACTTTCGATGCTTTTGTCATTTTTTCAAAAATTAAATACCACTCTAAAAATGAGGGTGAGAATGGGTTGTGTTTTATAGTATAGGGGTGGTCTGAGGGGGGTTTGCCAAGTTGGTTGATAGTCACGAATGACCTTAGAGGTTCATAGAAAATAATGCAAAAAAAAATTTGAATTCGAGTAGCTACACCAAACGTATTTAGTTGGCCTAATTCCCCGGCTCATAGACTGAATTATTAAGGGCACAGAGCTCGCACCTACCCCACACGTAATTGTAATAAATGGAATAAATTCATTATTTCCCAAATTAAATTAAAATATTTTGAAGACATCGTCAGACTTTTTTACTTTTATTGATGAACAGGCATTTTTTTAGGCACGTGATTTTTTAATTATACTTGGCTTTTGATGTATGCATCGACGTTTTTTAAAATGGAAATCTCTACTGGTTTTGACGGATTTGGATATAGGGCACTTTTCTACAACAACAAAAATAATCTTGAAGCGAAAACTTTTCGAGATATTTCAGGTTTCAACAAGATGGGGCACCGCCACATTACGCCAAACCTGTACAGAGTTATATCAATCAGATTTTTGCCAACAGATAGATCAGTAGATGAGGAGCTATTGAATGGCCTCCAAGATCTCCAGATTTTACTCCATTAGTTCATAATTTATTTTGTTTTCATTTTCATTTTGTAATTACTGGTATTATTTTATTAAATATTATTTGGTGACACGTAATGCATTCATTATTTGCCAAATTAAAATCATTTGAAAAAATTCTCAGACAGGTCGATTTTTATTTTAAACTGCGCATCGAATCTTATAGTACTTCATTATCCTTTTGTAGTACATCACGTCATCAACAAATCTTTTTTGGACTGCACATTGGTAGGCGATTTCAAAAAATATATTCCATTTATTATCGTTAGTTTTGTTAATTTCACTGGCAATTTCACTGGCACACAAAAAAAAAACTGGTCATTACTTTTTGACCAGACTCATCTAGGGTTATGTATTTCGATGCGCTGAATCCGAATTTGAGGTCAGTTTAACCCGTACACCCTTAAAATTTTGAGTAAATTGCAAAAAACCGCTAAAAATCACTAAAAATAGCAAAATGTAGTTATGCAAGCGAGAAAATTTTTTACGAACTAGATCAAGTATGTTTATTATGTATTTCGATGCGCTGAATCCGAATCTGACGTTGATATATGTAGCTCGTCAACCCTCCAAATTTAGAATAAATTGCAAGAAACCGCTGAAAATCGTGAAAAAGTTATGAAAACGAAAAAAATTTTTCGAACTAGATCATGTATATTTTTTTGTGTATTTTGATGCGCTGAATCCAAATCACAAGTTGATTTAGCTGATAGACCCTCCAAAGTTAGAATAAATTGCGAATAACCCTTGAAAATTGCTAAAAAATCGTGAAAAATGCAATTATGCAAACGAAAAAAAATTTCTTAAACTAAATCAAGTATTTTTTCTTATGTATTTTGATTCGCTGAATTCGAATCCGAAGTCGGTTTGGCTTGTACACCTTCCAACTTTAAATACATTGCGAAAAAAATGCTAAAAATAGCAAAAAAACCGTAAAAAAAACAGTCATTAAGTAGTAGATAATATCAAAAAATAGTATTGTTCTTACTCACAGTAATAAACAAACCATGATTCCTTTCAAATTATGCTATAATATCTATAGATTGTAATTAGAATTAAAAAAAACGACCTTCCTTGATTTTACACTGTTCTTCGCTTGTATCGAACTCTTTTTTCTTCGAATGTTCTATGCAGTAGGTTTCTCTTTCGTTTTCTATTTTCTCTCGTTATTTCTCTCTTTAAAGTCCAGCAAAAATCGGCCATCATGTTGACATTCCATCTTACTTGATACCAATTCTCCATTTCACTTATGTCTTGATGAAATCGTTCTCCTTATTCTTCACTGTAGTCGATACACGCGAAGAACAGTGTAAAATCAAGGAAGGTCGTTTTTTTTTTTAATTTAAATTACAATCTAACTGATGTTATAGTATAATTTGAAAGGAATTATGGTTTGTTTATTACTGTGAGTAAGAACAATACTATTTTTTGATATTATCTACTACCTCATGACTATTTTTTACGATTTTGGCTATTTTTAACGTTTTTTCGCAATGTATTTAAAGTTGGAGGGTGTACAAGCCAAACCGACTTCGGATTTGAATTCAGCGGATCAAAATACATAAGAAAAATACTTGATTTAGTTTAACATTTTTTTTTTCGTTTGCATAATTGCAATTTTTCACGATTTATTCGCAATTTACTCTAACTTTGGAGGGTCTACCAGCTAAATTAACTTGTGATTTGGATTCAGCGCATCAAAATACACAAAAAACATACTAGAATCTAGTTCGAAAAAAAATTTTCGTTTTCATAACGTTTTCATAATTTTTTTACGATTTTTAGCGGTTTTTTGCAATTTACTCTAAATTTGGAGGGTTGACAAGCTAATTCAACTTCAGATTCGGATTCAGCGCATCGAAATACATAATAAAGATACTTGATCTAGTTCGTAAAAAAATTTATCGCTTGCATAACTGCATTTTTTTGCCATTTTTAGCGATATTCCGCATTTTTTTGCAATTTACTCAAAATTTTGAGGGTGTACGGGTTAAACCGACCTCAAATTCGGATTCAGTGCATCGAAATACATAACCATAGATGGGTCTGGTCAAAAGTAATGACCACTTTTTTTTTTGGGTGCCGGTGTTTTCAATACGGTCCTCTCTTTTAAATCACGAATGTCATTTGCCTTACTTTTTTTCCCATTTTTAAACGACTCCTACATGAAATAATCTAATGGAGTGAGAGCTGCAGATATTGGAGGCCACTCAGTAGCTCCTCGTCTACCCATCCATCTGTTGGGAAAAATCTGAAATAATTCTGTACAGGTTTGACGTACAGGTGGCGGTGCTCTATCTTGTTGAAACATGAAAAACTTTCCTCTTCAAGGTGAAACTTTTTTCATACTGATAAATAAATGCTCTAAAACGATTCTCCAAATTTTAGTTTATTAAATAAAAAATATTCAGGATGTTTCTAAATGAAGTAGCATAAATGACATCAGTGAATATGAAGGTTAAAATAAGTGAATTGAACTAAATACATCTTAGTCCAATGTTGCACTCCTGTTGAGATCTGCATCTCAACAGGAGTCCTAAAGATTTCCAAGCCATCATCAATATACGTTTTTTTTTTTTAGTATTAAAAATGAAAAATGATAAAAGTTCTTATTTAGAATCAGTACTTTTGAAAGTGTCACATTTGGTACTGTTAATTGTAATTCTACAACATCCTGTGATATTTAAAACACGCCAAGCTTATCGCCTCAAACAATGGAAATGGCAGTGGTCTAACAATTATGCATTTATTTCGAAAACCATAGCTCCCAACTAAAAAGTGAAGGTAATAAAAAAATGCAGGGTAAATAGTTGTATCCAAATTTATCAAAATAGGATCCGTGAAGTGCATGGTCAAAAGTTTCAGGGAAAATGACCATGCTCATTGTCAATTGTGGCACCCCCTATGAACCAAATGTAATTGTGTTCACATTGGAATACTCACTGCTGCTACGAAAGTACTCATACCAAATATAATATAAACTTGAAAAACGTTGCATTCTTGATTTATCAATAAAAAAGTATTAAGGCTTAGAAACATTTAGGGCTCTGTATCTCAACAGGGATGCAACATTGGACTAGGGCATTGGTTCCGAACCTGGGGGTAATTACCCCTAAAGGGGTGAAATCAACTTTTGGTAGAGTAATCAAGGGGTGAAAATTACACAGGTTTTTTCGTATGACCTAGTGGCGGCTAATATTGATAAAACCTTTGGTTGTCTAGTTAGTTATTCGTTTTTGAAAGGGTAACAACAAACAAGCAAATCTCGAAAGATCCAGTGGATAACGGGATAATAAAAGTTAGGAACCACTGGACTAAGGTATGTCTAGTTTAATTGACTTACTTTGACATTCAGATTCCCTGGTATCATTTATGCTATTTAATTTAAAAACACCCTGTATATAGAGTAATTCACAAATATGGGACCAAAAATGACTGACAAAGACTACAACAAAAATAAAAAGACCCGCATTTTTTTGCTTTGCTCTAACACCGTTCTTAACAGTACTGCAGCCGTTCAAAAAGGGGCGGTACTAACAAGTTTTTTTCAAATATCTTGAAAACCACCGACTTGGTATGGTGAAAATTTGGTCCAGAAGCACAATAAATAGTAAAAATTTGATTAACCCATAGAGGACACTAATGGCAAATATTTATTACTTATCTATATAGTCACATTTTTATCATTATTTTTTCCATGAAGGAATTTCAATCTCGACTATTTAATGTGATGAGTAATTTTACAAAAACGTTATGCTTGTTCGAAACACAAAAAAATGCATATAAAACCGCGAAAAACTCATTGCATAATTTTCGTGTATTCACCTACGCTAAACCTTACAGCTAAATAAAAAAATACATTTTTTTTGAAAATCACCTGTATATTTTTGAACTCTTTTGTAGTGTAGTTAAGGAATATTCGTGTATTAGGGAACCTGTCTTAAGGGTAAATTAACACACTTTACACGTGTCTATATTTAAGAATAATTTGTTCTCGGAACACAACATTGCAACCTGATCAATGACTTTTCGAAATATGAATAAGTCATCAATACAGATTCTATTTAAAAATATTTTTGTCATCTGCAAAAAAAATGTTGTGACTCAAGTGTTAGGGTTCAATCGTTAATGAAAAGAAATAATAACATTAAATTAGGTCCTAAAATAGAACCTTGGGGTACTCCCGAAGTAGAAAACTTGAAACCATAGTATGAAACAAACAATTTTCTTTCAAAGAGATACGATTACATTGGGAGGATAAGATTATTACTAAATCCATAAAATGTCAAAAGCCTTTGAGAAATCTGTGTATATTACGTCGACTTGATCTTTATTATCTATATGACTTTCAACAAATTGCGTAAATTTGGATACATTTGTTGGTAGAACGTTTTGCGACAAATTCATGTTGTTAGGAGACAAAGTATGCTCAACATTGTAATAAATAAAAGAGTATAACGATATCTCGAAAAACTTCGAAGGAACAGTTATTGGACGACAATTTTGGTATCCTATAGATTACCTCTTTTTAGTATGGGACAAATTCTTCCTAATTTCTAAATCTCTGGAAAGGTTTGTGTAGATAGCATATAGGGTGGTTCCACAAGTAGGTACATCATCATTACTTCTCACTGCATTAAGATGGAGTGATTGTTATGTGGTTAGTAATTAAATTAGATAATCATCATCAGTGGAAAAATTGGTAGAACAATATTTATCAAATCCATTTACAATAATTGTGTTCTGATCATCAAACTGCTATTCACAAGACATCCTGCGTAATTACTTTGTTATTCATTTTCATAAGAAAAAAAGTATAAACATGTTTACATGCGAATTATAAAAATCAACGCATAATACAGAATATTTGTAAATACACTAATGTTATTTACAAAACAGCGAATTTATTATATTATACAGATAAGACAAATGAATCAAAGCGACAAGTTTCTGGTATAAGGAATTTATGCATTTCTGCGACCATATATTATTTAGTAGGAAGTAAATAGACAGAATAAATTATAGGAGATGCAAATAATATCGTTGACACAAAAACTTACCTCAAAGACTTCCAAATCATAAAACATGTACAGGGTTTTTCATTATATTTTGACATTATTTTGGACATTTTGGGCATTATATATTTTAATATGGCAAACAAGAATACTAAAACAAGGAGACTGAGCTCGCGTAAAATAATTACCGAGAGAACAGCACAAATGACGTCGAAATCCGCTGCAAGCGCCGCATTTTTTAGCTTCGGAAGTCTTCGGGAGTTTCGTAAACAGAGCGTCTAACCATGAATGTACCTGAATCTTGTACTTGTGCGCGCTACCGCTTTGCGCAGGTAGTCTAATAGTCTGCCGCCATATTAAGTTTATTAAGTTCATCTTTCGACGTATTTTGTGCCGCCCAAAACACGCGAGCTCGGTCTCCTTGTTCTAGTCTTCTCGATGGCAAATATGGATAAAGGTTTCAAATAAAAGATGCACGGTTGCACCTGCCATATGTCTCACAACTGTATATACAGAATGCGTTCAATAAAATATATTATGGGACGTTTGGTTTGACCGCTCATGAGTCATGGCGTATGAGGTCTCAAAATGTTCGTCTAGTGAAAGGTTCCCAAAAGCAAAGTGGCGTTTTCACAAATTCACGATAACGGTGATGGATTCAATATGGCGCCTAAAAGCTCTCAACTTTAGGGAAAAAAAATTTAAAACACACGCCAAAAAAAGTTAGTTCATTTTTGAGATTCTATCTCGTATATATATATATATATATATATATTGATATGCAATACGATGTCACTTCCGTCATGTTGTAGAGGCGACCTGACTTCCATGCTTATCAAACCTAATATTTACTTAAAATTACTCATGTGTCTTTAGGGGAATTAAATTAATAGTAAAATCAAAAGAGGGGTAATCTACAAGCCCTTTTCACAGAGGTCATATACATTATATACAATATACTAACTGACTTCCGCATGATTCTACAATCTATAGCATATAAGTACACTGGTGACTTCCAACAGCGTTGCCACTTTTCGGAAGTGACTAAGTACCTACATATGTTCATATTATATATGTAAATGTAAAAGTATAAATTTTATCTAAATGAAAATCTTACTTAGTACTTATTTGAAAAATTACGTATGGTGTGACCTAGTAATTAAAATATTTAATTTTATATAGAAAAGTCTTGATTGAAAACATTAATACTTATTAATACTTATTATTATGTAAGTTAAAATACTTTCTATAACATATTTTCTTTAACAGTAAAATAATTATAAATATTCTTAGGTCCTTATAAAAAATAAGCAAAGCAAAAATAAATTGAGTTCTGATCACAGAGCCAACAGTGACAAGAACATATATGATTATTGAAAATGCGCGTTTGAAAGTATTTGAGAGGGTATTTAATTCTACAACAGACTTGCTTTACTTCTTATTTTTTAAGATGTTTAGTTAGTGAACTCTATTGTGACTTACGTACTAAGGTAAGTACTTCTATTTTTAACTAGGACATTCATTTTCTTTTTTATTCATTTAGATTTTTATCGAGATTTTCATATTACAATTTTTGTTTATTATAAGTTTTCAATTCATTATTGAAATTTTTCAGTATTATTAGAAATACATACCTACTGTCCCAAGTTTTATTTCAATACCTAAAGTAATATGTATTATAGGCTAGTCAATAGGTTTGAGACAATTAAAAATATGACAAAAAAAATGACAAATTAATATCCATTTACATAAGGCATTCACTGTACAATATTATTTAGGTACATATTATAATTTAAATTTAATTTTATTTGATAAGGTATTAATCTAAATCAGTTTATTGGGACTTTCTTGTCATTTACATAAGCAGTTGTGCTATTTAGCTACACTAAATTATTTGCTAATAAAAATATTTAAGATGTATAGTGTACCAATATGTATATTCATCGTGCCATGTTAATCAACAAATAATTGCAACTGCCCGAGGTGTAGTGGAAAATGCCACACCGCTTGGATACACATTAGACGAAGTTGTGCCAGAAGTAGCAACAGGAAGAAATCCACACCGATGGGTTTGCACCTTTTCAAGAAATGACAATAACTATGAATCTGGCTGTGCTTTCCTAGTTGCTGTTAAGAAAGACTTTAAGAGATTTTGCCCCCAAGGAAGCGAAGTCAGGATTGTAATGCTAAGAAATTTACCAAATAGACCCAGGATATCTGTGGAATTTTTGGTAAATTGCTACTGTACAAATATTCCAAGAAGAATACGAAGGTCCATTTGGAATCAGATGTTTTAGTCCTGGTTATGTTAGGGAACCTGCCCAGTGTTAATGAACTGCTTACTTTTTTTAAATTTTAAATCATGTTTTTTTCAAATATTTTTTATTATTATTAAATGTTTTCTTATTATTGCCAATTTTAAAGCGTAATTTATTATTTTTCCATTTTTATTAACTTACTACCTCATATTGTTATTGAACCTTGTTTTTTTGTTGTTGTTGTTTTAGACTTGGGTATGTTAGGGAACCTTCCCAATGTTAATGAGCTACTTTTTTTAAAATTTTGAATCATATTTTTTTAATGTTTTTTTTTTATTATTATTTAATGTTTTCTTGTTATTGCCACTTACACAGTTCAAAGCGTAATTTATTATTTTCCATCTTTATTAAATTTATACAACTTACTACCTCATAATGTTAGTGAACCTTGTTTTTTTTGCTACAAGTTGTTAATGTAGGTACCAGTACATATGTATGTAGGTATCAGTGGCGGTTGGTAATATTTCAGTTAGCCATATCTTGAAAACGACGCATGGGACCTACTTCACCTTTTAGGTGATGACTATACACCTCTTACAGAAAGGATTCATAGTGAAAAAACCGGCAGCAAAGTTAGCGAAAAATTTGCAGCACACCCTGGGATCTCAGTAACGCTCTGTGGAATATTTGCAGTATATTTTAGAAACTTAGAAATATAAGGAGAGGGTTTTTAGATTTGTTACAAAATATTTTTTTTCAAAAAAGGTATGGCCATTTTAATTTTGGGAAACAAAATGTTCCTATAAAATTAAAATTAAAATGGCCATAATTTTTTGGAAAAAAAAATTGTAACAAATCGAAAAACCTCTCCTTAGATTTGTTTCTAGATTATGAAAAAAAAATACGGTTTTTTCACTATAAATCATTTCTGTAAGAGGTGTATAGTCATCACCTAAAAAAGTGAAGTGGGTCCCATGCGTCGTTTTCAAGATATGGCTAACTGAAATATCACCAACCGCCACTAATAGGTATTATATTATTATACTTGTATTATGTAAGTCACACAAATAAACACTAAATAAACATCTATTCTTGAGTTTAATTTATTGCTTTTTGGATTCCCAGGTAAAATAAAGAACATAATGAATTTCATTAAAAACACGTATAATATTCATTTTTTTTTTTTTTTTTGGTATTGGTTAATTTACTAAAATATAGGAATTAACTAAATATTTTTTTAAATAATTTCAAATAAGTTGAACAAACGTAGGTCTGTCGTTGTCTATTTTTTTTATTACTTCTTATCTTAACTTTGAAACAGTAACTTTTTTGAAAATAGTATGTGCTAGAAGAATAAAAGTTTACATTTAGTAAATTTACACATGTCAAAAACAAATATGAGGTTATCTATTACAAAACATAAAGATAACAATAATTAAGAGGTGAGCAAAAAAGTGAGTAATAAAAATACAACTACGTTAAAAATGCTATTAAAATAAAATAAAAGCTTAAATATATTAGATTCTAATTAACTAAAATCACTTGCTAAAAAATGGTTAAATTTATAAAAGGCATTTTGTAATAGACAAGATTTTATAACTTTTTTGAACTTAACTTCGTTCAGAAACCTTATACAGTGCGTCCCGTTTTTTTTGGAACCACCCCTATAACTTTGGAACGGGAAGTCAGATCAATTTGAAATTTTGGCAAATGATCAACTGACAATGTGATCAAACAACAAAAAACAACAAAATGATCAAAAATGATCAATGAAGTGGCATTAAAATTACTCGAAAGGCGTGCGCTCTAGGTCACTTTAAAGAGTCACTTTTTTCAAGAACTAACATGAACGATTGGAGTGGATGAAATCCAATGATATATTCTTATTCAGCATTAGAATAAACCTCCTGGTGTACAAATTCAAGTACCTACCGTTACTAGTTATCGAGATACAGTGTGTCTGTTTTTTTTTTTTTGGGGCCACCCCTATCCCAGGAGTGGGATCCATTTGAAATCGTCGCAAATAATCTCGGCAAGTAATTAATCCCTGCTACGTGCATAATTAGGTAAGTTGGTGACAAAATTACTCCATAGTCGTTTAAGTGGCACGTGTATAAAACAAATTAAAGTTAATTGAAGAGTTCTACAACTTAATAATAAATAGGCATAAAGCAATGTTCTGTATAAGTTTTTCTTATAGAGAACTTATACAGAACATTGATATTATTGTTTATGTATGTATGTTCTTGAAATTTTTAGAATGAAGGAAATAACAATGTGCACTGTAAATTTTGTTCTGAAGACATAGCAACAAAAAATTTTCTAAGGCATTTAATTCGAAAACATAAACATGAAGAAGAGGTAAAGAATATACTTGAATTTCCGAAAATTTCTCGAAAAATAGCGTTTCTTGTTCTTGTTTGTGAAAATTTGTAGCTAAATCCAGTGGCGACCGGTGGAATTTGACATGTTTGTATTTCCGTAAGGAGGCATGGGACCCACACCATATTTTAGGGGGTGGTTACTAGACCTAAGTAGAAGGCTATAATGGCAAAAAATCTTCAGGGAAAACTTGCGAATTTTCTGAAATTATATCTATATCTATAAAATCTTGTATAACTTTGGGGATTAATATGACTACGGCTCTTGACCCTTTTCCACTGGTAAGTACTCTTTTATACTTCTCCGTTAGTATTTTTTCAGTATTCGTTAGAACACTGTCAAAGTCTGTAAAAGTATGATTCGTATCACGTTGATATTCACTAAGTTTGAGAAACGGAACATCTCCTACTCGTCTTCTGTTGAAGACGATCAAAAGAGATAAAACGCATTGTATCAGATCTTTATAAATACTGTCATTATCATTATTATTGAAAAACAATTCTTTGCCTGTGTTTGCAACGTTCAGGGTTTCTTCTCGAAATTTCTTTATGTCGCTTAATAAGGGTAACAATTAAGGTTTTTTCCGCCGTTTCTCTTGCAAATCTTTATTTGCAAGAGAGGCCAATTCGGTGTTCCATCGACATTCGACTAATTTTCGAAAGTTTTTTACGTCCTCTAGCCACTGCTTACGCTCAACAACCGAATGGCATCTAAAACCCTGACCCTTTCAAAATCAGGTGGATTAATTCATTATATATTAATTTTAACGACGTTCCTAAATGCATAGCCAAGCTCGGGCCTTTAAATGATTTTTTGAAAGCGTCATACCCCTCTATGTTTCTGACTGGTGATATTACATTATCAAAATACTTCGGATGAAGTATATCTTTCAATGCCATGTTTTCATTTTCCATCATTTTTCGCACACTTATTAAGAGTCGAGAAAGTTCTCGCATCCTGTTGCTACAAGCATATCTTAAGCCTTCTCTTTTGTGTTTTTTTAAATAAGAATTACCGAAGCGAACAATGAGTAAATCTTTCTTCGATTGAAGATAAATATTGTCACCTTTCATCGAATCAAAAATATGAAATAAGACAGTTGGTATTACAAAGAACTACTGTAAAATCATTGGATTTATTTATAAAAACACAAAAAATATCAAAAAATTGCACGAGAACTTAAGGTCGGATAGAAGTTAGTCTAAATAAATGTTTGAAAAAGCTTCATTTCCGAGATATATGTAGGATGTTCAAATAGCAATTCTTTAAAACATTGCCTTGACGTAGTTTGCCTTGACTAAATGTATTATGTAAAATATTATGTAAAAAAAAATGTGAAAAATTTAGAGAAGTAAAAAGTGAACAAACTGTTTTGCAGCGGATAATCCAAGGACTTGAATTTTCGTTCAACATAAACGAATCATCCTAGATGGCAATTTACTTGTTCTTTAACATTTAATTGGAAAATAACGTTTGTTGGGTCAATCGCACAAGCCGTAAGTGTGTGCAAACGTGATATATGATTTATTTATCCTCTCATTGGAATTTCTTTGGCAGCCAAAACTGTACATGATTTTACGTGACGTTTTAAATAGTGCCTTACAATTAAAACTTTACAATATGCGCATGGAATGGAATGTATGTATGCATCATCTTTTACAAAATTCTTAAATCGTTGTTTCTTCAGTCTCACTATTCCTTGAATAAACAAATTAAAGTTGGTATCATTTCGTAGCAAAGAGAGAGCTTGTCGCCGCTTTTTGCTATTTTTCGGAAATTCAAGTATATTCTTTACCTCTTCTTCATGTTTATGTTTTCGAATTAAATGCCTTAGAAAATTTTTTGTTGCTATGTCTTCAGAACAAAATTTACAGTGCACATTGTTATTTCCTTCATTCTAAAAATTTCAAGAACATACATACATAAACAATAATAGCAATGTTCTGTATAAGTTCTGTATAAGAAAAACTTATACAGAACATTGCTTATACAGAACATTGCTATTGCCATTGCTATATGCCTATTATATATCATTTCGTAGCAAAGAGAGAGCTTGTCGCCGCTTTTTGCTATTTTTCGGAAATTCAAGTATATTCTTTACCTCTTCTTCATGTTTATGTTTTCGAATTAAATGCCTTAGAAAATTTTTTGTTGCTATGTCTTCAGAACAAAATTTACAGTGCACATTGTTATTTCCTTCATTCTAAAAATTTCAAGAACATACATACATAAACAATAATATCAATGTTCTGTATAAGTTCTCTATAAGAAAAACTTATACAGAACATTGCTTTATGCCTATTTATTATTAAGTTGTAGAACTCTTCAATTAACTTTAATTTTTTTTATACACGTGCCATTTAAACGAACAATGTAAATATTGACACTTTGTATAGGAACTAAACAAGAAACAAATGTCTTTAATATCGTCAAAATGAAAACTTTGACTTCAAAACGTCAAATGTGTTTGTTTTCTTTTGAATAATCTAGTTACAATATTTGCACTTTGTTACAGGACACCCTGTATATAATGAATAAATTAATACAACTTTATTTTTATCATTTTAATCATTAATAATAATTAAAAATCAAGGGAAAGTAACTATCACAAAATAACGGCTTCAACCATTCAGTTTTTTTAATAATAAAGATGTTATGTTCTGAATTAGTCGTATGTAGATGTTTTGCCTCTTGAATTTGGCTAACCATTATTTACGAATTCCTAGTTTCTTATCTGCACAGGTATTAAGTTATAGATACAGCACAACTTTATGCTGTGGTTATACATTTCATTTTGTTAGGATTAGTTTTTAAAACCTTGAATGTCTCAATATATTTATAAATGTGCTGACTCTCACATTTTAGGCAACAAAAGAATAAGAATTAATTCATCCGCATAACCACTAATCCAGTCTGTGAGCCGGGGAATTAGGCCAACTAAATAAGTTTGGTGTAGCTAGTCGAATTCAAAAAAATATTTTTGCATCATGTTCTATGAACCACTAAGGTCATCAAGGAAGCCAAAATTAAATGGTGCAAGTGGCGCCCTTTATGAGATAAGTTTAAATGGGTTAAATATTCAGATTTGCCATCACAAAGAACCCCATGATAAATTTCGCTAAAAATGACTATTTATTACGAAATTTATGACCAAAATTTAAAAAAATCAAATGAACTTTATTATCCTGTATCTTGGTTGTCGATGACTTTTGGACTATTTTATTGTAAAGAATCTGCTATTAATTTATTTACTATTACCTATGAGACAAACTGTATTACTTTACCATTGTTTTTTGAAGTAACATTTCATTTTTATATTAAATACATTTTGGTACAATTAACAATTAAAAATATTTTTCTGTTTAAAAAATATTTTTAATTGTTTGTATTATTTAAAGCAAAGTTTAATTGAACTTATTCATTAATATAATACATCTAGTGATAAATAAATAATTCTTGAACAAGAGAACAATTTTTACTTCAGATAATATCGTTTTTTCCGTAGTTTTAAGAACGTAAAACTATCCTTCTCCATTAGAAGTAGAGGAATATTAAAACTGAATTTTTCCATAAAAGTAGAGGAAGTCACAACGCTCACTGTTTCACAAAATTAAACAGTTAAAATGTAACATCCACTTTTTATAGAAACCGCTTGATGTGTTGCCAAACTTCATAGTAATAAATACACGCGAACATATGCGATTAAACCTGGAAGTCAGTTCGTTCTGCTCGTCACACGTCTATTTGCGACACTAGCGCCAGAGATCTACAATGGAACTAAAAGAAAGTTTTGCGCATGTATTGGGTGCAAAGTGACTTCCTACATGATTTTCGGAATTGAACTGTGCATGCCATCTACATCGTATTTCTGTAAAAAATTGTGCATTTCGTTGTCACTTCCGAAAGTGGAAGTGACAACGTTATATATGAAGTGACAAGGTACACTGAGTATCTGATTTGGAAGTGGCAACGTATCTTGCATGGATATATATATATATATATATATATATACATACATATATGGTTTCATATGCTTTCCGAAGTATCTTGACTTCTTACGACACGAATCCGGTGTTAAAATTGAGCTGTCACATTACATTTTTTTTTAACGTCAAAAAAACAGGTAGAAATGTACGAAAAAGCGCAAAAAAACATGGAAAACCTGCATTCTTCGTATCCTCCTCTTTGTCTATCAAAAAATGGACCTACGGAACCCAAATCCATCTCCTGAGTTAAGTCAGCACGTCTCACTTGTTCCTAACTTCAAAAAAATCGATCTCAAATCGATTTTTCTTGAAAAAATTTCAATTTTTTTTTATTCAACTAGTTTTCACCAAATTTAGATTACGGGGGTCGCTGATTGCGAATCTGAAGCCAGATCGGCAAAATGGAAGATAGCGGATCCAAGATGGCGGATGATTTTTTCAAAAAATCAATAGATTTACGTCACATCTGGTTTTGGGGGATTTTCGGGCTTGCTGATCACGAATCCACAACCCGATTTGTAAAATTTAAGATGGCACATTCAAGATGGCAGACATAAAACCCTAGGAACCATCAAAACACTGCCATAAAGATTTCACTTTGCCACTTAAGGACCGGGGTTTTCAAGAACTATGATAACAAATTTTCCATTGATAAAGTTGTCGATGAATTCGCTGACCAACTACCCTGAGAAGGACTGTTGAAGAACGCGGATAAAAACAAGCACCGAAAAAAAAATTAATTAAAAAGGCACAATAATCAGATACAGGAACACGAGAATAGTATCTTGCCTTTATATTCTTCCCGAAACAACTCCCTTGTCATGCACCACCTAGTGGCAATAATTCAAAGTTAAACTTTTGTAACGTGATCCGGACGGAAAAATAAAAATAATGAGATTCTGCGCAAGTTTGGTCTAAGGGGTTTTTGGTATCGCTAATCACAAATCGGAGCTCAGATTTTAATAGTTTAAAATGGCGGATCCAATATGGCGGACTAGTTTGTCTAAAAATTAATAAATCAATGCCGATATATAGGTGTTTCTGAGGTCGCTGATCACGAATATAGTTATTTGTAAAATGGAATCTTAATCTGACATTTGGAATCCACCATCTTGCATCCGCCATTTTGCATTTTGCAGATCTGACTTAAGATTCTCAATCAGCGACCTCAAAAACCTCCGTAATCTACATTTAGTAAAAATTGGTTGAATTAAAAAAAATTGAAAAGTCTGTGAATATAAAGTGTGTTTGTGAAAAGTGACTTACTTCTCAGATGGATTTGGGTTTCGTGGGTCCATTGTTTAATAGACAAAGAGGAGGATACGAAGAATGCAGGTTTTCCATTTTTTGCGCATTTTCATACAATTTTACCTGTTTTTTGAGGTTAGAAAAAAATGTGATGGACAGCTCAATTTTAACACCGGTTCGTGTCTAAGAAGTCAAAATACTTCAGAAAGCATATATAAAATCTCAAAAATGAACAAACTTTTTTTGGCGTGTGTTAAAATTTTTTTCCCTAAAGTTGGGAGCTTTTAGGCGCCATATTGGATACGCTATTTTGAATTTCTCAAAACACCACTTTGCTTTTGGAAACCTTTCACTAGACGAACATTTTAAGACCTCGTACGTCATGAGCAATTTTTGTGTAGGTAGGTGATTCGCTTGACGTGAAACGTCCCACAATATAGTTGTTTGACGTGAAACATCCAATAATATATTTTATTGAACGCATCCTGTATATACAGTTGTGAGACACAGAGACTTTTTTCCATAGTAAAAATCGCCAGACAAACTTTTCGCGCCGTAAACAAATGGCTGCCCAACACACACCAATTGACATATCCCGTTCAAACTTCACACGAATGGCAACGGGTCTTTGATCAGTAGGATGTAGAATCTCAAAAATGGACAAACTTTTTTTTTTGGCGTGTTTTAATTTTTTTTTTCGCTAAAGTAGAGAGCTTTCAGGCGGCATATTGGATCCGCCATTTTGAATTTCTCAAAACGCTACTTTACTTTTGAAAGCCTTTCACTAGAAGAACATTTTAAGACCTTGTACGTCTTGATCGGTAAAAATAATTTTTGTGTAGGTAGGTGATCCGTTTGACGTGAAACGTCCCTATATATTTTTCAAATGGAATACCCTTCATATTATTACCCTATTGGGTTCCCTCGAAAGGCCGATTAAAAAAAATATATAATAGTTAAGGATAAGAGGACCTAGAGACTTCTTATCGTATTTTCATTCTCATATTTGACTTTTTCGAAAAACAACAATTTAATCGATAAATGGACAAAACCAGGAACTTAATTATCTGCATGTTCGCTTACGCCGCTCAACTTATTCCACACAGCCCTCATTTTTGGAGCTTTCCCAACTAGACTAAATGATAAATAATTATAACTGAATTAATTATGAAATTGGGCCAATTGGTGTGTTAGAGAACGAAACTTTTTATCAATTTATCTATTTCTATATTTTAGTATTTCTAAAATACAGAAAATTTAAATTGCGTAAGTAGATATACGTTAAAACTGATTAGGTGCATACAAACTAAATATTATAGAAAGCAATTACTTCCTATTCCAAGAATTTTCGCACGGTGCGATATATTATAAATAACCTTCAAAACGCATTTTTTTTTAATTCTAATCGTTTGCAATTTGCATATGCTTTTCAAATTTTTTCAATTAGAAATGTTAGAAGCGAAGTAAGAAACAATATAAGCAACAAACAGTTATAATTAACAAAAATTATTTAAAAAAATAATGGTAAGAAAATTAATCTTAATAAACATCGCTGTTAGAAACTTTTTTAAAGGTATTACAGGTACACCTGTCTTTTTTAATTTTAATTATGAGATAATTTAATATTCAATTATGAGGTGGAAATACATTTTGATATTTGTTATGACCAAAGCTGTGCTACGTACAGGAACAATGTTTATAAGTACAATCGCAATTACTTAACAAAAAAATATTTAAGTAATGTACACAATTGTTTTCTTTTAAAAAAGTAGAAAATACAGCTACCATTACTTTACTATTAATAAATTTAAATTAAGTTACGTTGACGAGGTACAGTAATTAAATAACGATACTTTTTTATTTACAAATATATATTGAACAGAGCCATGAAATTAAACGTGCAAGCCTTTACAACAGGTTCCGCCTAACTGGATGCACCACTAACTGTGACACTCCTAGCTGAAAAAGCTGTCTTGGAACTCCTTCAAAGTTATTGGAGGTCCCTAACAGCTTTAAACCAACCATCTGTTGTTCTGGATGAATTCGAGGCACCTTCTATATCAGGCGTTTCAAAACTTTGGGACAGAACGCACAGCTGTACAGTGCCAATCACCAATTTAAGCGGATAAAATTAATATATTTTTACAAGAATCATATAAACTAAGTAAAACAGGTACCCACGGTTTTTTTGAAAACACTGAATCAGTTTCCTGGGGATAATTTTGACACAGGGGTTACAGGGGACAGTGGACCGGTTTCTGTAAATTCTCTTTCAACATTTTAATTCCGATGTTTTGAGGGGTGCCTAATAATATCTTTGATGTCAATTTTTATTACGAGGTTGAAGAAGAGACGGAGGGAGTAGATTCTTGAAAAAAAAAAAACATAACTAAATGTGCACCACACTGATTCTTATAGTTTTATGGCATAATAATAATTTTCATAGCCGAAATATTTTTATACTTAAGAATTATCATACGAACACTTAACTGTTAAAATATTTTGATTTGGGTTCATTCAGACAAAAATTCACAGACAGCAAGTTCAATGTCTATTGATTTAATTAAGCTCCAAAATCACGACATGATATGCCCTGACATTAAAACTCGATGGAAACAGTTCTTCGAAAAATAGAAAGACAAATTGCTCACATTCTTTATTTCGAGTAAAATTTTTTCATGCGACTATAAAAAACTCTTTTTTAAAAGTTAAAATTAAATTAGTTAAAAATATTCACACCTGACTCAATGACTAGGGTCCGGAAAGTGTGCCATAAGGTAGGGTCGGCACGATACAACTCTATGATAATTAAAGTATAAACCGTATTTTTTAAGCGCTTTGTAAATTATATAAGCATGTATTTCTTGCCCGTGCTTACGTACGCCACTGACCGTACCTAGTAACGCACACTAGGACTCTAGTACCCCACTCCCGTGAATTCAGTTTAACCCTGCGTTGTGACACACTTTCTGGACCCTATCTATGACTCTATGATGCCTCTGACTCCATGATCCCTCACACTTTGCGGTGCATACTAGAGACTGTAACACTGAGCTTGAATAAATATTAAGTTTATAAATATTTTTTTTAATAAGACGACATTTTTTCCCAGCGCTAACAGGGCCGTGCATGTAGGTATTCTCTTGACATATTTTGATTTAGGATTAGGTTTAGGTAGAAAACCCATTTTAATAATAATCACACAAGCAAGATTAACAGTGGTGTGAATTTTTTACAAAATTGTACTAGTAGCCTATTCACCGAGTTTGTTTTATCAGAAATACTTCGATCACACTCTGTCACCAAAATGAATTGTTTTCTTTATTTATTTATTCTTTGATAATAAAAACACGTAATAAACAATAAATACTTATTAAAAATACTGTTATTAGCAGGCTTCGGCCTTTAGGGGTTTTAACCTTGAACGGCTTTTATGAATGGATTGTTTCATTCATAATTTCCAAGAGGCGCGTGCGCAGTTGGTCCTGAATAGTTTCTGTTCATGAGATATTTGCACTGTTATGATAGACAAATACCAACTATTATCCGTGAAGTACAGTGTGCCTTTTTTTGTCAGATAATTATTACTTAAACGAAAATTGCACTATATTAATATATATTAAGGTTTTTGAACATAAATGAGTTATTTTAACCACGTATATCAAACTTATTAAAAAAATTGTCACTAAAAAAAAAAAATAAGATTTACATCCGATGAACATATATTCATATTTACTTGACAGCCGTTCAAGGTTAAAACCACTAAAGGCCGAAGTCTGGTTATTAGCAAGTTGCCAACTAAGTTTGGTGATAACGTGTGATAGAAGTAACGAGCCGTTCAAAAAAAAACGTCATCAAAGTTGGCCTAGCAAAGATGACGTATTTCTATTCTTAATCTTAAATTTATAACCCCACTGTATCGTCAAGGCTTTATTTATTTAAAAAAGTTTGACAACAACAAAGTTTCGCTTCGACACCGCTATTTCCATATACAATCTCGTTCATACCAGATTTGATGATTTTTTTTTTTTGAATAGCTCATTATTTCTAATAAAACAAACTCGATCGATAGGCCAGTACAATTTTGTTTTACATAAAAAGTATTAAGGGGCTACATCCACCTAGACACTTTGAAAAAATCGATCTCAAAAATTCTCGGAGATACAAAGCTTTGAATAACACGCGGCGGAACTTCTAATGCTCCTACCTACGCGCAACAATTGCCACCTCCCGTCACGCTAGAAACAAGGTCTGTACAATGAAACGAACAGCCTCAAATGATGCCAAATTTCAGAGGGAGGTGCCACGTATGGACCTGGAATCGCTGATTAGAGGTAAAGTGCATATATAATACGTTAATGCCTATAAAACTATACCCAAAACTTTAAACGCGTTTTCCTCAAAACTGTATTTTTCAAAGCGGTGTCCCTTATATCTCGAGAACCGATCGATGGGTTTTTATGAAAGGTACAGTGGCGTAAAAAAACCTTTGTCTCTTGACTGACGATCTCACTTTTTTGAAAAAATAAGAATTGTTTAAAAAACATACGAACAAAGGGGATAAATTTAGGTACATAAATTTCGCGTCTTGCCTATCGATCTTTTAGAGCATAATTATCATAATTTGCGATCGTCAATCAATTTTATATGTCAGTAACATAAAAAAAAATGTGTGTTCTCTGATTTCAGACGACTGGTTTTGGCAGGAGAAGGGGCACCGCTGAGCTCTTACCAAAAAACTTGCTTCGGTTTAAACGAAAGTAGCTCCATCTATATTTAGTGTTTTTTCAATTACTTGGGTATAAAATGAAGGCAATAAAATAACCTTTAATTGAAAAAAAAATCGTTTTATTATCTTTTACCGTTCCCGACAAAATGCGTTCCAAAGATCGACCTTATTTTTGAGCCTCTAGGTGGATGTAGCCCCCTTAACCGCTTAACGTACTCACCCGATTTAACTCGGGAATGGGCGCCGTTTCGATTTCCATTAACCCGAGTTATCTCGGGCTTCAACGATCTGTACCGTATACTGTGCGGCTACCCGAGTTTAACCGTTTGAAATAGAATATTACGTGTTCTCGCTTCATTTCATAGGCAAATAGGACGCGTGGGGTCGCGACCAATCGCAATGGATCTTGCTCTGCCTAACGGAGCAAACGATTATTAGTACCGCCCTTGAGTTTGTTGTGACCGGTTTACTGCGTTTATTATCAAACACGTGGCATATTAGGAAATTTACCGGGGCAAACAAAAACTGCATTTCGAAATAATGGATAGCCATGAGGAAGCAAGTTCCAGTGAATCTGATTATGAAGAAATTTTGCAGGAAAGTGGCTCTGACACCAGTGTTGAAAGTTTTTCGAATAGTAGTTCTAATTCGGGTGTATCTGCTGATCTGTCCCTTGTTCGGAATTGGTGTGAATTGCAGCCCGATGCTCCAGCCCCTCCTGCATTTCCTTTTACTGCTGTACCAGCTGTAAATTTGGACACCACTGATGAGTGGAGTATATTACAATATTTTGAAGCGTTTTTGGATGACGGCCTTATTACCCATATTGTGAATGAGACTAACAGGTATGCAGATCAAAAGAAGAGGGGTAAAAATTGGTTTCCAGTAACTTCCGCGGAAATGAGGGTTTTTCTTGGACTTACTATTTTGCAAAGTGTTGTGAAAAAACCTGAACTACGACAATATTGGTCCAAAAATCCTTTACTTGTAACACCTTTCTTTTCACAATGCTTGAGCAATAAAAGATTTGAAGCAATTCATCAAAACCTCCACTTTTCGAACAATGATGAGTTTGATGAAGCTTCACATCCCAACCCAAAGCTGAATAAAATATGGCCTGTATATGACTGCCTGGTGACTAAATTCCGTGAGGCGATCACACCAGAAAAATATATAGCTATTGATGAGAGTCTACTTTTATATAAGGGTAGACTGGGCTGGATTCAATATATACCATTGAAGAGAGCTCGATTTGGGATCAAGACGTACATGTTATGTGAATCCAAAAGTGGATACGTTTGGAATTTTATTATCTACACTGGGAAGCAAACAAATCTCGACGCAGACTATAAGGATTTACCAGTTTCATCGCAAGTTGTTATGCCATTATTGAAGCCACTTTTAAATTTGGGTTATACTCTAACAATGGATAACTTTTATAACTCACCACAACTTGCTGACTTATTACTCACACATAAGACTGATGTATATGGAACATTGAAGTTATCGCGAAAAGAAGTTCCCAACGAACTAAAATCTAAGAAACTAAAGAAAGGAGAAACAGCTTCATATCAAAGGGGAAAAGTAACCATACTAAAATGGAAAGATAAAAAAGAAATTGCGTTGATTTCTACTGTTCATTCAAATACTTGTGTGGAGATAGAAAAAAGAGGGGAAACAAAGATGAAACCTAAAGTTGTCGTTGATTATAATGATACTATGGGATGAGTTGATCGCGTTGATCAGCATTTAGCAGATTACAGTCTTCCGCGAAAGAGAGGCAAGAAATATTACAAAAAACTATTCTTTCACTTGTTGGACTTGGCATTATGGAACTCTTTCATAGTATATCGAAAATGTGGAGGAAATAAATCTGCATTGGTGTACCGAATGGATCTCATCCAGCAAATAATGGAAAAGTACCATCAAACGGAATTTTCTTGCAGAAGAGGACGTCCTTCAGCCAACCTTACACCACTTCGACTGACAGGACGCCATTTTCCCGAATATATTCCGGCCACTGAGAAGAAAAAAAACCCAACACGGCAATGCGGAATATGTAGCAGAGTTCGTGATGCCCGTGGGAAAAAAATCCGCAGAGAAACTCGCTATTACTGCCCAGATTGTGATATGCCACTCTGTGTTACTCCTTGTTTTAGAGTATACCATACAATCACTACTATTTAAACTTACCTTTGTTTTTGAGGCATTTATTTTGCGTTTTATACATTTTTCATGCTCATTTTGTATTCCTTTATGAATAATAATTTTTATTTCCTTTGTTTTTCTAAGCCCGAGTTAACTCGGGTGAGCGCATTGGTGATAATAAATGTTGTTTTTTTTTCGTAAAATAATGTGTTGTTTATGTTAAATTTTATTACACAAATAATATCTCTGTATGTAGATTTCAAATATAAGGTAAAATAAATCGATGATATTTTACTCATCTTTTGCAAAATAATTCGCGCGTTAAGCGGTTAAGGTGTCTTTCTGAGAATAATTTTCAACAATTTTTTTAAAAAATTTTTTTCATAGAAAGAAAAGATATATCGTTTTGAAATTTTGCAGGTATATTTACTAATGCTTTAAAATTACAAAAACATTTGATTTTCACAGTTTTTTTTTTTTAAAAAAAAATATCAAAACATGATGGTGGGCATGATTTTAGGCGACTGGATGATTCGAAAAAAGAAAAAAATGGCAAATTTTGTTGATATAGCTGTCGTTTGAATTAGAATGAAAATAACAAAATGGCGGCAGTTTGAAAAAAAAACAACAATTTTTCAGGCAGAAAATCTTGTGGAAATGCAGAAAATCTTGCCGATCAAAACGATTCAACTTCGGACGATAGTCATACATGTATACAATAACATTTACAAAAATCAGAGTAATCGGTCAAGTAGTTTTTCTTAAATCCTGCACACCAGCCTAAAAACGTGATTTCGAGAAAATCGAGTTTAAAGTAATAAAACTTTAAACGCGATTTTCTTGTTAAACGCTTTAGTATTGTTTAAAAAAAACAATAGTAACCACTTATTTCGACAGATATATATTAATACTTCATGCTATTCAAAATATTATCGAAGCAGATGTTTAAAAGCAGGTAGGGAACCGTGAATATACGCTTAAAATAATTTTAAAATTAAAATATCATTCTAAAACCTATTGTATAATGTTTTTGATGATATTTACTGGTAAAATCGGTAAAAAAAATTCTTTCATTTTTTTATTTTTTTTTTCAGAAAGACCCCTTAATCCTGCTTGTGCGATTATTATTAAAATGACATTTTCTACCTAAGCCACATCGTAAATAAAAAAAATATCGAGGATACGTTTCTTTTTTTAAGCACTAAATGAAGAAAAAAATATTAAAAACCAGTGGGGCAGAGGAATACATATTTTTTCCATAGAGATACAGTGATTATCTAAATGCGTGCCCCTGTTAGTGCTGAAAAAAAATAACAGCCAAACAGTGCCTTATGTCACGAAGTGCAAGTAACAAAAATAAAAAAATAGTTATAGTTTCGAAAATAGAGATTTTCGAAAAAAAAAAAAAAAAATTAATGCTCTGTATTTCAAAAATTAAACCAGAAAAAAACTTTATATGACCTCTTCTTCATGAAATCACTTGACGAAGTATATCCTTCAATTTTTCACTTACTTAGGAATTAGGAAACACTATGTGTAATTAATTTAATTAAGATATGTTTTGGTTTTTGGCCAGAAATGTGAGGATTTGGTCCCACTGTGCACCGTGCATAAATTCTCGATAGATTACTCGGATATCGAAGAAAGAAAAATGAGTATTGTCTTGATTTGTGAGTTTGACATCTTTGTCTTCGTTGGTACGGTTCTCTCACTCCCACCCACTGATGGTTATACCTTTTGGTCTCTGTTTGAATAAACATTCTTCGCCCTGTACATATTGACGTATACAGTGCTCTTTGAAATAAAACAACCCTCTTATTTTGGAAGGGGTTGACATACTTAATTTTCTTTTTTTGACAATACAGTACTCCAAAAGTTCTTTTTAACTACAGCCTGGCCAAAAGTAACGCATACTTTTCATGGTCAGTATTGCATGGTCAGTATCGTACCACGCTACTGACCCAGCTCGCCGCTATTCGCCCAGCTCCGACTAAACTGAAGTGTAACTGTGTGCGTTACCTCGTTAGTGCATTCGTTCCATTTGTTACCGACTCGTCACCGACAATCGAGTCGGTTGCAAAAATGGAACAGATTCAATTTTTTAGTCGGTCGTCTGCGGTGTCTCATTAAAACGTGTAGGATACTTTCATACCGACACAACTGTAGGTGTAGAGGAATAATTTTATAATACAATAATTGTACAGGTATTGTACAAAATTGGTAGAGAAGAGGCCACGTCAATAAACATTATTGCTACCATTAAGAGCGAGTACAAATCAAATTACAGACCATTTTAGATACATCACGAGGCATTAACGTATGTCCTAAAAGTTTTGGCACAAAATTCATGAACATAAATCTTAACAATAATGAAATAATATCAAGTCGCCTTTGGTAACAAAAGATTGTTTACTTTGTTGACTGTCAGTCGAGGGTTATTTATTTTGAAGTTTATGCTTTCAAATGTCGTATAAATTAGAAATAAGAAAAAATATCTATAACTTATTTGGACGGGTACCCAAAGCTGAATTATTTCGAATATTCGAGAATGAAAATATTTCTCGCAGAACCATTTATCGAACAATAGCGGAGTGCGAGCAGGGAATACCTTGTTTGAACCTTCCAAAAAGTGGAAGACCACGAGTATTTACTGCACAGAGGGAAGAGCGGTTGGTAAGAAGAGCAAGAAACCAAGTTGGGATGTCATCAAGGAGACTGGCTCGTCAATATGACACTTCTAAGAGTACGGTGTCGTTGACATTGAAGAGGAATGGTCTGAAATATCGAAAAAGACGTAAGTGCCCCAAATACACTCAAGGGCAGCTCCTACGTATACCAAGATGCTGCCGTCAACTGAGACGGGTCTACTTTGCCGATGGCATGAGCATTATTTTAGACGACGAAAAGTATTTCACTTTGGCTAACTCCGAAATGAAAGGAAATGATGGGTTTTATACAAATAACCTAGAGGAATGCCCTGACAATGTAAAGTTTAAGACTAAAGCAAAATTTGCCGATAAAATCCTTGTCTGGTGCGCAATTTCTAACAGGGGCATATCCCGACCTTTTGTGGGAAGAGTGAGAAGCGAAGCTTTGAACAGTCAGGGGTATATTGAGAACTGTCTTTCCAAATTGCTCCAGTTGTCCAAGAACATCATGAGCTGAGGATGATATAATGTTTTGGCCAGACTTAGCATCGTGTCATTACTCTAGAGATACCCAAAACTGGCTTCGTCAACACCGCATACCTTTTGTTCCTAAAAACGCTAATCCTCCTAACTTGCCTCAGGCTCGCCCAATAGAGGATTTTTGGGCTTTATTGTCGCGGAAAGTTTATGACAGAGGCTGGGAAGCCCAAAACGAACAGCAACTAAGACGTCGAATTTTTGAAAAATTGAGAGAAATTGACTTGAATTCCGTCCAGGGCCTCATGAGAGACATCCGAAGAAAGTTGCGTCTGGTAGAGGAGTATGGGCCGCTTCACATAATTTGATAGTATAGTTTAGTCAAGCATTAAGATGTAGTTTATGATAAATAATTGATGTTTCAATAAATCTGTTCATTAAAAAAAACTGCTATAAATATTTTGTGCCAGAACTTTTAGGACATACGTTAATGGTCTACAAAAATAATTCAAGTGAACAAGTGAACTTGAATAATGTTTTTTTTTTACATAATTTTGTATTGAAACATAATTAAGCTTATAAATTTCAAAACCAAAAAAAATATATATATCTAACATGTTTTGTCCAATTGAAGTGCGTCAGGTCTCATACATATAGAAGGAGGATGATTATAAAATCGTTCGTGATGTTTTATTATAAAATCGTGATGTTCTATTTAATATAGCCGACTTACGAAAGGTTGAAGTTGTTCAAATTTTATCCTCTAATCTCTTTGATAATAAAATTGGTATAACTCGAAAAACGTACATTTGCTTACGTACACAAAAGCAAGAACTTATGATTTCACTACACAAATATTGAAAACAGACTTATTTTGTCATTTTTAAGCAAACTACTTCCATATTTCTCCGTCCTCATTATTATCAATTTGCACGGATGGTAACTTTTTTTCAATACGCTTGAATTATTATTAAAACATAATTTTACACATAACCATATGACAAGAATTTAAAGAAAATTTTGCGGATTAAAAAGAGTCGATCAGTAACAGACCACTATATTAAAAATAAGTAGGTATTAATAAAACGTTATCACTGCCTTCCTATCAAAAACTTACTTAAAAATAATAAATCAACATGTGATAATAGTTTGTAACAAATAGTATTTTCCAGATACCGATTAGAAAAAAATAGAAATATGTACGAGTATAGTATTGCCTCCAGTTTTCAATGCCAAGTATGTATCAGACTAAAGTATGAGATGTCAGCCTTCGCAAAAATAGATAAGAAATATCTAAACCCAACCGTTTTCTGGTATAATATGGTTTAGTCAAGTCAGAAATATTGCTCTGCTGATGTACACAACTATAATTATTACAAAGTCTTTCTGAGAGCAAAACTATACGGAATAAATATTTTAAAATTGAATTGGTATGAGTAGATAAAAAGAGTACGGGACCGGAAGTGAGATGCATTAATGCCTAATCAAAATCCACCAAACAATGGCGAGGTATGTTGTTGGTTTGCAAGAAGTAGCTGAAGAATAAAAAAGATTTGTCATCGATTTCTTGTGGTCTACCTACTGGTCACTGCTGAAGGCTAATGAAAAAAAAATCGGCTGCAACGAGCGTTCATTGGCAGTTTAAAAAAAAACATACGCACTACCGACTGCAAAAGGTCACAAGTCCGTATGACAAAAATGTATACGTCACAGCTGATAGTTGATACAAAAAAGTTCTTGCTTCTGATTGTTTTTTCTAAAGAATAGGAAAAAAATCACCAGTTCTGATTGGGATAATATCTAGACGTTATTTCTGGACAAAGGTTGTAACAAAAAAACATGGCGGTATGTAAAAAATGGTTTATAACTCATGAACGGCGAACGCGAGATATTGAAAAAATAATAGAGTCAAGTAATAGAGAATCATATAGAGTGATTTTTGTACATTTTTGTACAACCAAGAATGATTTTTGTACACTCTTCAAAAATGAAAAAAATTAAGTATCAAAAGTGGTACTCAATCCTGATAATTTTTGATAACTGAAAAATTCATGTTTATTCGTCATCATATAGAGTGATATTTGTACATTTTTGTACAACCAATAATTATTTTTGTACACCCTATTTAACCGGCCAGAATCGAGATACAAAAATGGTACCCAAACCTGAGGCCTGTGTATACTACCAAAAACAAATTTTAAACAAGTAGTGAAAAGATGTGTACACCCTCTCAAAAATGAAAACATTCAAATCTGATACTCAATTTTGACAATTTTTGAAAACTTTCGAAAATTCATTTGTTTATACGTCATCATATACAGCCATTTTTATACAACCAATAATTATTTTTACATGGTTTTATAATATATAACATAATTTTATAATTCGGAATGTATAATCAAATTAATAATTTACCTACATAATTATAAATATAAATGAGACTTTTTGAAATGAGAGAATTTTTAAAGGTAATATTTTTTAATTTCTAATTAATAATATAATAATTTTACCAAATGTAATCAACAGAACAGAATTAAAAATACCCCAATTTCATTGTAACCAATTTTCTTCATACTAACATATGAATATTTAAAAGTATTTAAAAATTGTCAAGATTGAGTATCATTTTTGAATCTTGGTTTTATCAGGTTTGGGAAGGTGTATAAAATTTGTGTGTACAAAAATGTGCAAAATTCGATCTTTATGTACGATATCAACTGATGCAGATAAAATTTGTTTTTTGGTGAATTGTCAGATTGAGTAACAAATTTACACCTTATTTTTTTTATTTTTTGGGAGGATGTACTAATTTTTTGTTTGGGTGTACAAAATTCGATCTTTTGACTGGTATACACAGTGTGTCCCATAAGTTTTAAGACTGTTGCTACGAATTCGGTGCTACTAGCGCTATATTCATGAAATTTTGGGAATTAGTTATTACAACCTTCCTCTTCCCCCATACAAAGTTTCAAGTCCATCGGATCACATGCAGATGTTCAGTAGTAGTTCACGTGGTAGTATCAAAGTGGTCGCGATCATAATTTCACGATGAATAAAAATAACGAACAACGTGTTGCGATTAAATTTTGCTTTAAAGCCGGTAAAAGTGCGACGGAAACGTTCAAAATGTTACAATTAACTTATGGTGGATCTGTTATATCTCGTGCTTCTGCTTTTCGGTGGTATAAACTTTTTGCAGAGAGTAGAGAGTCGGCTGAAGACGACAAAAAACGCTAAAGTCGCAGCTGTGTTAAAGGCCCATCGTAATGCGAGATGTAGGTTGATAGAAGAACTAACTGGAATACTAAAAATCATCGTATACCGCATTATTAGGAACGATTTGAAAAAAAGGAAACTGTGCGCGCGTTAACACCGTTAACGCGTTAATACAATTTTTGACCAAAAAATGGTTTTGTGCTCAGCCACCCACCGTACTCGCCTGATTTGAGTCCCCTTGACTAGTTCATGTTTTCCAAATTAAAGATGAACTTGAATGAGAACCATTTTGCGTCAATAGACGAGATACAACAAGCCGTGACCTACGAAGTTAAGCAGTATTTCAAAAGAGGAGTTTTCGAAAGGCATGAAAAGGCTGAAAGATCGTGTCAATATGTGTATTACTTCATGGAGACTATTTCGAATAAAAAAGTTTGTTGAAAACATTTTTGTATTTGTTTTTGCGTCTTTTATAGCCATAGTCTCAAAACTTATGGGACACACTGTGTAGTTAAAATTTGTTTTTGGAAAAAGTATATAGAGTTCTCAAGTTTGAGTACCATTTTTTGTATTTCGATTTCGGCAGGTTAAATAGGGTGTACAAAAATAATTCTTGGTTGTACAAAAATGTACAAAAATCACTCTATATGATGACGTACAATTATATGAATTTTTCAGTTTTCCAAAATCGTCAGGATTGAGTACAACTTTCGACATATGATTTTTTAATTTTTTAAGGATGTACAAAAATATACAAAATTCGATCTTTTTAATTGTGGGTATAATTAAAATTTGTTTTTGGAACAAGTGTACAAAGACCTCAAGTTTGAGTACCATTTTTGTATTTCGATTTCGGCAGGTTAAATAGGGTGTACAAAAATAATACTTGGTTGTACAAAATGTAAAAAAATCACTCTATATGATGACGTACAAACATGAATTTTTCAGTTTTCAAACATCGTCAGGATTGAGTACAACTTTCGATATATGATTTTTTTAATTTTTTAAGGATGTACAAAAATATACAAAATTCGATCTTTTTAATTGTGGGTATAATTAAAATTTGTTTTTGGAACAAGTTTACAAAGACCTTAAGTTTGAGTACCATTTTTGTATTTCGATTTCAGCCGGTTAAATAGGGTGTACAAAATCATTCTTGATGATACAAAAAAGCACCAAATTTGTACAAAATTATTATGTGGTCTTTGTTTGATTTCGAAAAAAATGGTACTCAATCTTGAGGGAGCCGACTTAGACGATTGGAGATATGAAAGGCCCATTGGATTGGCGCGCCACGCCCCGCCCCCATTACATTTATTAAGGTACGAACCTTTCTACATACAGAGAGCTATTGAACAAGCTTTTTTTCTTCGCCGGCATTTTACAGCCTTTGGTCAAAAAATACGCCATAGGTATTACTCCAATAAAAACTGTAGATTTTATTCTGTTTATTTTTAGGAAAACCAATCAGAAACATGGATTGTTTTCCTTCATTTCTTGACACATCGTGTCAGTTATTTTTTTAATTACAACTTTAGATCTACAGTCCTCATTAAACGTTTCAGTTTAAATCAAGTAGACATAGAAAAATGGTTATTATCTTGTTTTTGTTGACAGTTTTAATATTATAAACGTTTAAATATGGCGAAAATAAATTTTTAATGTCCTCAATTTTCTCAAATGGGAATAGGATGGCTCATAAAATTATTCAAATAAGTTTTTTTTGTCACACACCTCAATACTCAAGAATTCTCAAGAAAAAACGCAATGAAACATCAAATACCCGGAAATATTAACACAAAATAGGGCTTGATTATAATGCACCAACGTTAGGTGGTTTAGTCTGATAAAAAATATTAGCTAGGATACCAATCTGAATATATTTTGGAGTAAATTCGAACCGCTTTGGAATAAAGCTTTCTTAATTCTTCATAAAATAAGAACATGCCAATTAGCTCATTTCTATTACTTACATCTCTATATTTCTTAACAATTAAATATATTGAAAAAAAAAACGACGGAAATAAAAGACAGTGATTATGTATTAAAATTAACAGGCTTGTTTACGCTGTTTAAGAGTCTAAAATGTTTCTGTTTTCAAAATACTATTCCCATCTGAAAACATAGAAAAAAACATTAAAAATTTCTTTTTTATCATATTTAAACGCTTAAAAAATAAAAACTGTCAACAAAACAGGAAAACGCAATTTTTCTACGTCTACTTGTCTCAAGCTGAAACATCTTAAAGACAAAAGATGTAATTAAAAAAATAAATGATATGATGTGTCAAAGTGACAAATGACTTGTCACTTTCATCATTGTTCTCAGAATGACATTTAGAATCAAAACAAGTGAAAATGAATATGACGTGCCATTTAAAATTCGGAAGTTGGATCTATTTCCCATCAAATCGGAAGTGAATAAAAGTGGTCGACAATGTCGGTAAATACGGATTTATGTCTAATATTAACTTCTAAAATTTAATTATTTTATCTCTGAAAACAAGAGTTATGGCGGTAAGCTACTTTTGAGAGTCATCCGGTATATGTGCAGACATCTAAAAACAAATCGAATAACTGCTATCGGAAAACAACAACATTCGCCTAAAACTTAATATAACTAAATTCAACTAAAACTAAATAAATATAAAATTCATCATAAGCAAAAAGAGTATACCTTACATATATATGTAGATTAAAGTGCAACTGAGACAAGTCAGGCCGGACGAGGCATAGAATGCAGAATAAAAGATCAGATTGGGTGATAAATAGAAATCAATAACAAATCGGCTATATCGACGAGGTAGCCACAACATTAACACCTCCACTTTAGAGGTGCTGGCCAGAAGTACGCGATTCTACCCTAGGCTTATAAAGGAATAAAAAATAATTACCAAACAACGAAAAACTTTAACAGAGAGGACAAATACATGGAAAGTTATTTTAAATGCAACTAATCATGAAATCAATGAACCGCAACTGATACACACGACGAATGGACCTGGATAGATACAAAATTAGAAAGACATGGTAATATTTGAAAATCCTTGTTTTTAACTTTTAAATGCATTACAAACAATGCACCCTGCCTAAACAGGAGTACGTAGAATAATACAATTTCTACCGTACAATACTTTATTATGTAGACAGAGAATAACAAAGTATTTTTAAAAGTTCAAGTTTTGAAAGGATATATACAGGATTGTGTTAAAGCAACGGATCAGTCTTCTATGTGGACTACTACTTGGATCAAAAATCACTCGCACCTGTCCTGTTATTATTTTGAAAAGCATTTTTTTTTTTTAGAAAAAAAACTATAAAGCGCTACGTGTATCTATCAACTTTATTTTTTTTTACTTAAACACGTTATATATTTCCACACTTTTATATTCCACAATAAATTCTAGACATTTTTCATAAAGCATATCTGATACCTACTTGCAAGAAATATTAACTCTTTTAGCTTTTAAAACAACATAAGTAAAAAAAAATTATTTTATAAGATGTTGAAAATGTTCTCCACCAACTGTCCTGCAATTGTGGAAACATTTCTCGTACTCGTAGTACTCATCGAATAGACTCCTTACGCTTGTCTAGCGAGTTTTAAATGATCTACCCGATTTAAATTTATAAACCAAAATGTTGACGTGACCAAAACAAAAGTCCAGCGGGTTAAGATTCGGCGACCTGGGTGACTAAAGCAAATCAAGTCCTGGTTAGAAATAAACAAATGTTTAGCTTGTAGAAAAACTTGTTTTCCTATCATTTAACTTGTTACCAGGAAGTCTGAGGAGACGATAACCCTCGCACAGTAGAGTTGTATCACTGGTTCTTAAATATTCTTGGCGACAGCAACCTGACTGACTACTTAAAGAGAACAATTTTCCAAGTTCTAATTAATAATTTGATCGACGTCGACAATTAAAAAAAAATGATATAAACACTACTCTTCATCTCTTAGAAAATCGGTTTTATTCGAAAAAGGCGCTAGAAATGTTTAGAGTTTAGAATCACGGGGGGAATTTTCGACAATTCTTATAATTATAAATATTTATTATGTAATAAAATATTTATTTTGAAATGTTATTTCAATTAAAATGCCTGTTTTTAATTTACTCTGTATTACATTTACGCCGGGGGAATTTTTGACAATTCTTATAATAATAAATATTTATTAAGTATGTAAGAAAATATTTATTTTGAAATGTTTTTTCAATTAAGGTGCCTGTTTTTATTTTATTTTGTATTACAATTACCTAACCTATATTTTAAATGCAAAAAAAAGAATTAAAAACATAAACCATTACACCAAATTGCCCACAGGTCAAACCGTAAAAAATTGTTTACATTTTAACCATATTGGATGAAAAAATGGCTTAGACAATAGTTTCTTTTTTCGATCAGTCAACTTGAGATAAAATTTATTTGGATGCTCGATACATTTCTATTTTAAACAGGCAAAAAATAAAAAAAAATTGGGATTTGAACCCAGGCCATCAGATTAAAAGGAAAAAACTTAACCGTTACATCAAATTGGCTATAGCTCAAACTGTCAAAAATCTGTTTACATGTCAACGATATTGGAAGAAAATTGGCTGACATTCATTTTTTTTTTCAGCCAACTTTATTTGAACACACGATACTTTTCTGTTTTGACCAGGGCTATGAATATAACCTTGTACCGCCTTAGTGGATTTTGGAATACCACAATAAAATCACAACGAGTATAGTGTTGTATTTGTACATTGAATCATCTAATTTATGTTTATTATATCCATAAAGAAATTAACTAAATACAGAGCAAATATGTTTCAATAACATATTCAGAAGTTCGCTACCGTTATCAGCCCACGTATAGCTTCAAAAACCCAAACAAATGGGAGAACTGACTAAAATAAATACAGAATTACTAAATGCAAATGTATTTCTTCACGTATATTTAGATAAGAATTTTGCTAATCCAACAAAAACATATACATATACATACACCTTTATGTACATAAATTAAAGTACAGCAATTATTTAATTAAGCGATGGATCCTCATACGAAATCCTAAAAAAAATATGAAAACAAACAGAAGACACAAAACCTACTAAAAAAATCAATAACCTTATTTCTCCAATAAAAAAATACGTTATAGATATTCGGCCCATTATGACTTATCTATAGTCATAATTAGTGAGACTCCTCATATTGTATGACTCATATGTCATATATCACATATACGAAATTTGTGACCAATATGGCCTTTACGACCATTACAACGAGTACGATCTTTATGACGGATATAACTAGTATGTACTTTATGGCCAATACGGCCTTTATGGCTCATATAATCGATATGACTTTTATGACCAATATGACTTGTATGATCTATATGACCAAACTGCCTTTTATAACCTAATGTAATTAATGAAATAATGTTATATAGGTCATAATTATTGTATTGGAAATAGGTATAGTAGGAAAAATAAGAGTAGGGGCTAGTAGTAGATTATGTTTTTTCAATTCCTATAAAACGACTCGTTACATGAATATTTTTGTTAATTCATATTAAAATGGAACCCCTTGCCCCCACCCCTGGAATGGGAGAACAAATAACACCATCAGCTAAATTAAAATAAATGTATGATTTAGCGTGGATATACATATACGTTTTCACTATTTTTTAATATTTAATAATATATATTTAGATATTTAATAATATATATTTTAGATATTTAATAATAATCCCCTTATACATATTGTGTATTAATTACCCCCATAACCACGGGGGGTAGGAAGGGTGCAGCAAGAGTAGGATTTTTTGTAGAGCTCAGTCGACTGTAATAATTAAAATTAAAGTTAAAAATATTTTAAATAAACAATAACTACGAAATCTAGATAATGGCTTAAACAGAATAACTACAAGAAAACCATTATTTATATTAATATTCTTAACATTTTATATTAACAACGATACTGTTACCATAAATTTTTAAAAACCCTTATTTTTAAACCCTTTAGACATTATTAACACGCGGCGCCGCACTATGGGGCGAACAGCACTTTCGTGTCTCAAAAATCTGTAACTTTTTCATTTGTGAACTAACTTCGTTCGCAAAATTAATTTCTGAATGCACCCTGTGTGACAGGTACGAAGACTGTGTAATATTATTTCACTGCGTTTTATTTGTATTATTCGTAAAGAAAGTTAAAGAATCAAAATCTGTGGTAATATTCCATTTTACACTTAAATTTAGTGAATATAAAACGTAAATCGACATGTAACAAATTTTATTCGTCTTGCACAAATGTAGTTTTCAATAATAGAAACATCAAAAATGTGTATATGAGTACTTGTACACTGTACATGGTGTTCACGAATATTTTGCATTAGACTTAACTTATTGATCTTTGATTTTACAAAAAAGAAAAATACATATATTAATACGGATTATAGGGTTTCTCCTAACGATTTAGAACATGCCATCAGAATTTAAGAAATAAGTTTGTCACCTATTTTTGGTCGGTTAATTGATTTTTTGTTGGAATATTCTGAATTTTCAAAAAAAAAAAACGTAAAACGCGTACATGTTAACACTTTTTTGTAAAATCATAGATGAAGGAGTTAACGGCTGGTACAAAATATACGTGAACAATATGTACTTGTTAAACTATTGACAATGAAAAATAAATAATCAATTATCAATATATGTCAAATTCTAGTCTCAGATGGTAGGAACCTAATACTTTTTGGAGATTACAATTCTTTTTAGTCGTTTACGAATAAAATAGGGTGGCCAATATAAAACAATCACCGTATACAAAAAGGAATACTCCTACAATAAAACTGTTTAATAAGGAAAACGCTTATACAAGTATTTATTAATGTATAAGTTTTCTTATCCATTAATTATTACACAGTAAAACCTCAATGATCCGAACTAATTATTATAAAGGGTTGTTCGGACTATCGATTTGTTTGGATTATCAAAAAGTAGTTGGTTATATTAAACGGAAATACATACGTATTTATTCCACAGTTTTATTACTTAAACAAAATTAGGACACAAACAAATTCTAAATCATCTTAAGTATACAATGTCCTTCAAGTGCATATCATATGGGAGACATTTTTATTAACGGTTTTTTATGTTCTTTTTTTTTAACTTTTGGACTAATTTGTGCAAAATTGATGAAAAACGACCTACGTGTATAAATGGAGTCACGTGATTTTCGGTTTTAGTCAAATTTGATATTTTTTCCAAAAAAAAAATACTCCAATTGGGCCCATTTGTTGAGAATTCAGTTTTACTAAGAAAAATTGTTTCTTTCAAAATTTTAAGTATGTAAATCTGAACTCTTGTGCATTTATTTTTTGCCACTTTTTAATGTTAAAAAACTATCCAGAAAAAAATAAATACTTCGAAATTATTTCGGTAACTTTACCACACCACTAACTATTTGTTACAAAATACCTATTAAAAAACGGCTTCTTAAAGAAAAAACAATAAAACTAATTTTTTATGCAAAGTTAACAAAGCAACCGGCATTTAGGATACAATTTTATTGAAACTGAATTTTTCAGTACTAAACTGATGGTAGACAACATAATTTAGAAGCGTTATGTTTATTTGTCCTAAAAAAGACGCATATTAATATACAGGGTGATTCAAAAATATGAGACCCAAAATTAATGGTGGATACTACATAAGAAATAAACTGACACGTATTTTTTTATTTCGCGCTAAGGTCGTTTTTAACAGTAGTGCAGCCCTCGCAAAGGGGACGGTGCGAACAAGTTTTTTTCAAATATTTTCAAAATCATCGACTCGGCGTGGCTCAAATTTGACACAGAAGTACAATATATAGTCTCAATGCCTCAATAATATGATGAGGCCAATATTTGATTACCCCGTACAGTTTATTTATTTTTTCCTTAGAGGAATTTCAATCTGGGTCAGATAGTGTGATGGGCAATTTAGTTCTCTACAGAGAATGTCTACTTGTTCGGAACGTGAAAAATGCACCGTTTCGAGAGAAACGAAAAAAAAACTGGTTGAATGATTTTCGCATATTCACACGAGATAAACAAATAAACAAATAAATAAGTTGGCTAGGAAAACAACATAAATGTGATATGTTCGTTATGTTTTTTATTCAGAGAATGTGCGAGTTATTATAGCTAAGTGCCTAAGACGTAATGAGAGTATCTCAAAATTAATTATTCAAACCCGATCTTGTTTGCGCTACTTACATAAGAAAGCCCGCTATAAAAATACAAATAACTCGGTTGAGAATAAAACCATGGTTGAATATTTAATGAATAGACAAAATATTCAAACTATTTAATGAATAGACAAACCAAAACCTCAAGCAAAACAAATAAGGAAAATAACAAAACCTTAATAATAAAGACTAAATAATTTATTTTATCAAATGAAGTCATTTTCAAAATGACTATCGTGATTTCTAATACATGCATCAATTCTTTTTTTTTTCAAATTAAAACGCGCACACGGCATAATACTGTGACTATTGTTTTTAATGTTCTCATATTCGAGTAGAAAAACTTCTAATATTTGTCTTAATTCTTCTACTGTGTCCGAGAGGGTGGCATACACTTGATATTTCATTTTGCTTGAAATGTTATTTTAAATTCATTTTGATGTCCACATTGTGTAATATGTGGTTTCTTCTGCCATCGTATGATAATTGTTCGTTTTCGAACATTCGAACGTTCGTGTCGAAAATTCTTTTCTTGTTGGTAATCATTTGTAAACCATCGGAAAACATTTTACCTATTTCCAAAATCTTGTGGAAGCAACTCTTGCACAAAAGTACTAGGTACGATAGAAAAAAGTAAAATATTTTCTTTCAATACTCAATTGAAATTGATTGTGATAAAGCGTAACATATTGTAACCTAGTGTAACCTAACAATCTCCTGGGACTGACAGTTGAACACAGTCTCAAGTATTATAATATGTTATAAATATGTATGAATATGTTATACGTACAACTAGTTTTTCACACAAAATGATTAAATAAAGAAATAAACAACGTTTCTAAAGTTTTTATTAGAAGCAGTAATGTTTGGAAATTTCATCTATAGCATTGTTTTCCTGGCCAACTTATTATTTATATATTTATGTAAAGTGAATATGTGAAAATCATTCATTCAGTTTTTTTTAGTTTTTCTCAAAACCCGTTCATTTTTCGCGTTCCGAAAAAATATGACTTTTCTGTAGAGAATTAAATTGCGCATCACACTATCTGGATTGAAATTCCTCTATGGAAAAAGATAATAAATTAAAACAAGTAACATGACATGTTGGCCATTAACGCCCTGTATGAGGTAAACAAATGTTGGCCCCATCATATTGTTTGAGACTATTTATTGTACGACTACGTAAGAACGCCCTTAGAGCAAATTAAAAAATACGTGTCGGTTTAGTTTTGATGTAGCATCTGCCATTAATTTTTCGTTCCATATTTTTGAACCATCCATAAAGTGGTTTTTCAAAGTTCGACATGTTTAATTTGTTTGGATAGTTATGTAAATATTAAAAATAGACAAAAAGCAAATACATATTCTAATAGAGCAATCATATTTGGCATACTTATGTAAAGTTTGGAAAGATACAACTTTATCTGGTAAAACTTTACCATTTTGCGCGATTTTTTTGGAAAATATCAAATTTGACAATCAGAGAAAGTCACGTCAAAACCACAAGTTAACCCCAAAGTTAAATTTCAAATAACGTCTTTAATATTTATTTATTTTTTCCATATGATGCTCACTTTATGAAGGACAATATAAATACATAAATGTTCAAATGCACGCCCACTGTTTGGATTATCAGATTTTCGGACTAATGCGTGTTCGGATTATCGATATTGTATTGTATAGTACACTATAATTTCATATAAGGAAACATGCACTTTATGAAAATTTGAATGTCAATATTGAATATAAACATGATCTATTTGAGCCATTAGACTTTTAATATTTAATAATAAGATGTTCCCTAATAAAATAACAGTTTCGGTAAATATCGTTAAATTGTGAGGGCTATAAGTTTGAAATATAAAATAAAAGAATTGGTGTATTAAAAGTGTGCAGTGTTCCATGACCCCACAAAAAAAAACGGATAAAAACAGATTTTATCTACTTGTTTATATCTTAACTGGAACACACTGTATACACAATTCCATAAACTTGATCGTTCTAACACAAATAGCACTAAATAGTATACGAATTTTAAATGCTTTGCATTTTCCATTTACCACACTATTTGATTACGAACCTTTACTTATAACCTTCAATAAATTTAAGAGTATGATGATACTTTTAAAATTATTGAAGGTTATTAGTAAGAAACTGATGAGTTTCGTACAATAAAAAACTCCAATGTATTAGATCATTTCCAACTAGACAACGCTTAAAATAATCAATCAAATTAAACAGTATAATTAGTGACTACTGAACTGGAAAAACGATGAATTGATTTGAAATTTTGGTCAAGGTATTTTTAACACTGGCAGAAATTATGCTTCATTCACACTTTTTTTTAAATTCATAATCGGCCCTGATACTTTTTGTTTAGGTTACATCAGTGCCAAATTTTGCAAAAATAATGGATGGTTATTTTTATAGAAGCAATGTTGTCGGCACATTTGGTTTGCCTTCCAAGTAAAATTCCAAATGCACCAATTTTCTGGATGGTGTAAATACCTGAAATCCATATTATACTTATGATTTAAGAAGTGTATGTGATTTACAAATTAATATAGAGTGTTGTGTGATATTTTAGTATCGCTATCATTATATTATTATTATAACTCCTAACATACAAATTTTCCAGTGGCGAATTAAGAATTTTGCTGCCTACAAGCTTCTGGAAACTTGTCTCCTACAAGCTTCTAGAAATGTTCGGCTTCCACGAACCCCACTTCTAACTAAAATATCCCTTTTAATTTTTTTTAAATTTCTTAATTTATATGGTAAGTTTTATATGTCACTAAATCTGATTTTATTAAAATACAGCACATAACTTACATACCGGTAATATGAAAATAGTAATAATATCTACTTAACAATGATACTGTATGAAAATGTGAGTAATACCATGTTAATTTAATTATAGAAATTTGTAGTGCTTTAATTTTTTTACTAATTCAAGTAATACTATAAGGATTGAAAATCGATTTATTATGATTTTTTGTTTTTAACATGACATACATTCTAAAAGTGATTTCAAGAGGAATGTAAATTCTCTCAGTAAGATAAAAAAAGGTTTCTAAATTGTATAGGCTTTCAAACGGGAATTTCTTAAATAAGAAAAAAGTATTCATAAAAATAGTCTGTGTCGAAAACCCTAAGAAGTTTATAAGTTCAGTCATTTTTATAATAAATGTTTTTTAACTCCATTTAAATGTAGGTAACTGTATTTATACAGTTACCTTTAGGTAGTTGCAATCGAAAAAAATTATTAGGTGTGCCACACATTCTAAAAATACACTTTTAGATTGTAGTTGGATATGATTTTATATTCTTTATGAAATATATGACCTTTAAGACTTGATAGACCTCTATGATCTATATTGCCTTTATGACTAATGATACCTTTATGACCTCCACGAACCTCGTGACCTTTAAGACAGATTTTTATGACCTGTAAACATTTATGATTTATATGACCTTTATGACTCATATGACTCATATTATTTTTATGACCCATGTTTACAGTTACAATTACAGGGATTACAGTTACAAATTTTCTACATATTTTTTTTTTTTTTTTTATTTATCTCGATTTGTATGGAAAAAATCAAACGAGCCGTGACTGTATGCAAAATAAAATTTAAAAATATAATTAAATGATATTATTATTTTTTATTAAAAAGATATGTCAATAAGTTTATTAAAAACAAAGCGGATCAAATTATTTCCATTACTGTAATCGTTAAACAACTACGTTAACTCATTAAGGTATCACGTAATTATCTATTAAAACACCTTAAAAATGGAAATTAAATTTGCCTAATAAGGAAACGTATTATGATTACCTCTAACTAATAAGAGTAATAAGCAAACATAATTGAGAATATCTTAAGACAAAATATACTTTTCAGAGCTACAGAGACTTTTAATTCCAAGACATTGTGTCTTAGATAATTATTTTTCTGGCGAAAAGTAACTACAACTTAGATACTTTGTGAAAGCATCTTGTATCTTATAGGTATCTTAAAAAAGTACCTAAGATACTAAAGAAATAATGTAGAAGACGAGGTGAACGACTTCTGAACTTGAGAGGAAGTCATTTTAGTCATACAGATCATATGAGTCATAAAGATCATAAATGTTATACCATAGGTCATATCCAAATATCACGCTTTTAAGCACATAACCTGTTGTTTTTAGCGATTTAGTTCCATTAAGTATTATATTTAAATCAACAATAATAGGTATAATATACAGGGCATTCTATATACGGCGATTTCTTCCATAACTTTATTATTGTGAATTTAAGAAATGTTTCAAATAAAAGTTTATGTGGTGATAAAAACAAAATGGCGTGGTGGATATTTATACAATATTGCTAATCATACAGAGTGCTTCTTTTCCTGTAAGCACTACACAACTTTGTTGTTAATATAACCAAAAAAAGTTAAATATATGCAGTTTGATCAGTTCAATACCGACACCTCGTCATTTTTTTAACAAAAATTTCACATCATACCGATTTTGTTTTTTTTTTTATTCATTTAATTCTTGCAAATATTTTGATTTTGCCATTAGTTTTGCCTACAAAATGATAAATAACATGCACATAAGCAATCATGTCACTTTTGGTAAAGGTGAGGAGATATGATTATTTTTTTCCAGAAAAGCGATTGTCTTTTGTTTGTTGTTTTGTTTAATTTTGTTTTTTTTTTAGTTCCGCGAAACGTTACTTATTTTTAAAAATTATTATTTATATAAAATGTACTTATCTAGTTTATACATTCTTATTTTTATCAAATATGTATTTTCCAACATAAATGCACTCGAAAGGTTCTTCAACATGAATAAATGATTATGCACGTTTGCCCAAATTTGGGTAACCAAAAAGTGAACGAGTTTAAAAAATTGTTTTACTAGAGTAAAAATTTTACCTATGAACAAAATGAATCCTTTGGCATCTATTGGAATTTTGAAAACTAATACCTATTTACGTAACTTTTTGGGAAAAAGCTGATATTTGACTGTTACCAAAAATCTGGTGATTGTTTCTGTGCATGTAATTTTTTTTAGTTCTGTGTAGTTCAATTTATCTTTCTGTGCTGGACAAATTACACTGGACAAATGCCAAATACTTTGTAAAGTGCAATTAAAAGAAACATTAAAGTTGCATATGCCTACTTGTGGTTTTTACTAATGTATATTCGTAATGAAATGAACTTAAAATAAAAGAATAAAACAAGTTTAATTTTTTTATTTGATAAGCATTGCTTATTCAAAAAATTAAAAGAGGTAAAAAGGTTTTCAAAACAACTATCCTATATTATGCATATTTTTGTAGTGTTTAAAATTAATCCGAAAAAGTTGTGGCAAAAAAATGTATATAGGAGTTGTTTATTTCAACCCAGTATGGGTACAGAAGGATAACAAAAATTTTACCTCAATATATATTTCTGTTAGTAAAAGTCACACACCAAATCTCAAATTCTTATGTTTTTCCGTTATTGAGATAAAAAGACTAAAAAATAATTTTTGGCTCGCCTTGTTTATATGAATAACAGCAGAAATATAACTCTAATCGAAAAAAATTATATAAAAGCCCCCCCCCCCCCCCCCCTATAAAATCACCTGTAGAACACGCCATTTAACAGTATTAACACAATTATGGGACACCCTGTATAAAAAACGAAAATACATAATATTATACTCTTAATCCGGCGAACTTCATTTTCAGAAATGATTTCTGTTTTTATACTGTCAACTATCAATTATCAAATATGATGTATTTGATTTTAAAATGTATCATTGTGTGAAACCAAAGTTTTCATAACAACCCAGCAGATAGCATGCACTGATCCTCATCATGCATTTTTGCTGCTGTATATGTTCAAGATATTTATATTCATGGTGCCTGACAGTTAGGCCACCCTTAATATTCCTGAACGTATAGTTCATGAGTGGAACACATTAGGTAACTGACACTGCCGAGGGTGGGCCTCTGTTATATAAGATGATTGAGGAGTAATATAGCGAGTTTAGTGGAAAACATTCTTGTTCAATTGCTGTTCACAATATTTTCAATATCCCCGCTGTAACCAGCGAAATCATGGGGTTATCATTGGCATTAATATTTATCATAATTTTATAAAGCATGAAATGTGCAGTGGCAGTTAGTGGAAACTGAAATTTTCGTATTTTTCGTAACGGAGCGTTGGATCCACATCAGATGTTATGAAATTATTAATTATAGAGGGATCAGCAGCAAAAAAATTTAAACGAAACTTTAAAAAAAATAAAATAGAAAAATACCTCCCATACTAAATATTCTTGGAAATGGCTTGCACAATATTTGCGAAATATTATTTTTTTGTAATCACCAACTGGATATTAAGACTTGATTATTCTGATTTTTCGAGATCTCTTAATGTTATGGCAATTTGCATTTTTATTACACCTCACCATTTTTTTTTTTTTTGAAAGAATTGAGAAAAACTTTATATTTGCTTGTTGGAAAAAACATTTCGCAAATATATGCAAGCCATTTCCAAGATCTTTTGACACGGCAGTCATTTTTTTAAATTTTATTCGTAAATTTATTTTGAAAATATTTTCCTATTATAACCTACTTAGGTCTGGTAATCCCACAAAATAACCCACAATTTCACAGACAAAATGTCGGGATGAAATAAAAATTTAAATTACCATAACTTTTACAGATCTCTAAATATCAAGAAAATACTCAAAAATTTTCATATTCAGTGCTTATGAAAAAAAAAATTCTCAAAAAGGCATCCAAAAAAGATAATTTATAAAAGGATATTTTTAAAAAGCCTAATGTTATATTATTTATTTTTTAGACAAGTACATAAAAATTATATAGGTACGTAAAATTCTATATGTTACAATATGTATCTATAAAATAAAATAAGAACTAAAAAATGATATGTGTACCTAGATATTAAACTCTTAAACAGGTTAGTCAATTAAAGAATATACCTAAATACCTATTCAAATTTCTGGATGATAACTAATAATTTTCAATGCCAGGTAGTTATTTAAAAATTGTTGGCCCGTTAAATGCATTATCTTTGCATTTTGAATAATCTTTGCATGCCCGTTAAATGCAACCTTATTATACACACACATAACTCCATGAAAGTAATATCTTATAAAAAAAAAATGGTGCAAATTTGCATTTTCAATATTATCAACAAACAATACAATATAGATTTTTATGGAAATATTAAAAATTACCTAAAGTAAATTACGAGCATTGAGATCTGAGTACTGCAAACTATTTCAACTTACCCCTTCTACGCTGAATTGCTGTACCCATTTCATTAAATCCATCTATGGCAGTCGTATCCGGTAGAGACATATGAGAGTCACGTCTAGCACTACTCCGTCTACTGTCTTTACGGTTACTTGTGGCATGTAAAGCTAAAAGAACACAATGATTCACCTCATGGTACAACTACATTGATGCACAAGTTTTTTTTTTATAATGCCTACATATGTAAAGACTGTCATAGAATATTGTTACCTATGTATATGAGTAACTGAACTACGTTTATTTTAAGAATATCAACGGGTTTCTTGCAGTGAATTTTAATTTAATTACGTATTTGTCAGTACTAACACGGGTAATAATCAAGATGTTTTTTTGAGAAAAGTACTTGGTTACCTACCTAGCATCATGTTTGGTGAATGTAGTCCCAACACGGTTATTAATCTATCAGCACCATACACAAAAAGGGCTCCTAACAAAAATCCAAATGCAACAGGCACGAAGGCATATTCGCCTTTTTCACCATAAAGTTTGGAATCTACTGCATGTTCGATTGCTGGATTTAAAAGTGACCAAAATGAGGCTGCTGTCATTACACCTGCCGCAAATCCTAAACTAGCGTCTAATAGTTTCCTCTACAAATTAACGTAAATTATAAATAATTAGGTAATACATTTTTGTTTACATGTTGAGGTTAGGTTCTAACCTGAGATCCTCTTATCACAAGTACAAGTGCAGCACCAGCAGCTGTAAGGCCCCAAGTAAATAGAGTGCCCAGAAAGGCTTGCATAACTGGTCCGTAACCCTCAATCATTTTGATAGTCTTTTAATTCACTAGCAAAGCTCTAACATGCCACAATCAACAAAACCACGCACTAACACCGACTGCCATGTTAGCGCGAATTCTTCAATATATAATTTGAAACGTGTCAACAATACTCGTTATTAGACCATGCGCGTATAATAAAATGATTACGGGGGATATAATAAACAAACTTTATTAATACCCGTAGACAATTTTGCTAATTCTCTCCAAGCTTTAATGGTTCTAGTAATTTTGACAGTTGTATACTGTGTTCTTATTTCTTATGTAAATGTAGCAATTACAGGCAAATTTACTGGCCTCTGGGTGGTATAAATATAGCCTAGGTATGTTTATGCTGAACCAATAGAAATATTTAAAAAAATATTTAGCTGTGTTCCGCTCAAATTTGGTAAGTGCATTTGTAAATTCCTTCCTTTTTTATTCAAACTGTGCTCGACTTGCGACCGATTTTTGAACAAGGATTACAGTTGACTTGACCTTTTTTAGTGTTAAACCTAGTCCTCATAAAAAATACGAAAGACGAAATTTTGCACATTACCGTATTTCGCAAAACATAAAATGGACCTTAAGCCTCACTAAAGCGGTTTTCGCTTTTATTTTGTCTGTAATCTATCCAGTAGGTAATTTTAAGATTATCCCTAACTAACTTAATCTAAGTACCTACCATTCTTTTTTTAACAATTATTAGAGGTTTTAAAGTTGAAAACTTTATTCAAAATAAATTGAACAAAGTAAAGCGTGGGTAAAAAAGGGTGCGTACAAACATAACAATAAGGAGAGCTATGTATGTTTTCTAAACAAAGGGTGGTAAAATACTTACATAATATGTACATATAAAAGACAAAAGTTAAAGTGATTGAACTTTTCGTCAGAATTTCGCGTCTCAGTTTTGAAATGATTTAGAATTTAGTGTCAAGTAAATTCAGTGATCGTTAGTATACAAATCAATGGAACAATCATATCCATTCCGCGAAAACAAATATTCGCAATTCGCCATTAGGGGATTAGGTATTACAGGGTTTATATCGAGCCATCCAAAAAAAAAAAACGTCATCAAAGTTGGCTGAGTAAAAAAAGACGTAGGTATTTATATTCCATCTTATGGTGGGTTCATGCAGAAATTTTTAGTAATAAGAATAAGAATAGTAATAAGAATAAAAGTTAAACCTTCGTTTTATAATGACCCAGTTCATGCAGTAAATATAATTTTTAGTAATAATTTTAAAAATAAGGATTTACTGCATGAACTGGGTCGTTATAAAACGAAGGTTTAACTTTTATTCTTATTACTATTCTTATTCTTATTACTAAAAAAATATCTGCATGAACCCACCTTTAAATTTATGTATAACCTTATTTAATTATCAGAGCTGCCACCTTATATGACAGCCATTATTTTTAATTTTACAATCGTGACAGTCACTTGTCAAAAGTTTGACATAACCGAAAAACTTCGACATGACCACTATTTCCATCTCTCTCGTTCATAGCCAGATTTGATAACGTTTTTTTTGGATGTATCTTTATTATACCTACTGTAGGGCACTTTCGGATGTCCTATGAAATCACTTGACAGTTATGTCGACGGTACTTTTCTGCTAATAAGTGATGTTATTGCGAATAGTAGCTTCTTTATTAAGTCGATACAATTCGATAAAACGCTCATTAGGAAGCTCGAAAGGTCCCTTAACATGCGTCTATGAAAGATTAACACTGTATTTTCGTGTCTTCGATGAATCCTCAGAAAATGATTATGTATTATTGGGAGCATATTGAAACACGCAACAATATTATATAAATAAACAATAATAAATTATAACCATTAGTAAGTATAGTTAAGCTAACAACTGGTTGGATTGATTAAACGTTAAATAAAAAAGGCACCAAATTCAAATCTGATTTAACAGTCAATCTGAAAGCGCGTGCGCACTACGAATGCTACGCTTTCGATATCGAGTCAATCGTATCCTAAAACGAACTCGAATCAGAATACCAAATTGGTCGATACCGAATTTAGTATCGAGTAGCGAAATCGATTCGATTTCGTAAACTCTCATCGATATGGAATCCCGCTGCTGTTGTTTGTAGGTGCCGCTGCCGAAATTTCGGTCCTTGAGCATTGATTGTCGACTACCGCGTTCGTACGCATCACGTTCATTTCATCGTTTCACAAGAGAAATGTAGGAACGAAAGAACTATAGTTCATTTTGAACTGTAAAAAAAGAACTATTCAGTTGAATGAACTGTTTCGGTACGAACTATTCATCAAATCAATCAAATTAAGTTAGTAAGTTCTGTGTATATACTTCAGTGTAATTTCCTGCTGTTGTAAAAAAAAATAAGAAAATGAATAACGCGTTTAGCAATCATGAATATGCGAACATATATTATTATAGATACATTTAGTTGGTATATGGAGAGAGTGTCAAGAACATACATAGTACAAGATCGTACAGAGAGAGGGTCATCTTCCTGTATATTATGTAATTCCATTCCACGTGTAATTCATAATTTTTGTTTAAAAGTAGATACTTATTAGATACTACTACCAAATTTATAGGTAAACTAATCGTCTCGGCAGACGTTGTCCTGCCCTTTCAATATCAAATTTTATGACTATGGCGCTACTTAGATCTTAGTATAGCTATGAACCATTTGTCCCGACGCGACGGCGACCGGCGGTTCAAGTAAATACTACCTCAATCGGTCAAGTCGTTCAAAAGTTACACTATCACCGATCACCCATCACCCATCACTACAGACGCACATGCGATTTTTATGTATAGTAAAGATATAGCTAGTTGCACGTAATTTAACTGTAGGGTAACAGGAACAGATATTCAAATACGAAAATCACTAAATTTTTAATGATCAAAGAAGTATAATATAAAATGAAGTGAAATATGAAATATAATATAAAAATTAACCTATGACCTATTAAAATATTTAGGTAGTTTAGTTCGATTTTATTTCAAATTAAATGCGGAAAAGTATGTAGTGATGCATGTGTATATTGTTGGTTGCATGTACTAACTACATTGTGGTTAAATAAAATACATCTTGGATACAAGAAAATAACATTGTTTTTAGAGAAGGGAAGAGGAATATAGGGTTCGTTTTCGGAGTCTTTCCAGCACATCCACGTAGTAGGCAGCGTTAACTGTCTGTCCTTGAGGAATAAACTCCTTATGGACCACTCATTTGCTGTCGAAAAAGACAATGAGCGTTGTTTTTACTTGTGATTTGCTCATTCTTGCCTTTTTTGGGCTTGGGGGATTGGTCGGTGTGCCACTCACAGATTTGGCGTTTTGTTTCTGGGTCGTATTCGAACACCCAGGTTTCATCACCAGTGATGACGTTGTCCAAATAATCAGGTTCAATTTCAACACGTTGCAAAAGTTCACTTGAAATTTCCGCTCGGTTGGTCTTTTGGACGTCTGACAACACCTTGGGCACGAGCTTGGCGCACACTTTCCTCATCGCTAAATCTTCAGTAACAATGCGAAATACAACAGTAGATGACAACTTCAGTTCATTGGCAACCATCTTGATACTCAATCGGCGGTCACAGTCCAACAATTATCGAACACGAGCCACATTGTTTTCGGTTTTGCTGGTTGACGGCCGCCCAGAGCGTTTTTCGTCGTGAACCTCTTCTCGGCCCTCCTTAAAGGCCTTTAACCACCTAGAAACTTGTGAGTAGGACAGAGCAGAGTCCCCGTAAGCCTCACGAATCATTTTCGAAGTCTCCTCAAGATATTTTTTTAGTTTAGCACAAAACTTAATCGCGTATCGTTGTTCGATCGTCGATTCCATTTTTTCCGTGACACGCTCGGCGCTCAGAGATTCACAATAACTGAAGTCCTACCACTTCCACAGCTTGGTGAGCACCGAGACCGGTTTCGCGGCAAAGCTAAGGGTCCCCCCCACCTACTCCAAGTGGTCCGATCCCACTCCGACAAATAGGAGCGGCGCGGGAAATTTAATTGCAGTACTTTCGGAACGCACCCTGTATAAAGTATGAGGAACCCAAACCATTAAGTGAATAAAAACCATCTAGTAAATTTTCGAAGATTTGAAAAAAAAAATACAAAATCACTTTTTTTTACAAAGTATACTTTATTTTGTATCGAAAAAATATAATACAACCAATACATTAGTTTGTCTTTTTTCGCTTGTATTCGCCGGGATCGGTTTAACATTTGAGGGTCAACAGTAGTCCGCTAACATGTCTGGGGTCCATTTTCCACTTTACCGACCGCTCTTTCATTTGAGCAATTTGCTGGTAAAATCTTTCGTCGTCTGAAACTGTACCTAAATTGCGAGGGAAGAATTCCAAATAGGAGTGAAGAAAATTCAACTTAAGTAACATGTTACAACCTAACGTCTTGAAAAATTGGGTAAGTTCTTCAACTAGACCTTTGGAAGTAGTTCTTCGATTTCTTGTTACCTTGTTACCTAGGAAGTTGCTACATATATACATTTTTATAGGCAGTCCATGTCCTATTTTCTTTTTCTTGAAACTGTAGTTCAAAAATTTTCGTCTTTAAAAAGTTCTCGTATTTACGGCCCAATGAACATTCCTTATTTAAGCTTTGCCTCACTTATATGGACGAATTTCCGTCTCAAATAAAGAAACGCATTTCCTTCTGTACTTAAGACTTAAAAAAAATAAGCCCTAGTTTTATGTGCAGAGGAGGTAAATAAATTAAAAAAATCAAAACATGTTATTGATGTTTTTGTAGATTTTGCTACGTCCGTGAAAGGGTTAGGTTGCTACGTCCGTTAAAGAACAGTGTAATAGATCATTCGCCAAAATAGGAAAAGAGTCGATCAGCAAATATAAGTATCTAGGTTATTTCTACTACATTAAATTAAATGATGGGAAGTATGTAGTGATGTGCATATGTGTGTGTGCATTGTTGGCTGCATATAGTCACTCCATTCCGGTTTAATTCCTCTGGGATGATATAAGAAGATATGATTCCTATAAAAATGTTTCTTATTGCAGTGATTGTTTTATCTTGGCTACCCAATTTTATTCCTAAAATAATTTAAAGGAAATTGCAATCTGCGAAAAGTATTATGTTCCTATCGTCTGAGACCAGATTTTGGCAAATAAAAAAGATATGAAAGAAAATTGCACAATGACAGGTGTCGTGACTCTTCAAACATGTTTTTCCTAGAAATATAAAAGTTTTATGGCATTGTTGGAAAAGTCTTCTAATTTAGAATTTCCAAATATGTACAGGGTCCAGCAAAATCTCGAGTAACGCCTATATAATATTACCCAGTTGTTTTACCGGAAACTTTTACATTGCTCATGCATGTTCAAGTATTTTTGTTTACATGTTCTGGAGATCTTCATTGTTTACTTCTTTTCGGGTTTTATAGCTCTCTTTATTTTTTAAATAGCACTCCTAAGTTTTCGATATATCTTTTGACATAGCATACTATTATTTATAACTTTCACGAAGTTACAAAACGAGTAGGTATTTGGAGAAGGCTGGTTCTCAATTTGGTAAAGTCCCCAAATGTCATCAATAATTTAATACTCATATTAAGTTTAATAATAACCCATAATATAAACTAGTAGCTACCATGAAAATTACCTTGCCTGTATCACATTAGTCGCATCCAGTATTAAAAATATCTACCATAGTCGCTAATACCCAGTTCTAAAACATTCGTAAAATATCTCCTTTCTCAAAGGGTCCACCAACCCCTGGTCCACCCAGATCGTCGACACAGTAACCTGATTTGACCCCTATAAGTTTATATGCGTTCATGCGTGCGTGCGTAAGTGTATGTGCGTGTGTGTTGGTTTCTCATAATCGATTTAACTAAGATTTTGCCGAAATTTAGAAAAGTCTATATACATAGGGCTACCACCTATATACATAATCTTTTTGGCATGACCTTAATGATGTTACATGTATAGATAACTATATGTAACAAATTGTTTAAATTCATATAATAAATATTCATATACATATGTACAAAAAAGAGAAAACTAAATTGTTTGAAAAATAGTATTGTTACACCAAGATGAGTAGATATATGTATATACAGAGTGTTCCACCTAAGGTGGTTTCTTTCCGAACTCTGTTATTGTAAATTAAGAAAAAAATGTTTCAAATAAAAGTTTCCCAAAATTATGTGGTGCAATTTGGTGCATTGTTGTCAAACGGACGCGCTATATCCTGGAACTGTGGCTGTCTGACCACTTTATAGTAAATTTATTTATACTATTTATAGTATACATTTTCCACCTTTACAAAACACTTTTGCGACGCTATTTTTTACTACACATTTCAAAATACAGGATATAATCTAGTAATTGCGATAAAACCAATTGAATTTTCTCTAAATAAATGAAAAATATAGTGATATAAAAAAAACAAAGATGGCTGTCACAACAAGCGTGTATCTTGTCCTATATGTGGTATAAGTAAATAAGTAAAACGGTGTAAAACAGCGTCAAAAAATGCTCCAACTGTGAAAAATTGTCCAATAAATCAATTGACATCAATCATGCGGTCGGGGAAAAAGATAAATGCACGTCTTATATTAAATGCTGCAATAATTTTAAAGACAATCTCTTTATAACAAAATAGCAATTAAGCCCGAATTTGCACGTTCCCCTCGTACAAAGATCGGAAACAAGTTCACCTACTAATGAAAATACAAGAAAAAGATATATTATCAAAATACCCGTGGGTTAAAGATCAAAACTAGTATTATTTTTAATGCTATTGTTCAAAGTGAGTACTGTATTTTTGCATTGACTGAAACATGGCTTGACTCATCTATTGATAATGCTGAACTCTTTCCAAGTAACTTTAATATATATATAGGGTCGACCGAAACTTTTTAGAAAGCTCGATGACAAGGGGATGAGGTGTGCTTATTGGAGTACGAGATGATATAACCTCAGTACAGATTAATCTAGATGACTTTTCTTTTCCTATTTTTAGGTCTATTGACATCGTGTTTGTAAAATTAACATTATCATTTAGAGTTTTATATATTGTAAATCTATATCCCTCCACAGACACCGCTGGCTGAATTTCAGCAACTCTTTGAATCATTAGATACACTGCATTTTTTATATAATAGTCTAATTCTAGTTATCAGTGATTTCAATTTATTAAGTATGCAGAATTTCTTGACAACTGCTGGTAAACACAACTGATGGTAAAATTTCAACCATTAACGATTTTTTAATTTAATTAAATTTAACTTTATATTTAATGATTACAATAAGCTTTTAGATCTAGTATTCTATAATGAAACCTGTCAAGTAGAAAAGTCACTGGATCCATTTGTAACTGAAGACTTACACCACCCTTCACTTGATAATGTAATTTGCAAACCAATACAAACCGAAAATTTAATTTAGAATCCTCATTTGAAACCTGTTACAACTTTAAAAAAAGCTAACTTTCCTTTGATGTACAATCTAATTGCTACCATTGACGACATTTTTAGAGGTTTTTAAAGATCCATAGGATGCTCTTACATATTTCTATGGTAAGCTTTATAATATATTTGATCGTTGTTGCCCTAAGTATTCGGTCAAGTCTCGAAAGAAATATCCGCCTTGGTTTAACGGAGCTATTATCCACCAACTGCGTATCAAACAAGAATTTGGCGTAAATACAAGCGAGAGAATAATATCCAAGTTTTTGAAGAATTTAAACGCATAAGAGCAAAAATAAAGCATGACAATGGAACAGGTGTTGTATCGTCATATTTTTAATAATATATCCACTAGCCAACACGGTTTTATGAAAGGTATAAATCGTTCGACAGTGACTAATCTTGTAACTGTTACACAATACATTGCTGAATCTATTGATGACAGAGTGCAAACAGATGTCATTTATACAGACTTCTCAAAAGCCTTTGATAGACTTGACCATTACATATTACTAAACAAACTCACCCTTCTTGGATTATCATCCTCTCTTATTACCATCTTTCAGTCTTACCTAGTTGGTCGAAAACAGTACGTGCAGCTTAACGGTTTTAGGTCCGTGGAATATACGGCTTCTTCTGGTGTACCCCAAGGTTCAAACTTGGGACCACTATTATTCAATATTTTTATCAATGATATTGGCGATGTTATTACGGTTGATTACTTGTTATATGCTGATGACTTAAAATTTTACAACCGTGTTACAGAAATTGGAGACTGTGAAAACCTTTCAGTAAACTTGTATCACGTTGTTGAATGGTGCAATAAAAATAAGTTAACGCTCAATCCCACTAAATGTAAAGTAATGTATTTTACCCTGAAAACGAATCCATTACATTTTAATTATGACCTCTTCAAAGACCTGATACTTTTACAGATCTTGGGGTAGTATTTGACACTACACTTTATTTCAATGGCCCCATTGATAAGATTGTTGAAGCTGCATTTCGCATGTACGGATTCATTGCACGTTGTAGTCGAGATTTTAAACAGTTAACATTAAAAACTCTGTATTTCGCTTTTATAAGGTCCAAGCTAGAATATGCTTCAGTAGTATGGAGTCCATTCTACCAATATCATGCTGATCGCATAGAAGCTTTACAAAGGCGGTTTTTAAAATTGCTTAGTTTGAAAATTGACGGTGATTTAGGGCGAAAAACAGCTCAAACACGGAAATAATGGTATTTTTCAAGAACGGAATCGTATTCAGCGCGTAAAAATACTTTGGAAATGACATGCCAGGTCACACGTTCTTGAAAAAAACACAAATTCTTACATTTCTGGACTGTTTTTCACCATAAATTCTCATTTTATAGGAAATGGAAGCACAAATTTTGAAAACGGGATCGTATTAAGCTCTTAAAAATACTTCGGAAATGAGATGTCTGGTTAAGAAATAATGAATATTTAAAAAAATATATATTTCGCATAAAAACGTATTTTGGCAACAAAAACCGAGAATTTCTGAGAATCTACGCGATAGAAAGTTCTCTGAGTTAAAAAATTCGGTTTCAGCACAAAAAAATACTTTGATACACAGATTTGATAGGTTTACTTCCTGGAGCAGAATTTTCTTTTGTAGACCTGTGTTATTAGTTTATCATTCTAAATCTCGAGAATATGTTTTACAGCTTTATTAACATTTTAAACCTAAATTTTTACTCAACTCTATTAAATTAATCGTGTAAACTCTTTTGAACAATTACAATTGGGTCCAATATTTCCAGTCTAACTCTGCACAAAGTATTACTGTCCACTTAGTCCCCAAAAATGTACCCGATTTTTTGTGGTGGTCATCTTATTTTTATACTTTCCAGCCCATTGTATGTTAAACAAACTGGTATATGAATATGATTTTTTTATTGTCCGTACAAAGAACTATGTATAATATGTGAAATCTAAAAAATCTGCACGTTGAGGGGAAATAAAATACGATTCAGTTTTAAATGAAGATTTATTCATTCGATAACAAGTTTGTAATTTTCATATAACCTTGATAACCATAAACTTAAATTAGGTATTGTCTGGATGTAAAAATATTTTTCTACGAGAATTATATTATGTACAGACATATATTCATACAATTAACGAAGAATAAGGTGAGATCCAAAATTTTCCTAAAGAAGTCACAGAAGCAAATGGGAATCTGATCACAATTAGATGAGGTTTATACTTCTAGTACGCTAAATTGTGGATAATGAGGTACTAACTTGACGCAGCGTACATTCATGTTCTCTACTCGTAAATACAGACAACATTATTTCAATTTTTAACGGCGTTTGATTATTTTTATTTCCACAACGTGGAAGTATGGTCTTGGTAACGCCATGATATATTTCTGGAACTTAATTTGCAACCAATTATATCTTAATAAACGCAATGTAATTAAATTAATATAAAATGAAACATTTGATTAATTTAACCGATTTTACACAGGTAACGTTACATTGATTAGAAAACAAAAATTTTTAGCAGGGCTACACTAATATTTCTGAAAGGATAATGATTTGCTACAACCTACTCGTAGCTTTATACAAATAGAATTCCTCTGAAAATCGTCTTGCTATTGGTATTTAGGAGATTTTCCACATTTTTCAAATTTTACACATGTATTTATGGACTCGTAGTCAAATTCATCCAATTCTGTTCAACATCTAAAAAATAGATCAAGACGTTTTTACGTCAGCCATTTTTAAAAATGTCGTCACAACCGACATGTTGGTTTCTCGTCGACATTTTAGAACTAAAATATACATAAATCACAAATAAAAAATGTACACAATGTTTTCATGCTCTTTTCATTTTTCAACACTTGACTTGACTATAGGTTGTATGTTTTTTGCAGTATAGGATGTAATAAATAAAAGGCATTTTGCACAGGAAGTTGTGAGCAAACATTTTAAGCGAGTATAGTCGCCAATTTCATAGGATAGCATTTTCTAGAATAAAATAACCACGCCAGACTCAAACATTGGTCGCGTTCATCACACAAAGTGACATCTTTGAGCGATTAGTTTTCATGAAATTTGAATGCCATAGTTTTGACTGATCCGTAGTAATCGCTTACTTATTATTATAAGCAGGCATTTATGTATGTAACAAAGAAAATCTATACGGTAAGCGATCAGTGATCGGTAGTTCAATATGTGTGATGAAGGCCATCATTATTAGAAAGTAAAAGTTCTGTTAACAATAATTAGTGGATCAGTATTTGTCACAATACTGAAACGGACAGAGTTATTAAATCAGAATTTCAGATAAATGATTAATTTGTCAAAAATTAAATAAATCAGTAAATAAAGCACACATAATTATTAATTATAAATACACACACACTATTAGTAATACAAAATCTCCAAATAAATAAGATTGTAGCGGTTTAAAGGAACAGCTAGAAGAGAAGAAAGACAATATACAAGGTGATTCACAATATCATAATACATGCCCTTCCCCCTAACTTGTTTCTTTCTGGACTGATTCTAATACTAAAAAAACCTTAATAATGCTTTTCTTACGTCAATTTTTATACCTCATGTTGAAAAATAAGTGATATTCAAAACAAATCAATTACAAAGTAATACTTGAATTTTTTAAATGAAACACTCAGTATATTGCTGAGAAATCGATATCCTCATGGTTTTCTGATTTCAGTAAAATACGGTTTCATATATATCTTTTGTATATACAGTGTATACACAGTGTCTAACCACGATGAGCTTATATCGACATAGAAAAAACTATGAGTAAAATCCTAAAAATTTGAGGAAAAAGTAAACTTGAGATACTATGTTTAACTAAAACAATCAATCAAAAGTCAATATGGAATTGGCTCTTATACCGGAACTAAATGGCATTTTGTTTATTTTTAATGAAATACCTTGTATATTATTGTATATTTGGATTCTACAGGAAATTATATATGAGTTATTTCTTCCGGGTTTTGCCGCGGTCGTCTAAATTGACTTGACGTTTCGCTGATCATGCTGTCAGCTTCTTCAGAAGATTTCTAAAGACGTTTTTTGCTCCTCGTTATATACCTTGGCTCTACTATGTTTGGCTGCACATCCGTCGAGCTCGGTTGACCATGACATTCCAGGTCACTGGTTCTTGGTATCGCTAGTCTCCATGTATTACTCAGTCGATACCCGTCCTCCCTATTAAAATTATTATTGTTTTTCATGATCTCCAGGGATTCTCATGATCTGATGTTCTCATAATCGATTTTGTGGTTCTCGTTGGTATGAACATGCTCCGCTATTGCTGACTTGTCTGTATTCCCCAGTCTGGAATGTCGTTAATATTCTTTGATCCTACATTGTATACTTCTTCCCGTCTGTCCAATGCAGCTTTTCCCACATTTTAACTCGTAGACACCTTTAGTTAAAAGTCTAGGAACCGGATCCTTGTTTGAGGGAAGCACCTGCTATATTTTCTTTACTGTGCGAAATGGTACACCAATATTCTTTTTCGACAGTGTTTTCTTGAGTTTATCTGACACTTCTGCGACATAGGGTAGGCAAGCATACGTTGATGATTGTTGTTCTACTCTTGTTCTCTGGGTGAGAACAAGAGTAGAACAACAACAAGAGAATATGTTTTATTTTAACAAAAATCGCACATTACCCCCCATTAGTTTTTAATATAGAAATCATTTTTTTTAATGGATATCGCCTATTTTTATTATGGATTTGGGTCATCTCTCAAATAAGGGCAACTTTCTGTTAGATTGTGTGTCTAAATTCAAACTTATTCATTGTATTTTCAAATACAATATTTCCAATGCTTCAGCTATAAATATAGTTATTATAATAATAATAATAAATACCGTTTTGTTATCATTGAAGAGCTAAATAAATAGTGACCAGAACACAATCAAATGCTGGAGACATAAAAAAAATACTAAGTGTCAGTAAAGTGTAAGTTATTTCCGAAAAATAAAATACAAATCAAAAATTTGGAATATCTCGTTCAATTTGCCACGAGTAATAGGACAAACGTTTTCCCTCAATAACCATCTGCGCTATTTTTCCAATTGCAAGTTTTACGTACAAGCAAAATGCAGCCGTAACCCCATTTGGCCAAATATAAAGATAGGGTACACTCAATAACTTGAACGGAAAAAGAAACGCGTATTGTTTTTTTCAATGTTTGTTTTCAAGATTTGTTGTCTTTTAGCATTTTTCAAGTTTTTCCATAGCCAACTAGAACCAATAAATAAATGGGAACTTTGAATTTTTAAATGGAACAACCTGTATATCTTTGTATAATTTAGAAGTCGTTCTGAGAAGAAGGGATCATTATAATTACTTTATCTAAGAATTATTTCCCAAAATTTCAGTTTTTATTTTTTAATCTAGAGGTCTGTGGATGAAGTTAAAAAAATCTAAACATTCTATTTTTGCTAGATAAATATTAAAAATCGCATTTAATTAAAATTGTAAAATTATGATCAATTTTTTAATTCCAAGATCATTCAACTCACTTTTTTTCAAATGGGAATACTCTCCGTACACTATGGTTTTATTTTATTTGTTCGAGCAAGTACAAGCCTTGAATCCTTTGCAGTTTAAAAAATCAAAACTGAAATTATGATAAAAAAACTGACAAAAAATAATTATTTTTTTTACTTCTTACCCACAACGACTCACAAATTAAACAAATAATACAAATTAATATATAAGGCGTCCTATTTAAAAAGCCGTAGGTCCTATATATTTGTCAGATTTAGTTGGATATGGAAAAATCTGAAAAAAAGCTAAAATAACTCCAAATTTCACTGTATCTCTTTTCGTTCAAAGGTAATTGAGTATTGAGTGTACCCTATATTTGTATACACCCGGTATGCATACCTAATACCTAATGCACTTAGTCTGCATGTGCTCCAACACATCCAGAAAATTATACTCGTATTAACAAAATATCAAATAATAAAGATTCTTCCATATTATGCCAACTTTCGTGAACGGTTTGTACATATTTCACTTGATTCTATATACAGTGATGAGCAAAAGTGTGGAACCATGCAAATATCTCTAAAGTTAATAGAGATATTGATACGAAATTTTAAACGTGAAAATTAGCGTTAAAATGCCACGACTTGAACTTAACTTGAGATGTACAGATTGTTTCAAAAAACGGTCACATACCAATTTTTTTAATAGAATGCCCTGAATACACAGTGTTCCATAAAAAAAATACACTTTTATTTAACACGATTTCCTGCGACACCCTATATACGTGAAAACTATGTCATAAAAAACTTAACATTGTACCCTACAAATTTTGTAAATTTTTTGGTATAAAGCAAAATAAAGAAGTTGAGGGGGGGGTCCATTTATAGTGAAACACCCAGTACATATTCTACACACTAATAATATTTTTCTACAAGAGGAAATCAATAAATTGGTAAATGCAATTACATTAACAATAATATTTTTAACGTACGTGCAACTGAAATTCATTAGAAAAGAAATAAATAACCCAAGTGTGTTTATAGATGTAAAATAAGTAGATGATACTAATTTGAACCGCTTACAGATGTTTTATGGCATGAACGTCATCATAAAATAACTCAAGATCTCTAGACGATTGAATTTATTCGTAATTAAATGGACTTTTTTTACTTTAAGATCATTGTAACCATTTTTTTTAGAATGTTACTGATCTTATTGGTAAACTTTCTTGTACATACATAAGTAGGTATGTGTGTAATATCATTTTGTTAAAGAAATCATATTTCTACCAATCATGTTTATTACTGATTATTAAATATTATTGATGCCTTTATATGAGTTATTTCGCTCCTTTACCGCCCATATGGTCATATGTCTCATGTATTTATTTGTATTTCTCGTACTCGTATTGTAGCTGGCCAGGCCAGTTAAGACAACTTCATCATCTTATCAAGAATTTTACAATGTCTTTGACAAGATCTGTTTTAATTATTTATTTTGTTTATTGATCGGAAAAAATATTTAACGTTTTTGTGTCTTGCCTTTGACATGATGTTAATAAGAATAAGTTTACTCTGACATACTTCATAATATGTCTATGTAGTGATAATGATAATCACCGTTACTGTCAGACAGCAACTTCAGTTTCCTTTTAAATTGAACCGATTTGCAATGTTTTTGTAACTCATCATAACATAGTATAAAACAAAGTCGCTTCCCGCTGTCTGTCTATCCCTATGTATGTATGCTTAGATCTTTAAAACTACGCAACGGATTTTGATGCGGTTTTTTTTAATAGATAGAGTGATTATTATTAAGAGGAAGGTTTATATGTATAATACATGCATAATATAGTAGAGAAACACTGATAATTTTAGAGGTTTCTAATGTGATGTCGTAAATAAACACATTTTTTTGCGCTTACATTGCAAATGCTGGTTGAATACTACGAGATAGATCAAAATAATATACTACAGTATTGTACACCTTAAAAAGGTCTACAAAAAAGTCCGCCTGCACCCGTGCGAAGCAGGGGCGGGTTGCTAGTTACATTATAAGACAATCATGTCATATGTCACATTTTTCAATTGTAGCATTATTCTAGGGTTTTACATGCTTTTTTTTAGATTTAGATATATGTGGATGATTATCCGGATTTTTTTGAATTACATGTTATATCATTTCCCTTAATTCCTTAATTCGATTTACTTATTCATCACCTCTTCCGATTCCGGTACAGTTTCAGGATATATTTGAAGTATGGCAGAGCCATCACTAAAAGACCATGATTGAGTATCGATTATTGTTTATGTCTGCCGAGATATGCTGACTCTTCTAGCATCGAACAATCTTGTACTGCGTGTTCTATAATTCTGTAGTAGATCCAGATTTCGTGCATGCGTCTTTGATATCGTCCACCTCTTGTAATTTCTGTTTTTTATAATATTGTTCTCCGTATCTGTCAAGTTCGATTTTGTACAGATGTGATAGTTTCAATGATGAACTGGAGTATTGCCTAGTTGAATAATTTTAAATCAATAATTATGTAGCAGGTGTGTGAGTGTTGCCTGGTATTTAATGATGATTATGTACCAGGCTGGTGTTTCATTTCATTTCAACAGAAGTGCATAAAATAACAATTATATATGTAGATGGTTGTGTACGATCACAGGCTGAAAAGGAAATTTGAAGAGAGACAATAATTTAGCACTTTTATTAATGTTCACACCAATTGAGATCCTGAATGTATTCCATTTGACTGTTACACTGTATATCGTATGTTGCGTATGTTGGTAAAAAAATCGTATGTTGGTAAAAAAAATAAGGAGCATAGTGTTGCAACTGTTGCTACAAGCAACTCAGTTACTTACAGTAATATACTTACCTACTGAAAACAAACGTCACATTAAAAATTTAATGGTTTTCGAATAAACATCCTTTCCATTAAATTAAATGAATTAAGATATGGAGCTGAAACGACATTACTGATGAGGTTAGTTATATCTATGGTCCGAAAATACATTTGAATTATTTTTTTTTAATTTAGAAACGTATTTTTTGTTATTAAATTTAGTGTAAATATTTCAAACAAAGGAATTCGGCTAGCATAACATGTTGTCACAAAGAATATGATAAATCAAAAATATGTATTGATGCGACTAAAAATCATTTGTCAAATTACGCGATGGCACCATGGTAGTGCACCAATAAACAAGTAAAATACTAACAGGAATTCGCGAAGAAGGTGGTTGGCCAAAGAAACTTTTTTTTAAGGAAGTACATTTTTTTTCTGTACGAACATTTGTCATAAATTAATATGTTTATTATTTATATGTTTAATATAGGTAAGTACTTATTGTTTTTTTTGGTAACTTTTCTTTATTTTGATAACTTGTGTTTGGAGATTATTAGCATAACAATTGTTTAACTTGTCTATCTGCAGGTCAGGTTTGACTCTAATAAATACAAATTTACTGGAAAAGAAAAATTTCATAATTCATTTTATGTATTCTCTTATATTATTATTGATTATGTATGTTATTAATGTAGTTTAATGTAATCTTGAATAGTTTAAAAAAGGATATCAGAAACATATTATTCAGTAGTTTTTTGCGTCTTTTGTGAATATGTGAAAATATTTGTTTCTTTTGAATTTTTAATAACAACTTTATACGTTTGCTTATACAAAATGTTAAGTCAGGGACTATTTGGCCTTTAACAGACAAACATGTCTGAGCGAAAATTATTTTATATTAAGCGATTTTCATGAACCAGGCACTTGATTTTGAAATATGGAGAATCTCATTTACATGGAAGGTATCCATATCCATAGCATGTACTACAATTTAAAAGATTTTTTTATTGATGCATGTGTTTTTATTGCTTCTGAGCTTTGGCAAGCCCATTATTTAACAATGAAAATGCTTTGCACCTAGATGAAGTTTAAAAATATGGTGAATTCTTTAGCGACTATTTTTTCAATACGGGAGTGTACTTAATCTGTAATAACTTATTTACATTTTTACTTAAAGTTATTGGTAATAATTTTTCAAAAGTGTTTGGTTTATATCAAAAACCGACTTTCATAAGACATTCTATATCATCATCGTCCGCTGAACTCTCTGAAGAGCTCGGCGATGGTGATAGAACGTTTCCCATTAACGATACGCCTAATGACTGCTGTCTTGGTATACTTAGACGTCTCTGACTCGACTGTGAGAACCAGGAAGGCCTTCTTAACGAAGACGTTCCGAAATTTTCTTCTGGTATGGTGTCTCGGGTGATAGATCTAGAACAATATAACGAAAACATTGTTATTTATCGGTTTTTAAAAGTGACGCGGTAACAGAGTACTCGTTTAAGGTGTACTAAAAATGTATTTATTATTACTTTCACATCCACGTAGTGGACTGGATTCTTTAGTCATCTGCAATTGAACAGAGAATTGAAAAACCAGACTACATCAAGATTAGTGTGGGTACAAGGTCACAGTGGTATATCTGAAAACGACACTCTGACGAACTTGCAAGGAGAGGTTCAGTAATTCCATATGTTGGCCCATAATCAGAAACAATTTTTTCGTCTAATTGATGATGTCAACATGGAAGGTGAAAGGTGCGTTAAGTAAAAGTGTAATGTTCCGATGTTATTGGAATTTATATTTGTGATTACAAATATTGTTCAAGCATTAGTTTTGTTATTTTTGGATATAGGTGGGTTATGTAGATGATTATTGTATTAAGGAATATAATACGGTTTATTTGTTCATAAAAATGTCCTCTAACTGTCCGAGAAATTGTATACATTGTATTGTGTATATTGTCCGAGAAATTGTATACATTTCGCAACAAAAATTAAGGTGTGCCGAAATAACGACAGTTACCATTCCTTTAATTTTATTTAGAAACTTGTTTTCAATATGGCTGTTCTAAATTGAATAGATTTTTTTTTAGTTCGTAGTGAATTACACAAAAAGTATAAGAAAAACATATAACGTATATACCTACATATTTGAAATCAGAATGAAATGATGAACATAAAATTATTAAAATATACAGGATGTTCCATAAAGAGTACTCGTTTTTTATAGCCCCTGTATATACAGTGAGGTCCATAAGTAACGGATAAATTCATTATCTACGTAATTCACAATGTATGAGTAAAATCCTGAAACACGTCAATTTTTAATTCTAGAATGACATTTTTTTGAGCATAATTTTATACCTCCCCCTCCAACCGCCTTGGAGTGACAGCTACCCCTTTAAAATTTTTAAACAGAACGAGGGTGCGTGTGATAGCTCATTTGAAAGGGCTCTTAATTATCTATTCATCAATATAAGGTTTTTTGAATTTTGTTTATTTTTCATCAATAAAATTAAATTTGATCATTTTAAAATTATTATTATGAAATGTATACAATCAACAATGTATGTATACAATATTCAATACTAAGTATCCTGACCGCCGCATTTCCCAGTCTACGGTTAGTAGAATAGAAAACAAATTTCATGAATCTGGAAATGTCACAGATATTCTTAAATCTGGTAGGAAACGCATTTTAGACGATGAACAGAAATTGGATATATTGTTAGATAAGACAAGTTGCTGCCGATAATGATGTTAGTAAAACGTCCATATTGCATCTTCTAAAAAACGAAAAATACCGAACATATAAAATTCATTTGGTTCAAGAACTTAATGACGATGACCCTGATCGCCGATTGGAATTTTGCGAAATCATCGCAAATAGATGCAATAGAAGATAATCCTTTATTTATAAAAAAACATTCTTTTTTCTGATGAAGCAACATTCATCTTAAATGGAACAGTCAACAAACAGAACTGTAGATACTGGAGTACAGAAAATCCACACTGTATGATGGAGGAAATCCACACAAAATCGAAAGTCCACTTCAACAGACCAAAAATAACGAAGATTTAAAAGACAGAATAAGGCAAGAAATTAATCAAATCACCCCCGAAACAATACAAAATATTTTAGAAGAATTTCAGCAACGCCTCCATTATTGTCAAGAAGCAATGGGCGCCCAGTTTGAACATTTGATTTAAACTGTTCTTCTGTTATGTTTCATGTTCTTTTCTTTACTTAGTAACATTGAGAATGTAATATTTTTCAATAAAAAAATTATAGAAATTAAAAAAATCTTATGTTGCTGGATGGAGAATTAAAAACCCTTTCAAATGAGCTATCACACGCACCCCCGTTCCATTTAAAAATTTTAAAGGGGTAGCTGTCATTCCAAGGGGGTTGGAGGGGGAGGTATAAAATTATGCTCAAAAAATGTCATTCTAGAAATAAAAATTGAAGGGTTTCAGGATTTTAATCATAAATTGTAAATTACGTAGATAATGAATTTATCCGTTTCTTATGGACCTCCCTGTATAAGAAGTTTTAATAAAACTTTGTCTGAATTTTATGTAAAAAAGCTGTTTGATGTAGATTGTCACTTTTTTTAAGATCAATCAAAAAATTTAAAACACCGTTAGGGAGGTACTTATTTATCAAACTAACCCTGTAGGTACATCATAACCAACAAAACAACCAGTGGCGGTGCGTGATATTTCAGTTAGCCATATCTTGAAAACGACGCATGGGACCCACTTTACTTTTTTAGGTGGTGACTATACACCTCTTACAGAAAGGATTTATAGTGAAAAAATCGTCAGCAAAGTTTGCGAAAAAAATTTTAAAAACACTGGAGCACTCCCTGGGTTCTCAGTAACGCTCTGTGGAATATTTGCAGTATATTTTTTTTTCATAATCTAGAAACGAATATAAGGAGACGTTTTTCGATTTGTTGCAAAATATTTTTTTTTTAAAGTTAGGCCCATTTTAATTTTAATTTTATAGGAATATTTTGTTTCCCTAAATTAAAATGGCCATAACTTTTTGAAACAAAAATATTTTGTAACAAATCGAACAACGTCTACTTATATTTGTTTTTAGATTATGAAAAAAAAATATACTGCAAATATTCCACAGAGCGTTACTGAGAACCCAGGAGTGCTCCAGTGTTTTTGAAAAAATTTTCGCAAACTTTTCTGACGGTTTTTTTACTATAAATCCTTTCTGTAAGATGTGTATAGTCATCATCTAAAAAGTGAAGTGGGTCCTATGCGTCGTTTTCAAGATATGGCTAACTGAAATATCACGCACCGCCACTGAAAACAACTAACTGTGTAATTCCACCCGCTTAGAAATCAATAGCCGACATTATTTTATCAAAGGTTGCCCATTGGAAAGCAACTACGTTTTACGTACACACCTCCGCCTTGACAAATTATTTCCTTGCGTAAATACAAATATATTGCTAATAAGATCCAGTAGTTTGTATTCCAAGCATTTATGTGGTTTGAGTTAGTTAAACTAGCTCAAACCGTTTCGCTAGCGCAGTTCGCGCTATTTAAAAACACGCCACATATTTCAGTCAGTTGTCGCTCCGCTGCGGTGTAGAAAATATCACTTGTGGATGTGTGCGTATTTGCATCGTAAATAAAAATGAATTCGGTGGAAAGATTAATAGCAGAGCTATTCTGTAGCTGATCTTTGTCAGACCAAGCTGAAACGAAAAGGCTTGGGAGTTCTACTTCAGACTTAGATTGTAGATAGTATCTTGTAAAGGACAAAACGATATTTTAATATAAAATTCAATCGAAACAGTTAGGAAAAAAATGCATGGATTTTCGGAAGTATGATAAAAAATCCTCTGTTGTTTCGTCTGCTTATTACTTGATGGAGAATAATTGTGGACAAAAAATGGAATTGACTGATTTAAATAATTTAGGCGACTGAATTAAAATGCATGTAATGTTGGCACAACGAAATATGTTGTAAAATTTACGCTTTTTAGAAAAGTAAACACTGTAGCTCAGCTAGACAGTACGTATCAAAGAAGCATTGAACTACATAATGAAAAAGTGAGGTCGCTACATTTTACATGTTATAATTAATTGTCTGCGTTTTTGTGATGCATTTGACTTTTCATTGAGAAGAGTCCACATATTCTTCTAATTCTGGAGTTTTTCGGGGTTTAATTAACTTTAGTGCTGTGTTGGACGTTTAGAAACAGCTGTTGTTTTCAAGGGTATCTATGTACTTCAAAAATAATACAAAATAAAATTTGACAAACAATGTTTAGTGTATGCCAAGAAGGAATTTCTAAGAAAATAAAAGGGGCCGACTATTTATCTATAATTGCAGATGAAACAAAGATCGTCATGTCGACTTTCTCTTTTAATAAGGTAATAGGTAATTCGCTTTCTGCTATAACTTTGTTATGAATAACATAATAATAAGACAATTTAAACTTTAGGTACATATTAGGGTGCTGTTTTTGGCGACTATTTTTTTTTTCACTCCCGTCTCGAAATTTTGTTGGAAATACCTAAAAAAAATACCCTTAAAATATGAGCCCTTAATATTAATATTAAGTATTCGCCCTCAGCCTGTGTTCCCATTTAAAATACACGTAAATTAATTTTTTTTTTAAATCTCTATTAACTCAGCGGCATTTTATGCTATTTCAACATTTAAAAAAGAAAATTACTCTGGATTAAACGATCTATAAAAGTGCCCATTGCGACATAACTGTAACTTACACCGGTGAGACAGTACAGGTCACTAAACTCATTTTTTTCAGGAATTTTTGAATTTTTTGTTATATCATAAATGGCTGTAGCTACAGGAAAAATGTAAATTAAAAAAAAATAAATTAAATTTCCTACAAAAAAAAGCTTCTGTGAACCGAATCTGTATTATTAATATTTCTCGAGATAATGAGCTTTGATTTTTTTTATAACTTGCGATTTTCATGAATTTACGACTCAAATCTTTAAATCTATTCATTTTTCATTTTTTTTTCTCATACCATATTAGAGATATATTTCATATTTTTGGATTACTCATATATTATAAGTATGCCCACAAATTTATATATAAAGGACTATTACATACAACGGGTTTTTGTTCTATGAAAAGACAAAGAAAAACTTTTTTTCGTATTAACGTTTTCTTAAATTACAGCTTAAATATTTTAGGTTACTTACCTTTTATTATCTTCCTAACTTTGAAAAAATAGATAATAACTTAAAAAATGTGAGAATGAATGAAAAATGAATAGATTTAAAGATTAGAGTCGCAAATTCATGAAAATCGCAAGTTATAAAAAAATCAAAGCTCATTATCTCGAGAAATATCAATAACAGAGATTCGGTTCACAGGAGCTTTTTTTATAGGAAATTTAATTTGCTACAGCTTTGTCAACATTTTGCAACAACATTTTTCCTGTAGCTACAGCCATTTATGGAATAACAACGAAAAATCCAAAAATTCCTGAAAAAATTGAGTTTAGTGACCTGTACTATCTCACCGGTGTAAGTTACAGTTACGTCGCAATGGACACTTTTATAGATCGTTTAATCCAGAGTAATTTGCTTTTTTAAACGTTGAAATAGCATAAAATGCCGCTCAGTTATAGAGATTTAAAAAAAACTCTAGTTTAAGTGTATTTTAAATGGGAAATCTTCGCAGGCTGAGGGCGAGTACTTAATATTAATACTAAGGGCTCATATTTTAAGGGATTTTTTTTAGGTATATCCAACAACATTTTGAGACAGGAGTGAAAAAAGAAAGAGCCACCAAAAAAGCACCCTAGTATATATATATAAATATTTTGAATGGCCTTAATTATTTCTTTTCTTAATTCTTAATTCGTCATTTCTAACTTACAGATTCGACACTGAAAAATTAAAAAAAATTAATGCGCCATATTTCTCATAAATATTATTTGCCATTTCTCCTAAGCATTCATTTAAATGCTATATGTATTATAGATAAAATGATTAAAAAATGGCGGTGTATGCAGTGCTTTTGTAAAGTAGTGGATACAATTCATAAAATCTTCACGGAAAAATCGCCCAGAAAAATTAGTTCGAGAAGATCAATTAGGATCTCGTTGAAGGAAGTAGGACCACGAATTCTACCGTTTGTGTATTATATTCCAACATCGTCAACAACAACAGTGGGAATTTTACGTAGTCAGATAACGACAATAATTTTACCTATCGACATGGTCATATAACGTAGAGGTGGGTTCATAAGAAAAAAATGATCTGCTTCACAAGTTTGTTATATGTATTGCATATTGTATATTTTTTGCATTTGCTTGCTTTTTAACTTATGCCAATTTTCTTAAAAAAATCCTTATGTGGCCTAGATCTATATTTATATACATATTTTATATTTACCTCAATTTTATTAAAAAAAAAAACGCTGTTCCCAGTTTCGTAATAAAAAGAGTACTTATTATTTAAAAAAAAACTATTGATGATGTCATAGCGTTTTACTAAGTGGCTGAGAAAAAATCAAGACCAGTATTAAACAATGGAAATTCATATGTTCTGATTTTTTTCATGACGATTTTATGAATTGTATCCACTACTTTACGAAAGCACTGCATAGTTTGTTAATTCATTTTACAAAAGTGTATTTGGTTAAAGCCAAATAAAAAAGAAGGCATGCAGATATGTACGTCACACTTGCATTGAAGTCAGCAAATGATTTAACTTAATATTAATTTAGAATTTGGAATATTTATTTTCTCAAATAGTTTCTAATTTAACTTGAGTAATTGTGAATATAAACAGTTCATTTTATGTAATACATGGAAAATTTAAACTTTTAGTACACCTTTTTTAGCTGAATGCATCTGGCCTGTATTATGAAAATAAATAAGTTTTATGACGCCATTCTCTTGCAATCCTGATAAGGAACTTCTTAAAAATACACGTACATATTAGGATACCAAGGTTATTGGAAAAATGTACCTAAGGATTAGATTTTATACAGGCCAAATGTTTCTGAAGTACAGTTTTACATTGTTCTTGGGTTAAACTATTATGAAAATGTAAGATTACTCACATTTAATATTAGCATGCTGTTTTACCACAGATAAACAAAGAGGAGGACATGCTAGTTATATTACACTTTCGTTTAATCTGACACGTACAGATATAGGTAACAAAAATAGATACAATATTTGTTTTGTTATATGGGGTGTTTCACTTCCGATGATTCCGTTCACTTATTTACGTGGAGATTCTTTTTCCTCTTTGTCGAGCATTAATATTATAAAATTAAGTTAGGGTTTCTTTGGATTATAAGTTCTAGCCCCGAAAAATATGGTAGTTCAGTTTGTAAATACAATTTTTGAAAAGTATTCCATCTCAATATTTAAACTTATTTCAAGAGGAGACTTGGAACCTTCGGTGTAGAAACAAATTCATCCTTTACATATTGAACACTTTTCACCACCTAACACCGAAACACTTTTTTGCACTCAACGAGCCGTTCGCCAACCATATTGGCATCATCAGGGGATGGATTAAAACTGAAAATTTTGATTAAAAAGTGTTAATCAACTCCTGATGATGCCAACGTGGTTGGAGAAACTCGCGTTGAGTGCAAAAAAGTGTTTCGGTGTTGTGGTTAAAAGTGGTGAAAAGTGTTCGAGTGTGAAGTAGTCAACTTTGTTTGGAGGAAAATGTGTGGATACCAATTTAACTATAAAGCCTCCGTCACGAATGAAGATTTTTGACCTAAATGAGAAAGCATATTTTTAAAATTGTGAAAAAAAAAACAGTTTTCGAAAGAGTTTGGAAAAAAATTTAAAACTAGTTAAAAAAATAAATTATATATATTTTTTTATACATATCAAAAAAAAACATCAGCAAATCTATGACGTTATGAATGTTGTGGTTATGAACGAGATAGATGGAAATAGTGGTTATGTTGAAGCTCAAAACGAAATGTCAAACTTTTGACAAGTGATTGTAAAATATCACTTGTAAAATAATCACAATTGTAAAATAAATAAGGAGTGTGGTATAATGTAACAGCTTTGACAATGAAATAAAGTTATAAATACAGGTATAAGAACAGAAATATGTCTTTTTTTGCTCGGTCGACTTTGATGACGTGTTTTTTGTTTATATGGCTCGTTATTTTTTAATAAAATTACTGATAATGATTTTTTTATAACAGCTGATTAAATTTGTAATGAAATAGTTAAACGAAAGAATGAGTTTGGTCCATAAATGGACAGGTACTGCAAAAGCAGATGATAAATAAATCATGTACACATTTAGTTTGTTTCGAATACTTTTGACACAAAATTATACCTGAAAATATCCTGGCCAACTTTATTACGATCTAGCAAATGATTATCGGAATAAAAGATGTATCTCAATCACTCAGGTGTCTGAGGTAAAAATGATGAAAATATGAATTAAAATAGCTCGACTTGGTAACTGAGGTGGTACCTATCTTGTTAAATACTGCCAACGAAAACAATTTCGGAACCAAATGCTTTCCTCCCCATCCTAATAAATATGTATTTTTGTAGTTTTTTTCATTATTTTTTTTTTTTCTAAAACACACATTACAAAAAACATTGCTTTTAAAATTTTGCCAAAAAAAAATCAGCATTTCGACATATGTTTGCATATACATATGTCCGCTGCAATGTTTGCAACAAAATATAGCAAAAAAATATTATTGATATATCGTTTAAAAATGTTTTAGGTAATTGGTTCTTCACTTGAAGTATTAATTTTATGGTATCACATATTCTTAGAAAACTGACAATTATGGATCTAACTGAATTTTATGACAATATTCTACAAAGAAACTATCTGTTAAATAAAAACAAACATATTCGCTGAAAAAAAAAACATTTTTGACAAAAAAGCTACATTTTTACACAGCAAACTCTTCAGTATTACTGAAAACTGTTTAAGCCTACAACAACGGTAACATCCGGTTGCATCATACGACCCAACAGTATTAGGTATGCAGTCGCTATTTTAAATGAACTAATAAGTCAAAATCGCAATGTGTCTCAGTATCTTTTCAGCTATTGAACGGGGAGTGTTCAGTTTATCATTTGGAATATAGATAAACTAATTATGTCGTAGTTTGTGAATAAAAATTATTAAAATGGTTCGTAACATCTCTATTAGCTTTCCTCGTTTTTAATTCAGAGTGATTGAGCTCTTTGTTTAATTTGCAGAGGTCACAAAGCATCAAGAACTACATATCAACATACACACGTATGACAGTAAGGCATAAGTAGTTGACGTTGTCAAAGAAGGCGTGCAGGATGACAAACCGAACATCCAAGTAAGTAAACTCGCAGTTCTTACATTTTCATCGGCTACATGTTCACATATGATTAATGTAGGAATCATAAACACACCCGCTAAGCTCGAGCATGGAGCTTCTTCGGGTTGCCTTCGTTGTCCGGGTGTTTGTGGCGGCTGCGGCAATGGGGGGATGGACATCTGCTTCTGGAGCACTCCCAGAGGGTCGCAATCACCGCCATCCTCGATGAAGAGAACTGCATTCCGGCCGCTCGCGGTTCCCGATCCTCTCCTTTCCCGTTGCGGCGTTGACTCTGAACTACTCAAATGTTCTGAGCATATGCTTTCGCGGCGAAACAGGCCTATCACTGACGACCTAGGATTCTCTAGTCCTCCTGCAAAATAGATGTACAACGTGGTTCATTTCACAATATAGAATGGCGTGGTAATCTTATTCTTGTTAGAATAGCGGTGACATAGAGGTATTGCCCTATAGTATGTCTAAATGGTATTCGACGTATTCCCATGGATCTGACAAGATCAACAACCACAAAACGTCGTTCTCGGGAAAACCCCACTAGAAAAAAATCGATTTAACTTCTGGCAAGTAAATTCTGTGTGTGCATTCGTCCTAAAAGAGTGAACAAAAAACAAATTTGACTCCGAAAGAATAATTCCCGTTCACGTTATGTTATTTGCTGTCAAAAATTGCAGATCCGGATTTCGCCCTTAAGCCTCATCAGTGTGATATATCTGACGACGAACAACAATGAACGGGAGTCTAGGCTTATTTTCTCGCCAGGGAGAATACAGCGGTGGCATAGAGGCTTTTCTTTTCCTTTCCTTTCTTTTCTCCTGGCGAGAAAATAAACCGAGACCACGTACTGGAGTGGAAGTATAGAATTGATGAAAATGTTTTAAGATGTTTTGAAAGGTCGAGATTTTAAGATTAATCGAGAAAAAAATATGTCTGTCGATATGTTCACTTTTTTTGTGTGCACGATATATCGAGAACGCTTTGAGATATCAACCTGAAGTTTGAAACTTATGTATCATGACGAGATCTGGAGCTGAGCTTAATTGGCTGAAGAGTTAAGAGGCGGATAAATGGGGTTAACGCACTTTTTCTTTGTCTACTGGTACGTTGACGATACAAGACATACACTTCAAATTTAATACACACGTGAAACATATTACAGTCTGTAAATATTAAGGTTTTTAGTTAATAATTGAGGGGGTTAAAGGAGAGAACTATTCAAAATAGATGAAATAAACTTTTTTAACTTTAAGTTTAGTAATTACATAGTAGATGGAGCTCTAAAAAAATCCTACGCTTCTTCGACCCCCCTGTCCCCAGGGGGTCGGAGGTAAAAAATTGATTTATTAAAAATTTGTGGACATGTATCGGGTGGACCAAAATGGTTAAAGGATCTGGAGGAATAGTTAAATGATAAAGGATTGAAGATCAAAAAAATCCGTAACAAAATAGTCTTTCAAATTAGTACAACTTTGTATTATAGCTTTGTGATTATAAAAAAAACTAGAAAATATCTGACTACGCCGATGGATTCTACAGAAAAAGTGTCAATAGAATCCTGCATTCGTTTCTTCATATATATTTGCTACAATAAATAAAATATTGGACAATTTAAAAGATACCAAAATCTGAGAATCTTCCTGTAGCAACAAATCTGATCTCGATAGTCATGGTAGTCGTCTGTTTTGACGATTGTAAGTTTCACAAAAAAATATCTCGAGACTGCTATATCAGATTTTTGATATCTCTTACGCTGGCCGATATTACCCTATAAAAATATATAAATCGGTCCACCCGATACATACATCCTAGGAAATTGCACCTTTACATATTGGCGATACAAGTGTAGAAGAGAATAAGTTAAAAGACACCAGTAAGGAGTTTATTCTTTTCTTATCTTTTAATGCTCGTCTTTGAAATCTTGGATTTTCTAAACCTGTATATGCATGTCTATGTATATATGTATGTACATATATGTATGTATGTCTATGCATACATATATACATATGAATGCCAAGCTAAACCATACATTTGTTTTGATTTGGCTGATAATCTTATTTGTTGTCCCACGGTAGAGGTGAGGGCAAGGGACATTTTGTGAATTAAGAAACATTTAAAATTTTAAAATAACACATTAATAAGCATATACTCTTATATTACTTCTACATCCACGTAGTGGAAGTGGTAGTAGGTAAATTTTATTTGTTAAATATGCTTAATGTGTTTTGAAACTTCTACATTTCAATTTTAAGCGAAAAAAATCTGTTTGTAGGCCTGTCTGACTCTGTTAACCCTTTTTGTGTACACGACACTCGAGAACGCATTAAGATATCAACTTGAAATTTGGAAAACTTATGTACCGTGATGAGGTCTGGAGATGGTCATTGAATCCGATATATGTATATACACTTCAAATCTGAGACACGTATACAAAATAACAGTCTGCAAATGTAATGCTTTTTAGCTTAATAAGGTGGAAGGTTGATGGGGTCGAGGGGGTAAATAGGTATTCAAAATATGTGAAAGAATTTTTTAATACAAATTTTAATGAGATAATGGACAGAGCTCTATAAAAAATGCTACTATTCTTATACTCTACCCCTCCCCCTGCATGTACGGGGTGAAGAACTAGAATGAACGTCCAAAACAAATATAATCATAAATTCATATTTTCATTTGGCTGACGGTGTTTTATTGTACACATGAGAAGAGGGTGCGGTTGTTTTGTTCTATCTTAATGTGGATTAATACAAATATTCATGTGACGTGTCATCACATTTATTAAATCTCTACTCTTATTTTTACTTCCATATCCATATCCAAAATGTGTCATACGGGTCATAAAGGCCATTTACGTCATCAATGTCATAAATGTTACAAAGTTATAGAGGTATTAATGAGGGTCAAAGAGGTCATATCGGTCACAAAAGTCATAAAGGTCATAATGGTCATAACAGGCATACATGTCATGTTGATGATAAGGGTCATATAGATCATAAAAGGCCATAAAAAAAAAAAAAAAACCATTTAAAAAAAATAAGGTCCTACGACCTCAGGGAGCCGAGATAATTTTTTTTAAGCTGAGGAAAAGATCGCAAACAATTATGTCAACTTAATTAATGCGAAATGATTTGAAATATTTTTTTTAAGAAAGTAAAATCTGAGATCTATTTCGTGTAAAAATAAACTCAATCGGACGTATACGCCGCTGTCAGGAATTAAAAAAAAATAATTATCTCAGCTCCCTGAGGTCGTAGGACCTTAATTTTTGTAAATGCGTGTTTTGAATGGCAGTTTTCAAATATGCAACTGCCAAAAATGTAAAACCAAAATTAAAAAAGTTATTCGAAAAAAACCGGTTCGAAAAAAATGATACAATTTTACAACGCATTTTTTATGCAAAAATTAAATAAAAGCGATTTGGTTTTTTAATAGCATGAAAGTACAAGTCTTCGCGAATACAATGAGCCTACGATCGTTTCTGTACGATCATTTTTGCCTCTGTAAAAGCTGATTTTTGAAAACGTCTTTTTTTAAACTCGTTGTAACTCGAAAAAATATAACCTTTTTTGAATTTTTGGAAAAAGGGTCATTTTCCGCTTGTCTTGGGCTGTATTTATAGTTAACAAGACGTCTGTTCAAATAAAATTGGAATTTATACAGCAAAAATACGAAAACGCGAATTTTGACGTTTTTTTTAAATTTTTCTCAAATATTTATGAACCGATTTTTTCGTTCACATCTCATTCGACGCGCATTTTTAAGATCTACAACTTTCTAATTTAACTTTCTTGTGTAGGCCTTGATGCTTTTTTTTATTTGCAAAAAACCGTTTTTTTTGATATTTGCGAATTTTTTTGGTTATGTTCGCCATTAAAACTCGAGTCGCAAAAAAACGCTATCTTTCTTAGATTTTTTTCTCTATACGACCATATTTTTTTGTTTGCTGATAACAATTAGTGACCAATTTACATGGGGGCTTTCGCTCGTTGATTGGACTAAATAGGCTCGCCTACTTTTTGCGTGCTTTGGTACGCAAACAATGTACGTCAAAACAAATCAATGTTATAATTGGTTAGCAAATATAATTATCCACCCGCACATACTGTTATAGTTGTTATAAAAAAATTTATAACAGTATATTTTTCAATACGTTATATATTTGTACTGCTTGTACGAATATCCGTGCTGCGACTGTAGTTGTGAGAAGTTAAAGCGATTTTTTCCATTCACGGAAAGCGATATAAATACATACAACACTTCGACATTAGATTATGATTGATTTACATTTATTTTGTGGCGACGCATTGCCTCACGTGCCGACCTTGACATCGCCACTGTTTAGTAGCTTATCAACGAATTAATATTGCAGTTATTTTTTAAGAATCAGTTTGGTTTTTACCTAAGAATGTTGCTGACGGCGAATTATAAGCTAAGTATTCTTTATTCGACGCCCAAGCTGGGAATTCATTTTGTTGAAGTGGTACAGATCCTTCTTCTTCCTCACGTTTCCAAGGCAACATCATTTCAGTTGCTGTTGGTGTAGAGACGCGCATTAAGTCGCCAGCTGTAAATGTAATAATTTGTTAGTAAATAGATGGTAGCATTAAATTAACTTATCCTTACTAAATATTTTGTGTAATAAAAACAGACTTTAGAGATTTATTTTAATTCATAACACAGTCCTATAGGGGTCATTTACAGATATAAGATGATTTTAATGCTAAAAATTACAGAATGCACACAAACAATGCGCTTAACAAATTTAAATGTGAGCCGCCTAAGAAAAAATGGGCTGTTTGATGCAATTCCTATAATATTCGGATACGAAGGCAGGTCCTATTTGTTTTCACTCCTTTTTTTATTGTTTTGTTCTGTTCTGTTTTGATCTGCTGTATCTAGAGTCCTTAGTTTAATAAAACGTTTCAAAATGAATCAACTAGACATAGAAACATTTATTTGCCTTGATTTTGTTGATTTTTCATTTTTAAGCATATAAATATTGTGAACAGAGAAATTATCTCCAGTTTGAAGGCAATTACATATATTACGTCGACATTTCTAATTAAAATTTTACTTCAAACTTGTTACAAATTATACAACGTGGAAAAAAGTAACTGACCTACTGATACAGACCTACGGATTGTGACTACTGGTCTGGATGGTTTACATTGTATTAAATAAAAATATGTTGAATAAATAACGCTAATAATTCGATCACCAATAATTCCTGTCCATACATTAACCTTTTGAGGATACTGCATATGAATTTCCTGCGTCCAATGATGATTTTCACTAACCTAATAATTACACTTCTGTCTATTGACTGTTCCGTGTAAACAAAATATTGCTTCAACTGAAAATAAAACATGCCAAGAAAAGATTGGCTCGACAAGACTGTTTTCTTATTTTCCTTACTTTTCTCATTTTTTTCAAAATGTAACGTAATTTTGTTAAAATTATACACCATTGAAAACAGAATAAATCGTGACGTAATGACATGAAAATGGTGTAGTACAACGTCGTGTAATTAAAATCGCTACGGGGCGTAGCGATTAGAAATTTTATTAAAAAAATATATTATCAAAGAAAATGAATTTATCGCTACTCTTATCACGTTGTATACATATATATTACTTTATTTCCATTATTGATCTTACTGTCCTCGTCGATCGCCGATCATACTGTCGGCTTCCTCAGAAGTTATATTAGTTAAGTTAGTTCAGTGCTCAGAGTAACTTCTGAAGAAGCCGACAGTATGACTGTCGGCTTCGTTAAGAAGGGAAATTCATCATACACGGCAATACCCGGAAACCACTGAGTCATGAGTAGAGCATCCCTTAAAAACCCCTACATACAAATTTTCTTCTCCATATTATTTCTAGTTCTCCCAAAACCTGTAATAGTTTACGTCATATCGGGAAACACCTTGTACAAAAGTACAGTGTAACTACAGTGTACTTAACTTACATAACTAAGTACAGTGAAAAATGAAACTTAATACCTAAACTAAAGATGTGGATGGACTAAAATTTAGAAAATGAGGACGTATCATTCTCATTTTATCAAATATTCCCATATCAATTAATATGGAGCCAGATAATAAAAAATCTAATGTTTCACTGTCCGACGCAACAGTAAAATGCGAGGTTTAAATTTTATCGTTTTTTTAACAATTTTTAAATTACCTTGCGATATTCGTAAAAAATGAATTATGCTGCTATTTATTGTTTTCACATAAAATGTTAACCGATGGGATAACATTGCAATATACATACATATTATGTATTTATGTGTCTATTAATAAGAAAACATATATGTATGTACTATGTAAATATTTTGATTCATACTTTAGGAATGAATGTCGTTTGTTGGAGGATGTCCGCAAACCATGCACACTGGTAAAAACGTCTAACTCCAGATTAAAGGTGACAATGGTAATCTACGGAAAAATAATCCTGGTGAAAAGTATTTGGTTTTTAAGTTACAGCCCTTCAAATGTAAAAATCCTTTTTTAGTAGTAAGTAACTCCTTGACAATTTTGAAGATTTTGATAAATTTTGACAGATTTATAATTACATCATTTCATCATTTAACAAAATCAAAAAATTATAAACTTCTAAAACCAAAACAACAATTCAACAACCAAAAATTATTTGGTTCATTGGTAATTTTTTCTGGTCCTAAACTCATAAAAATTTTTATATGGCATGACATTTTTAATGAAAGTACAGTTACTAGAAAACTAATCAGGTCTAGTAAAAAATGTTGCATTTCGTGAAATATGTACCTATTGCGTGTTTCATCGTTCAGTAAAAGTAAAGTCAGACACAGACTATTTTTACTGTGCAGTTTTTGAGTTGCGGCTGCAAACATTTCATATTGGATTCACACAATATACCTATAGGTACATATTAACTGCTTGCTACATAATTGCTTGCATATAGCAATACATAACTGCTTGCTACATAGTAGCAAGCAGTTTTTTTGTGTTGCAGCTGTTGCAGCTGGTTGCAATTTGTTTGCGACGTTGCAAAATACATGAGTGCATGAGATGGCTAGGCGTACAAATACCTTATAATCATTTTGTTTACACGTTTTGAAGTGTTATTTATTAGTTTATATGTTGCAAATGTACAAATTGGCAGTCAGAACTTCAATCTAGGAACTGAAGTAAGTAATTCATAGGTTAAAGGAAGGGTTACAGACCAATAACATTACACCCCTTCAAGATGGTGGGCATGGCCACCGTGAACGGTGTAATGTTATTGGTATGTAGTCATTTACTCTGATTACTTGATTATTACTTGACCAATTTCCCATCAAAAAGTCTGCCAACGGTGTGTTTGTGTTATGTGTATGTCCATAAACTTACTCCAGTCCAGCAACAGTAAACAAAACCTGAAATTATGATGATTTCTATTGTACCTGCAGGTGTGCAACTCTTTTAGTACAGTCTGTTATTGTTTGTTTGTGGGTATCTCTTATACATATATCTGGGGTATAGTCGTAGGTACTACGTTCTTTTTACGCATTTCGCGGGCAAATATTTTATGCCTGTACTGTAGACTAACCAACCACGGCCGTATATTCTATTATGAAAACAAGTGAAGCTAAATTCTGGGGTTTAGATGTTAAGAAGAAAACACAAGCTCCAACTACTTAAACAGGACCGCATTTAGTAAAATCACAACATAACTTCATTTAATTTATTCAAATGACACAAAATATACATTTATTTTAAATAGACAAATAAAATACGTCAGGTTAGTCAATAGTTTTCAAATTGTGTTTTTTAACTTAACAGGAATTCACAATTTTAGCGCTATTTAGTAACAACGCGATTGAGGTCACATAAATTGTGAGCCTACGAAAATATATGAATCAAAAGATCCGACCACATACTGGATTTTTTTTTTTTTTTTTCGTTTAAAAATAAATTGAGAAACAACGGCAAACTCTGCAGACAACTAACTCGGGACTCGCTATGGGTTTCTGTATGGCTAGGTTTAGTTGGTCTGTAGTCCAGACGGAAGATTTCTGACTGTTGGGCAGTTTATATAATTTAATCCAGCAATTTTCTATAATTTATCCCAACCTACTAATGTAAATACAATCTGTCACAATACTGGCAGGTTGATTCGTGTGCATACACGCGTATATTTTCGGGCGTCTGAATAATTCGAACGTTTCTACAACCAGCGTGCGACCGGGCTAACGTAAGTTGAACTAACAATACGTAGAAGCAGTACTGTAAATAACTATCATTTTTGTTTAACTTGCTCTAATAACTTTTCACAAGACGCAATAATTTTTTACCGAAATAGTCCATCCTGGCCACGAAAAGATTTCACCTAGTACATTAATTTAGCCCAAATTTTGTAAAATAAAATTTAATTAAAACGATCAAAATCGTCAGTGCCGGCAAGGAGTTTAATGCCGTCATTGAGAAACGAGTTTTTTTAGGTTAATTTTAACTCAAAAATTGAAAACTTTTTACCTGGATTTTTTCCGTCCGTAGATCGTATTTATATGTCACTGTTAACCTGTAGTTGGACGTTATCGGTATAATTTACAGACACCATGTGCATACAGTGTGTACTCTTTGAAATGGAAAAACCCTCCTATTTTGGTGAGGGGTTGACCTATTTTAATTTGTTTTATAACATAGTATTCCAAACGTTCTCTTTTGCAATAAAAATAATTTTAAAATTTGGTCGGTCTGGCGACTTTTTTTTTTTGGCTAAAAAAATGAATAGCGATTTCGAATCAGCCATGTCTCAAATAGTTTTTTTACATAATTTTATTTCTGTACCTTATACAGGTTACTTCGCAGAAACAATAAAATTTTCAAAAAATAGTATTTTTGTTTGGTTCTGTGCGTTTTTTACTAACTTTATTGACAATATTTTGGTATGGTGAAATTACTTTATTATAAAGTAAAAATGTGGCCAAAAATATGGCAAAATTCTTTTATAGTCGCGGAGCAAATTGTATACGAAATTATGTTGTTTGCAGTGGCGGCTGGTGGAATTTGACATTCTAACATTTTTATAAGGAAGCATAATTTGAAAGCAAGCGTAATGAAGTTATTTTACCATACCAAAATTGTGTCAATAAAGCTGAGTATGAAATGCAGAGAACCAAGCAAAAATACTATTTTTTGAAACTTTGTTTATTTGTGCTAAACACCCTATGTAGGGTATTGAAATAAAAGTATGTACAGAGGTATTTGAGACATGGCTGAATGGAAAGCTCAATTCATTTTTCTGAGAATCATAAAAAGCTGTCAGACTGACAACATTCTAAAATTATTTATATAATTAAAGAGAACTTTTGGAGTATTTTATTATAAGGTTTAAAAAAAATGAAAATCTGTCAACCCTCTCCAAAATAATAGGACGACTCCATTTCAAAGTTCACGCGCTATATATAAAAAATTAAATAACAATGTTATGTATTCTGCACTGCCAAAACTGCAGCACGATTTTTTAAAGACATCTTATGTATCTACTTTATATTTTATTACTTACCATCAATAGAGCCCCTTGATGGTCGCTTTCCAGGGTCGGAAAAAATACTTTCATCTGTAACTAAACACAACTTATTTATAGCTCCAGGGAGAACATGCACCAAATAATATAAGATGAATTCTGAAGCAGACATGCAGCATGGAATATGTTTATATTTTTAAAAAACTGAGATGGTATTGCTTCTATACATAATAAATAATACTACAATTCTCTAATATCTTTGTTTTTCAGTTTTTTTTTTTTTAAATAAAATGTTTCACTTTCTATAAACAAAATGAAGAAGAGCATTATGGGAACGTTTTTCATATAAATAATTATGTGTAAGATATAATTATCTCCGTAACATTGTAAGTGATAAAAGAATTACATAAATATAGTTTTCATTGGAGCAGCATAATACAAGTTATTTTTCGCAGAATTCTCGTCTAATTAATATTTTTACATAATTTTATTTCAGTACCTTATACAGGTTACTTCGCAGAAACAATAAAATTTTCAAAAAACAGTATTTTTGTTACTATTAAACTACTTACTACTAAAAAAAAAAAAACAACAGAACAAACTCTTTAACAAAATACATGCATTCATTCACAGGCCCTCAAAATAAAAAAAGTTGCGAGTCCATCAAGTGTGACCACATTTCCACGTATTTTTTGCAGCTGAAACCGACGAGTGGACACGTCAGGATTTTGCGCTAAAATCGCCACCTTATAAAAGCCACGAATTTGTAGAATTCACTATGGAATATAAGAATTTTGAGCTCAAATGATAAAATTTATGATTCTATTAACATTTTTGTGTTAATGATATAATCAGAAAACTAAATATGAGTAACAGCTGTGAGCAAAGAACTATTATAATACTATAACACAAAGTAAAAACAAGCTTGGAAGAATCATATTGGGAAATATATCAGTAACAAAGCTTGATTCGGAAAATCTCGTCGTTTCCTAGCTTCGTGATATTTTTCACAATAACCACGTAACCGGAAGGACTCTTAATAGTAGTAAATCAGAATCTAATAACCACATGACCTGGGAGACTGTTGACAACAGACAGACAAAGCCTAATTACCACTTAACACAAAGGACAATAGGACTCCTAATGTTGGATTTGGTAACTGATGATCGTATCGTTTGCTAACAGATGATGGTCTATGTTTTCTCACCCTTTGATCTTCAAATGATCTGTGAAATGGGTTTCGCTTTTGCTTCTTCAGACTTTCTCTCTTGAACCCCCAACAGAAGTCTGCATCATATTTATATTCCATCTACCTCGCTGTCGTCGTTGCATTACCTTGATATCTTCAGAAAGTGTAGCTTGTAATTCATCGAGCAATCCAAACGATTGTAATTCCTATAGGATTAGTCAAGAGTGATAGAGTTAAGAGGTTAGGGATTTGGGGTTAGATTTTGAGGGGGGTTCTAGGGTTATACTGGGTAGTCTGGATTCGGTAGATGAAAGCAGAAGGTTCCAGAACCACAGTGTTGAGTTTAGAAGCGATAAGTCACGAGCAATGAGATTTAAGGAGTTAGGGATTTGAGGTTATGGTTCTGGGGTTCTAGTAAGTAGTCTTTTACAATTCTAGGGTTGAATGCATTTAAGCTTTTTGCAGTATGCAGTTGGTTTGAGTCGTATTCATCAATAAATCGAGCATGACAACTTTTGATCAAGAAGTCAATAACTACATTATACGAAATTTTCAACCAATTGGAGAGCGATCCAATTTCTATAAAGTTTGTGCGGAGTTCTTTATGGCTTTTATAAGGTGTTTTCCAATTTTAGCGAAAAATCGTGACGTGTTGGATCTAAACTAAGTTCAGATTCGGATTCAGCGCCAAAAAATACACGGAAATGTGGTGTTACACTTGATGGACTCGCAACTTTTTTATTTTGTGGGGGGTGTGATTATCAATTAGGGTAAAGTGGGGCAAGTGCGACCCTTTTTTCGTATAGTTGACTTTTAGTTCATAACTGCGCGAATGTCATTCACATGATGCAATTCTTTTTGGGCTGTATGAAGTACTTGGTTCTTAAGCTTAATTTATTGAAAGAAAGAAAATCTTTCGTGCTTCAGGGTAAGGAGGCACATCGTAAGGCACATGCCTTACAGATAAACGCAATTTTCTACTCGCGAGGGTAAATTTCTTTTACAATATTTCTTCATTGGTGCCAACATAACATTGTGCGGTTTGCATCGAATATTGGCGGGAGTTTTCAATTTCCATCAAGGGGCATTTTCAAACAAGTTAATAGTTTTTAGAGACTTTTATCAGAAGCGAACGCACTTGCCCCGGATACGCACATGCCCCACTTCACCCTACCACTATTGGCATACGACAATGGGGAAAACAAAATCATAATCTAGAAAAAAATATTATAATATATTAACCAATCAGTGGCGGTCGGTGGAATTTGACATTCTTGTATTTTCGTAATGAGGCATGGGACCCACACCATAATTTAGGGAGTGGTTACTAGACCCAAGTAGAAAGCTATTATGGCAAAAAATCTTCAGGGAAAACTTGCGAATTTTTTTTCCTAAAATGGCTGCCTCCGGGCAGATCTTGGCAACGGCTTGCAAAATATTTTCGAAATAGTTTTTTTTTATACTTGTGATTTTCTTGACATTTTTAGATCTGTAAAAGTTATGGTAATTTGAATTTTTTATTTCATCCCAACATTTCGTCTGTGAGATTTTGTAATAGTTGTATCTTTAAGCAAAATAAGGATTTTGCAAAAATCACAAGTATGTCAAATTCCACGGACCCCCACTGTAACCAATTTAATTGTATTGATGAAAATTAAGGTAGTGTCACCGTTAACTGTTGAAAATCCTGCACAGTGTCTGATAATCTGAAATATTTTCGAGTAAAACAAAAAAACTTTTAATGCTAGTCATGAATAATATTTTAAAAACAGTTTCGTTTAATAAAATAAGAAAACGTTGATGTTTATAGTTAAAATTTAGTTTCAAGTTAAAATTTATATTTGATATATTGTACATCAGGGTGATTTTTTTCACTTATTCTTTTGTTTTTCAGTCCACACTTGAAATTTTGTTGAATATGTCAAAAAAAAACCCTGAAAGTTACAGCCTTTAATATTAATTTTAAGTACTTTCCCAAAGCGTGAAACTATTTTCCATTTAAAATACACGTAAATCGAATTTTTATTTTCAAATTTCTATCTCAGTCGCATTTTATGCTATTACATTGGTCTTGATCTCGATTTACTCAGAATAAAACACTACAAAAGTGTCCATTGCAGCGAAAATGTAACTTGTACTGGTGAGTTGGTACGGTTCGCTGAAATTGATTTTTACCCAAAATTCTCGTTTTCTTGCTGTTATCTCGGAAATTATTAATTTTACAAAAAAATGTAAATGAAAAATTTGTTGGAAATTTAATTTACTACAAAAAAGGTCCTATCCTGAGATTAAAATTTCTTGAGATATTATACTTTAACTTATGAGTAGTACAAAATTGTTACGGTCTATCGAAGTAAACTTTGCTTAGACGATTTTGTACTACTCATAAGTCAAAGTCTAATATCTCAAGAAATATTAATCTCAGCAATTTGGTCATTTTTTGGACCTTTTTTTGTAGTAAATTACATTTCCAACAATTTTTTTCATTTACATTTTTTTTGGTAAAATTAATAATTTTGGAGATAACAGCAAAAAAACGAGAATTTTGGGTAAAAATCAACTTCAGCGACCCGTACCAACTCACCAGTACACGTTACATTTTCGCTGCACTTTTGTAGAGTGTTTTATTCTGAGTAAATCGAGACCAAGACCAATGTAATAGCATAAAATGCAACTGAGTTATAGAAATTTGAAAAAAAAAATCGATTTACGTGTATTTTAAATGGAAAATCTTTTCACGCTTTGGGAAAGTAATTAAAATTGCATAATATTGAGGGCTGTAACTTTCAGGGATTTTTTGTTTCGACATATTCAACAAAATTTCAAGTGGTGACTGAAAAACAAAAAAATAGTTGAAAAAAATCACCCCATTGTACATTTGTTAAACTAATATAATACCCACATTATTTAGTTATTTATTTATTTAGGTATAGATCGTATTGTAAGTTAAGTTTAAGAACACACTATGTAGGATTATTTACACTTTGATACTACCTTAGTCGAGTAACAATTAGTGAATATAAAGTAAATTTTAAGTTACGATATCCATTAACATCTTCACTAAACAATACGGCCTCCTTTTTTAATTACTCAGTGTATTGTGCGCAGTTGAGAAAAATATCATATAACGAAATAAATAAATAAATAAAGAACATAAATATAAAATTCAACTCACAACGAAGACCGTTGTTATTAGAAAATAGTTGTAGTAAAAGTCTTCCCAATAGTGCGTTAATATTTGGTGGGGTATCCCTGTTGCTTCGTTACCATTTGTAAACGAAGTGATTTCACTCATTTTGTCGTAAAAAATAATAGACGATTATTTCTAAGTAATGAGCTATCTAATCTAATTTAAGTTCAGTTATATTAGCAATGTTACGAGTTTATATTATGTACATTCATTGTCACACGTTTACGATAATAATAAGATCTGTGACCGGGAGTGATATCTGAATAACTTTAGGGCAGTTGTGTTATATACTTATCAACCATTGGATTTAGGAATATCAGATATACAGCGTGTTTCAAAAGTCATGCGCCTTTGTAGGAAAATGAAAATTTTTTTGAATAATCGCTGGGACAGGTTAAATTGTTTTTTTTGGCATGAACTTTGGTAAAGTTCAATTCTCAAAAATGTAACCAGTGGCGGCGGGAAGGGGATACGTTTGTTTTTTTAATGGCAACCACCTTTTTATTGCACCGTATGAAAGCTTAGTTTTTTCTGATTCATTTGGCGTTCAACATGTGGGGGTTGGTAAAGAGAAGTTTGGATAAAAATCGAAAAAAAACCTCCGAATTTCTCTTTCTCAATGCTATAGCTGAGTAGACCCCCCCTGGACACAATCAATTATTGTTGAACTAGTTCTATTTATATGGTTTTAATGGATCAAGTGTTCAAACTGCTGATTGTCTACAGTTTGACAATGACCCAGCCTGTTGACAAACTCTCTCAAAACATTCCTGATTGTTTCAGGTGATTGTCCGATCTCATGGCGAACGAGTTGCTTCAGGTCTTCAGTGTTGTCCGGTCTGTCCGATACACCTTGTTTTTTCAAGTATCGCCATAAGAAAAAATCAACTTCCTAGTAGGATTGAATCAGGAGATTTTGCAGGCCACTTAACATTTAATCCATTAAAGTCAAATAAAAAGAGATATTTTAACAAAAATTGATTGTGTTCAGGCACCTAGATTCAGTTATCCCATTGAAAATGAGCAATTCGCAGATTACGGTTTTTTTCGAAATGCGCAAGACTTTTGAGGCACACTGTATGTGTTGGGTCATTATCTGCATAAGGAAACTGTTGGACATGCTGAATTATCAGTGCTTTGTTTAATGTGTTTAGGGATATTTAAAATTCATAGACTCCCAACTCATTCCAGTGGGGTCATGGACCTCACACCATGACAGATCCTCCTCGAGCTTTCTATTATTATTTTCTACAAGTGATAAAGTAAAAATATAGTGTTAGGGCCATTTTGCAAAAGTAATCAGTGTAAACTGACTTCATAAATAATAATTATATTTCACGAACTCTGAAAATGAACTTTAAACATCCCAAATCTCACCAAAATCCGGAGATTTGATATGCATTCACATTGACCTTTATTGCGATTAAGGTATAAATAAAATAGTTGTCCATCTAATTAAAACGTGTACATCTACATGCTTTTTTGTATATATATATATATATATGGGGCATTTCACGCCAAGTGAGATAAAAAAAAAATTCTGTTTGAAACATATCACAATCGATAGTATTTATTAAAAAACTAACTTCCCTAAAATTTTAGATTTTTTGACCCACAAGGAGAGGAATGGTGAGGGTGAGAAAATACAAATTTTCGTTTCGACTTTAAACTTTCAATTGTTTTCGGTAAACAAATAAAAAACATTAAAAAATGCAATGGTTTTCGATTGTGTTTTTTTTTTGCGTAGATACGATAAAAATATTTTTAAAATTATTGGGGGTAGTTTTCACCCTTATTTTGAGGATTGAAAGTTTAAAATCGAAATTTCGAAAACTATGACACGATATTTTTTCAATTTTTTTTATTTAATTTCTTTATTTGTTTTTGTCGATTAATTTTTAATTCATAATGGGCGTCGACCAGGAACTGGCCCAAAAAACGGGCCAAAGGTGAAAAACGTGGTTTTAGCGTATTTTCTCATGCTGTGAGATAGTAAATGGCGAGTGAATAATATATTCCAAGGTTTTTGGGGTCGCTGATTACGAATCTAACGTCAGATTTTCAAAAGACAAAATGGCGGATCCAGTATGGCAGTCAACTTTTAAAAAATGGCTAAATTTTGAAATTTAAAAAATACCATCGTATTCTACGGGAAATTTTAAGTCGAAAATGTATGTGACGAATTTTTGTCAAGAGCCAAAAACCTTGGTTAAAAAACCTTTTTTTATCAAGAAAAAATTCATAAAGTTGAAATGTTGGTAATACCGTATTTACTGTTAAAGGTTTAAATTATTCTTTTTAACTGGGTTTAATATCTTTATTAACTACTATAAATATGAAATACATAAAAAAAGTTAACGTATAACACAATTTATATAAATTTAAACAATTTATAGTTTATGTATGAGCTGGAATCGGAGTAAGCTTTTGCTCTTATGCAACCATCATTTAAAGCAATTGAACAATGTTTTTGCTGTAAGTTTTTTATTCTTTTACTGCACTCGAATCTTTTATTTAATTTTTCCACGCGTTCGGGCATACAAGTTAGTCATCTTCAACGGCTAGTTTATTTACATGAAGAATTACGTATTGTTTAATTCTCTACGTATAGATAACTAGCCTAGATAAGTATATGTTTATAGTAGTCTGTATTTACTATTTTTGGTTAAAAATATTAGATTAAGAAACAAACAAAACTATATCATGTGAGAACTTAATATACATATTTTTAAATTTCAAGATTTAGCAATTTTTGAAAGATTGATCGTTACATTGGATCCACCACCTTATCTTTTGAAAATCTCATGTCAGATTTGTAATCAGCGATTATAAGAATGTAAGAGATGTCGATTAATTGATTTAAAAAAGATCTTAAACCCAGTTAAAAACAATAATTTAAACCTTTAATAGTAAATACGGTATTACCAACACTTCAACTTTATGATTTTTTTTCTTGTTAACGGTGGCTCTTGGCAAAAATTCGTCGCATACATTTTCGACTTAAAATTTCCCGTAGAATACGATGGTATTTTTTTGAATTTCAAAATTTAGCCATTTTTTAAAAGTTGACTGCCATACTGGATCCGCCATTTTGTTTATTGAAAATCTGACGTTAGATTCGTAATCAGCGACCCCAAGAACCTCGGAATATATTATTCACTTGCCATTTACTGTCTCACAGGATGAGAAAATTCGCTAAAACCACGTTTTTTCACCTTTGGGCCGTTTTTTTTGGCCAGTTACTGGTCGACGCCCATTATTAATTAAAAATTAATCGAAAGTACAAAAACAAAGAAAGAAATTAAATAAAAAAAATTGAAAAAATATCGTGTCATAGTTTTCGAAATTTCGATTTTAAACTTTCAATCCTCAAAATAAGGGTGAAAACTACCCCCAATAATTTTGCAAATATTTTTATCGTATTCTACGCAAAAAAAAAAAACACATCGTAAACCATTGCAACCTTTTTTTAATGTTTTTCATTTCTTTACCGAGAACAATTGAAAGTTTAGAGTCGAAACGAAAATTTGTATTTTCTCACCCTCACCATTCCTCTCCTTGTGGGTCAAAAAAATCTAAAATTTTAGGGGGAGTTAGTTTCTTAGCAAGTACTATCGATTATGATATGTTTCAAACACAATTTTTTTTTGACCTCACTTAGTTGGCGTGAAATGCCCCATATATATCTGAATTACTGGTATTTTAAAGGCAAGACGTTCAAAGGCAAGGTGTAACCTTGTCTTTGAACGTTAATTGTGTTTTATAAAGATTTCTTTTAAATAACTATCAGAGTATAAATTCTGCAGTGTCAGCTATATATATTTTTTTCAACAATCGAAAAAAAAAATAATTTAAAAATGGTAACTACAAGTAATCTCTTCAAGATTGCATTGCTTATTGTGCATCCAATACGACCCTCATAACCGTGACACTATTTCTTTTATGATCATGTCTCTAGGTTACACGGTTTTTGTATCCTAGCAAGATCTTGACAATAAAAAGTGACACAGATATCATCTCATTTAAAAACATCATATCCTGTGTAATAAGCATCTATTATAATTACGACTGCCAAGGTTCATATCATTCTGCATGTAGAAATACAAATTCTTGTTTATTCGTATTATATGTATATGTAAATTCGAGATAAATTAGTTCTGAAAAGTGACTGCTGCTCTAGGTATACCTAACATTTCTATTGGACAGCAAAATAAATGGGAAACAAATTGTTGATTAATTATTGGTTCGGGTAGGTCTAAAGGAGAGAAAACTATTACGGTGAATCATTAGATAATAGAAAAACAGAGATTATATTCCGTAACCAAAATTATACATTCAAGTTTGAAGACGAAGTAAAAATATATACCTACTTCTGTTTATATATCTGCCATTTGTTTTAAAGTTTAAATGCAATTTGTATAATTTTAATATATAGGGTGATTGATGAGTGATTCAAAATCACGGCTAATAATGCACAGACAGCAAGCTCTTGGCAAAAACCTGTTTTATTTAAAGGTAATAAAAGTTGTTGTTTGAGAGATAACACTTTCACTTATTGGTAGTAGAATTGATAAAATAGTAGGTATAATTATATACTGAATGAGTAGAATTTAAAATAAAAGTATGGATTTATCCCAGAGAATTATGAATAACTTTGATCGTAAATGTCTTTTGACATAGTGAACTTAGAAGGATGAGGTTTTCAACAGTCGATTTAGTTTTTCAAGTTTTTTTTCGTATTATGTTAAAAACGTGTTACGTGTTCTCCTACAGGCTATTTTTGAAATATCGTCAACTTCAACGTTAAAATTAAGCTGCATTTTTCCGTTTACCAAAAATGTATAGTTTGTTACATTTTACTTTCAAAATAGGTTATTAATTTAATTAGTAAAAACATTGTGTTTGAACGTCCCAGAAACTTTTGCCCCATTTTAATAGTAAATGTCTTTTGACAGAGCAAACTTACAAGGTTGAGGTTTTCGCCAGTCGATTTACCTACTATTTCAGAAGATTTTTTTCGTGCTATGTTAAAACTTTGTTACTTGTCCTACAGGGTGTTTTTGAAATATGGTCAAGTTTAACGGTAAAATTAGCCACTATTTTGAATGCAATATGTAATATGCTGTATATTTTCATCAAACAAAAGCTGCATTCTTCCAATTTCCAAAAATATTTAGTTTATTACAGTTTACTTTCAAAATGGGTTAGTTATATGATTTTAAAAACATCGTGTTTTGGAAGTCCCTGAAAATTCTAACCAATTTTAAATGTAAATATCTTTTGACGGAGCGAACTTAGAAGGATGCGGTTTACACCAATCGATTTACTTATTCAATAAGTTGTTTTTCGTACTATGTTAAAAAATTGTTACTTATCCTACAGGGAGTTTTTGAAATATGATCAATTTTAATGTAAAAAATCTCCACTATTTTGAACACAACACTCGGTATATGTTTATACCAAATAAATGCTGAAATATTCCGCTTGCCAAAAATGTATGGTTTGTTACACTTCACTTTCAGAATAAGTTAGTAACTAAAATTAATAAAATGAAATTAAAGAAAAATGTATCCACATCATTAATTTAAATTAAGAAGTTTCTGGAATTAGCATTTCATTATTACTAAGGGACTTCCTGGAGTGAGTAGTAGAACCTAGATGAAACTAGTTTTCATCTTCTTCATCAGTTTTAATCTTCTGCTGAAAGAAAAAACGTCCAGTCTTTTTTTTACTAAGGGACTTCCCAAAGTTAAACGTGTGCAGTGCGGTATCCACACAAAAAATGTATGGTCCTTTCTTTTTTAAATGGAGAAAATATTACAGACGTTTATATGAATTTGCTGCAGATTTTTTTTTACCCTCATTTGGAGGAAAATTGAAACAACGGTACGGTATGTTTTCAGCAACATGGTGTTCCGTTATTCGCTTCATTGTTCGCTTTTTGCAAAGAATTTTGTAACAGAACGGGAATGGGCTCGGGAGTAGTTGGATAGGAAGAGCGAAGGGAGAAAAATCTCATTCCGCAAACCCCTGAAGAGTTGCAACGAAACTTTGTCAGAACTTTTCAAGGGATTACTCCAAAAAATTGTGTAACTCATTTATTAATTTGTTGTGTATATTTTAGATGCGTATAGATGTGAATGGTAGACTCTTGGAACATATACCATAATATTTAAGCTATTTTGTTTTGGTTCATTTGTTCGTTTTTACTTTTTTATTAAACAAAATTAGTGTTTTTGTTCTTGTTAATTTACAAATTTCAATGGTAGTTCTTTTTAAAGTAAAATGAAATAAATGATAAGCATAATACGGATGTTCCAGCCAACTGTACTTTTATGTTGAATTAATCGTACTCAAAAAGTCCCTGCAGATTTCGTTTGGTGTAAACATATTATATAGGGTGTTACATTCCAAATAGTGGCGAATTTTAATGTCGAAATTGCCCATATTTTGAACACAGCATGCAGGACCAGCACGCAAAAAACTTTTTGAAATAGTAAGTCCACTAGGAAAACCGCATCCTTGTAAGTGCACTCTGTAAAAGATATTTACAAACAAAATAGGTCAGAATTTTTTGGGACGTCCAAACACAATGTTTTTAAAAATAAATTACTAACCCATTTTGAAAGTAAGGTGTAACAAAGTATACATTTTTGGAAATCGGAAGAATGTAGTTTTTGTTTGGTTATACAGGGTGTTGCATGCCTAATAGTGGAGAATAACGTTGAAATTGACTATATTTTAAAAACACTATGTAGGACAAATAACAAGTAGTTTAAAGTTTTAACATAGCACGAAAAAACTTTTGGAAATAGTAAATTATCTGTCGAAAACCTTGTAAGTTTGCTCTGTCAAAAGATATTTACGATTAATGGGTCAGAAATTTGCAGTGCAGCTTTTGTTTGGTGTAAATAATATGTAGCGTGTGTGCAGTATGCAGAGTGTGCATTCAAAATAGAGGCGAATTTAAACGTTGCAGTTGACCACATTTCCAAAACACTCTGTAGGGCAAGTAACAAATTTTTATAGAAGTACGAAAAAAACTTATTGAAATACTGAGAAAACCATATCCTTCTAAGTTCGCTCTGTCAAAAAATATATATTTACGATTAAAATGGATCAGAAGTTTCTGGTATGTCCAAGCACAATGCTTTTAGAAATTGAATTACTAATCCCTCTTTGATGTGTAACAAATTATACAGGATTCTGGAAAGTGTTGCATCCATAATAATAGCGAATTTTAACGTTGAACTTGACTATATATCAAAAACACCCTGTAGGATAAGTGACAAGTTTTTTAACGAAGTACGAAAAAAACTGATTGAAAAAGTAAATTGACTGGCGAAAACTGCGTCTTGTAAGTTCACTGGGTCAAAAGTTATTTACGATCAAAATGCGTCAGAATTCTCTGGGGCGCCCGGTATAGTAAAACAATTTAAGGGCAGGCGGCAGGTCTGCTAACGGGATTATAATAATTTTATTATACGGTTATATCTGAAGAATAAATTACATCGTATCGAATGTAAAACATTGCCAACCTGTGCAAAAAGTTATTAAAATATGACATTATTAAGAAGCTTTCTGCAGTAGACTTGCGATGACATATGGCATCGATGACACACGAATATTGTCGTATTAAAATGGGCTCTAAAATGTTTCTTATGTTACTACTTCTGTCGTGTTGGCCACAATTACCTACACGTTCCTGTCAGTAAGTCCGATCGCATGCCTTCCTCAGTTTGTTGTTTCTGACAAGGAAGGATATGTATGTCTGTAAAGCTGTATGTAGATTGTAGATCATGGGATCTACAATACAATCTACGATCTAGACACGTTTAAACTGGCATATATCTCCGTTAACATTCGATATATATTCGTTATTTGAAAAGATGGCGGAATATGAATCAAAAACTTGTAAATGACTCAGAAAGCAACATCTGATTACAACTCAAAATCCGTTTTGCTTCTTACAATCCAGAAGCTGTCCCAAGGAGATATATCTTTTTTTTTTCAAATACCAAGTACCCATTATAACTAAAAATATAAATTTAGTCCCTAGTTCATTCCAAGTACATTAATAGTAGATATTTGGTAGTTAAAAGTAATTTGATGGTTATATACCGAATGATTTTATGAGCCACTTTATGAACCATACTGTTCCCACTTGAAAAAAAAAATGAGGAAACATGAAAAATTTCTCTTCGCCATAAACAACAAAAACAAAATAAAAAAAATTTTTTCTACGTGTACTTGACAAACTGCAACATTTTAATAAACTCTACGCAACCTAGATCAAATGTTGTATCATTGTGCGAACAATGGCATTTAGATGAAAAACTAGTGAAAATAAATATAACCTGCCATTATTAAAGACTGGGAAGTTGGGACCATTTCCAGTTAAACAGGAAGTGAATAAAAATTGCAGCTTACGAGGTGTGGCTATTAAATAACCGAACTGATGCTGTTAAACCGGATATATTGCTAAACTGGGGAAAACTTTTAATCGAAGTTGTTTAGTTATTTGTTAATAGAACTTCTAATAGAAGAATGTTAATAGAAGTGTACGGGAATGAATGTTTATCCCGCACACAAGTTCTTGAATTTTATTTAAACGGTTTAAAGAGGGACGTGAAGCGACTGAAGACGATCCGTGCCCCGGACGGCCCTCAACGTCAAAAACGGACGAAAACGTTGGTAAATTAATCCGCGAAGATCGTCGTCTAAGCATCCGAGGGCTTGCTGAAATAACAGGAATCGACAAAAAAATGTGTCAAGTGTCAAAAATCGCCATATTTTGCATAAATCGTTCAACATGCGCAAAGTTTGCGCAAAAATGGTGCCAAAACTCCTCACTCCCGGGCAAAAGGAATCAAGAATGAACATTGGCGCTGATATTCTAAACAACATTGACACTGATCCAGGCTTGTTAGACACGGTGTCACTGAAGGGGACAAGCTTCGAAAGTTCTGAACCAGCTGACAGAAACCGACTTCCACTGCTTTCAACAATGGAAAAGTCGTATGGAGCGGTGTATAGATCGCCAAGGAAGTATATTGAAGGCGAACAAGTTGCTACTGTAATTGGTAACGAAAAAAAGTGTTATGACAGCAGTTCGGTTATTTAATAGCCACACCTCGTATGTAAATAAATGCAGATTTAAAGTCTGCTTCAGAGTAAACAGGACTTTTTGAAAATAGCGATTTCTAGTGGCGCCACCTATTAGCGGGATGAGATGCGTTGGAAAGGTACATCTTTGACTGACATCTTGTGAAAATTTCATGACAATTGGTTGTTTACAAGCAGAGATATTGCGCTTTAAGTAACAGTACCTTTTTTAGCATCGGTCGAAAAATGAGCATCGAACAAAGAGCCAATATTAAGTTTTGTTTTAAACTTGGTAAAACTTTTACCGAAACTCATCAATTGATGAAACAAGTTTATGGTGATGATTGTTTATCCCGTGGCAGACTTCATGAGTGGTTTACACGGTTTAAAGAGGGTCGGGAGTCGCTTGAGGACGATCCACATGTGGGCCAGCCAAAATCAGTAATCACGCCGGATACCATCGAAAAAGTGCGGCAATTTATCAAAAATGAGCCGAAATCTTCATTGCGATACATGGAAATGGATTTAAATATGTCCGACACATCGATTTATCGCATTTTGACCGAACATTTGAACATGAGAAAGGTATGTGCTCACTTTGTTCCACACAAACTCACCGACGACCAAAAATTGCTCCGAATTCAACATTCGAAAGATGTCATTAAAGAGGCGAAAAAAGACCCGAACTTCCTTTACAACATTGTGACTGGTGACGAAACGTGGTGTTTTCAATATGACCCTGAAACAAAGCGCCGAATGGAAGGAACCAGGCGAGCCAAATCCGAAAAAAAGCCGTCTGGAGAAGTCAAAAGTGAAAACAATGTTGATTTGTTTCTACGATTCCAAGGGAATCATTCATAAAGAATTCGTTCCACCGGGCCAGACAGTCAATGCGGTGTTTTATCTTGGTGTTATGCGGCGTTTGCTGTCAAGAATTCGTCGTGTTCGGCCAGAATATCGCGAGCCAGGTAGTTGGCGTTTGTTGCACGATAATGCGCCGGCACACCGTTCGACATTGATCACCGATTTTATAACAAAAAATCGCATTTTAACCATCAACCACTCCCCGTATTCGCCGGATATGGCACCGTGCGACTTTTTCTTGTTCGGTAGACTGCATTTGCCCATGAAAGGAAAGCGCTATGCCAACGTAGAAGCCATCCAAAAGGCGTCGACCGACATCCTAAAAGACATACCTGCCAGCGAGCTAAAACACTCATTCGAAATGCTTTTGGAACGTGCAAATCGGTGTATTAACTCTAATGGAGATTATTTTGAATACAATAAACTTGATTTGCCAAAAAAAAATTTTGTCCATTTTTTCAAAAAGTCCTGTTTACTCTGAAGCTGCTGAGGGAGGCTTTGTTGGTTTTTTACTTTTCGGTCCCATCAGGGGAGCCGTTTGACTAGCTAAGCTTCCACTGTCCAATTCTATAATTTCTTTAAATAGAAAACCTTTACATGTATAGACTATTATGTTGTACATGTGTCTTAAATTTGTAGTGCGTATGTTGGTTGCATTTTTGCCAATTACCAATAGTGAAGGAAAAAGTGTGTTACCCCCATTTAACCCCTAACCTCTCAACCGATGAAGGTCAAAATCTAATCAGTTTCAGATATCATCATGGTATATAAGTGTTCCAAATTTGAAGTTATATCTTAACGCGTTCTCGAGTTATCATGTTTACAAAAAACGTTACAGACAAACAGACAGGCAGACCGACAGACAGACGCTTTTTCGCTTAATCTCGACGTTTCAGGACATTTTAGGCCCATTTTTAAACAAATATGCATGATCACTACACTTACATTTCACTACGTGGATGTGGACTTAAAATATATGGCTATATATAAATAAAATGACTTTTGTTGCCTGATGATGGTCAATCATCGACCGAAACCGGTAGCACTACGAAAATGAAAGAGATAAAGGCCCCCTTCTTTTCTTCCTGCTAGAAATGTACTCACAGCTTGCCATACTTCAAAGAATAAAATATATGTATCTATGAATCGTAATATTCCCTATACATTTTTAGTCTACAGGCAGATCGTACCTACCTATTCGTAATTTAGATAAAATAAAAATATTCACTGTCTAATTAAATGTTTGTAACTCAAAATCTAAGCAAATTTTACGAATAAAAACGTTAAAATCAAAATATATGAAATGTAGCGCTTCAATTAAACAGCAGATTAATCCGTGAAAAGTGCACTTGTTCTACTTTAAAAGCTCGTGTAAAAATGTTATATGATCTATCCTCAAAAGTTGTGTAATGTGTAAAACTAATAACATGGCTGAACAATATTAATTTGGAAGCTAAAGTACTACAAAGCAGTACTACCGTTTCTTCGTACCGTTAAGCTCTCGACGCCAAGGGAGGCTTCCCTCAGCAGCTGTTGGTTTTTTACTTTTCGGTCCCATCAGGGGAGCCGTTTGACTAGCTAAGCTTCCACTGATATCCGTTCCGGTGCTTGCTAGAATATATTTTTTTAAGGAAAGGAGTTTATGAACTAATGTAATCAATGTATTATAGTGCAAGTATATAATGATATCAGTGTTTGTATAAAAAATCGTGCTGATGAAAAATGGTTTGATTTGCCGGCATTGATATTAATGAAATTATACACTTAATTCTAATTCTAAGACTAAAATAACAAAAATGTGGTAAGTTAAGGTGTATTCGTTCAAATGCTACAGGCCTATGAAATTATAAACAATAAATAAACAAATTTAAATTATCCACAACAGATTGATCGAGGGAGTTATGCGCAAGTTTCAAACAACAGAAAGGAATTATTCAGCATATGTATGCGGTCTGTGAAAAACGTACCGGATGTCGGAAAAACTGTTTTCGGGTGGGGGTCAGATTTCTATAGAACATACATTTCTACATACAACATACAAGTCTCTAGCGTTAATATAGTTCGAACTGGAAGCAGGTAAAGTTTCAATATGTAAAATCGTAATTTTGAGAAAAACACATATAAAGTTTTGGAACAGAACTGTACACAAAAAAATCGTTCGTATACTTGAAATATCACGTCGTAGACGACTTATTTCTACTGTATATGGTTGCCAGATCTGTCTAGCACCTATATCCATTGAAATCCGGAATTAGTATTTTTTGACTTGAAACTGCGTTTTGGGCTGTAGCGCAATATTCACTTTTCCGACATCTGGTACCTTTTCATAGACCGCATCACATATTTAGAAAACCGCTCAATAATTACGAGAAACAAGCGTCAAATATGAAGTGTAATTTCATCCATTGGCATATGTGCACAGGCTTGTGAGGGCATTCAGAGAGAAAGAGAATAACTTTAAAATCTAATTTCATTTATATTTTGGATATGTATTTGGATATTATATATATATGTGTTGTTTACAATATTAAAAGCCTGCAAACTTTGGAACAAATAGAAGCCGACCTACCATCTTTGTCTTTTTTAGAATTAACATTAAGTCTGCTTTATGCTTCAGAAATTTTAATGCAACGATACAAAACACCTTGTTCACGAGTAGGTATACCTCATGTATACATAGTATGTATGTATGTCCACCGCGCTTAGGTGGACTTCTTAATATACAAATTTTATTTGCACCATAAATGTCACAGGGTTGGATCAACAACAAATGACAATGCGGTTCTGCGGTTATTTCAAAAGAATAATAGCTTCTAACTTGCCACTTTATTTAGCACATGTTTAGCATTATTTTTTATTTATCTATAAGCATAAATGTTAAAAAAATAAGTTATTACACGTGTAAACGTACACATTTACTTCAGGAATATATTGCTCCTATGTACGTTTGGTACTTTGCACGTTTAAATTTTATATCATGCAACAGCTATTTTAACAGCAAATAATAGACTCGGACGTTATAGACGTTCAACAGTTATTCTATACGAGGTGACACAGGGATGTGCGATACGATACGATATTTTAGAGTATCGATATTTTCCCTCTGATATCCAATATTTTGTATCGATATTTTTTATACGATACTTTACGAGAATCGATACTCTTGCCCGAATATCGTTACCATACGATCCAGGGTGTGAGAATATATATTTTTATAGGACAGAATATATTTTTATTTTCTAATTATGGTGAGTAGAATTATTCATAGCCCTTATCTTCCCTAATAATGATATATCGAAGTAAGTGGGGTAGGTGCTTAAGTACATAGACAAAACTGCTAAGTATGGTAGTAACTTATATTATTTGAAACACCCAGTGAAAAGAGTAGTAAATAGTATGTTTAAGTAGTAACAAAGGACAGTTTATCGGCTACTTTGATTTTCTGATGTCTAAATTGAATGATTTCCAAAGGTTGGCGATGCTTCAGCTATTATTTGTCAGGTAGCGCCAAAATATCAATCGGAAAAGTTTTCTCCTAACAATTCTTCATAGAACATATGGGATTATCCTACTTAACGCCCTATCGTTGAGTATGATAATGGACTTGAGGATAGCAGGACTTAATAGCACGAGACTATTTTCTTAGTTTTATCATGTAAATATATTACATATGATATAACTGTTTCCCTAAATTAAACTACATTTATTTTAAACAATAACAGCATGTACAACTGCGACTTTTATCCGGTGAGTGCGCATTCAAATTCAGTTTGACTAAATCCCACTTCTCTTTTTTCGCTGGAAATGCCCCGTATAGAAAAATATATCGATATATTGAGTATCGATACTTTTAACATAATATTTGATCGTATCTATACTTTTCTATGCGATCCGTATCGATGTCTAGTATCGATATTTCTTGGAGTATCGCACATCCCTACACAGGGGGCATTGAACAGTTAATTTCTAACATCTAACTTATTTATTATACATATTTAAACTGCTCGTCAAAATTAGCGTAATACTTTTTAGATGAACGCCATTTGCATTCTATTTGAGCTAGAGACTTGCAGCTGGTAAATTTCTGTAGCCCATAAGGTTGGTTTTAATACCCCGAAGTCGCTATGCTGCGGCTTAAAGGGGTCGCCGTCCACATCACAAAAACCAACCAAATGTCGAAATTTAAATTCACAAAATTCTGATGGCAAATCAAAGACCTATAGGATGAGCTGAGAAAGACGCTGGTGGGTGAAAACCCTATCCAGGCATACACTAAATTATTTACAAATTATCGTGGCATACATACAGGGTGTTGTATAAAATAGAATCCCAAAAAAAAAATTTTGGAAAATTATACAAGTCAAATTTGAGTGCGGGACGTTATTATAAGTATTACAAAAAGTGTATGTTGCCACATTTTGCTTTCGGTTTCACCGGAAGTGACTATAACTTAATCACCCTATATTTTTCGTGTTTTTTATCGTCTTCCCGAATCTGTAGATATAGTTATCATTATAAATATCGGATACACACACATTTTGTATCCGATATAAAAGTGTCACTTGTTCCACCACATAGAGGACGTTCCAATTATGTATTCGCATTTCTGATATTTTGTGAACCTGATGTGAAGAAAACGCAAAATATCTTTTATGAACTCGATAAGATATCTACGAGTTTGTGAATAAAAACAGGGACATGGTTTAAATGTTCAATAAATAAAATGCTGAATATGGAGAAGGTTTAGTACAGTTGTCATAGTGACAGTATTGCTACTAGTTATAGCTGAGAAAACATTAGGACATTACTAGAGCTAGGACAAACATGATTGGAAATATTGGAATGACATCAATATATCCACATTACATTGATGCATTAGTGGTCGCATATCAAATCCAGACCAAGAAAGCGAGATTAAAAATCCACTTGCCGGCAAGGATTTGAACAACTCGCAAAAAGTAAGTACGTACCTCTTATCTCTTACTAGTACTAAGAAGAACTGTAATATTAGTGGATGCTGGATTTCACACCCTTTTAGCTTTTCTATAAATTCAGATATGACGTAGACATTATCAAAAAATTCAGGTTAACTTAATTTTTGTAAGGGATATGAAACCATTGTTTAATTTTAAAGAGAATATTTGTTGATGGGCAAATTAAACTAAAATAGCCCGACTATTTTACATTAAAAACATGAAATATAAAAGGAAGCCTAAGTTGATCTGTTTAGTTTTTTATTACAAAAGAGTATGTATAACACAACATTATATATAACATATTGTTCCAAATAAACTAAAAATAAATGTAGCATATCAGTTAACTATAATATCCCAAGTTTTACTATGCAAAAAAATAGACCGCCGATACAAATTACTGTACAAGGAATCAAATAAAATTAAAAAGTTAAACTGTCACATATTAATACTTTGTTGTATACCCTTTGTTTTTCAAAACAGCAGCACAACGCGGTGGCATAGTCAACCAGCGCTTGACAACGCTGTAATGGAATAGCTTCCCACGCTGATTGCACAGCATACTATAATTCTGCTGTATTCTTCGGTTTTGCTTTAAAAACAGCTTTTTTTAACATCTGCCCAAAGATTTTCAATTGGGTTCAGGTCTAGTGACTGAGCGGGCCATTCCATAACCTGAACTCGATTTTGTGCAAAAAAAGCCTTTTGTTAGTCTGCTGATATGTTTTGGATCATTGTCCTGCTGTAAGACCCATCTGAGCGGCATATTCCAGTCTACATAGGGCAACATTACTTCTCTCATTATATCAACATAGACGAATGCGGTTATCGTAGGCTTGATCCAAAATATTGGCCCAGTACCATGGTACGAGAAAGAACCCCTCACATTAATTTTGCTCCGCCATGCTTAATGGTCTTGACTGTATCCTGGGGTGTAAGTTCATCGCTTGTTGGTCTGTGGACAAATTTTCTACAGCCTGGAGCCCCAAATAACTCAATTTTCGACTCATCGGTCCAGAGGATATTTGTCCATTGTGCGAGGCCAGTTTAAATGTTCCCGAGCGAATTTGATTCTGTCACGAAGATGTTTCTTCTTGAGTAACGGTACTTTCCTAGGAGTTCTGGCCATCCAGTTTTTCTCTATGAGCCTTCTTATTATTGTAGATGTGTCTACAGTGAGATTTAATTCTTTTTAATTTGAGTTGAAGTTATAAAAGAATTTTTTTTGTTCGTCTTAGGTTAGGATGCTTCTTTCATAAGTTAAAGATAGTTTTATCTTTCGGCCTATTTTTTCTTCTTTTTCTTTAAATTTCTTGGCATTACTGATCATTTTATTAGAACATCCGACCACTTCCATAATAAATTTGTATGTTTTCCCTTTTAGCCAATAATTTGTTTATGAACAAACGTTCTTATTTCGTGCAATATTTTTCACGACCCATTTAATATTTAAATTAAATTAAAATTCAATTCAGATATTAACTATAGGCTTATATTATTTTACCTTTGACTCCATTGTTCTATGCTGAAAGATGTTTAGATGTTACGACGACGAACTGCTATCATAGACTGAATTGGTGCTATTATTTTACACAGGTCAATATTGATTTTATTTATAGAAATAGGGATTTCCCCTACTGAAACGAGAATTTTCCGGACTTCATTAGTTAACTCAGTGGATCTCAAACAAATATATTGAGAACACTTTTGAATGCATATAGCAGAGCAGTCAATACGTGATTATGGAGTTAAGTTGAGTATTCACTATGGTGCTATTTTTTTGCACATAGCTGTACTACGGGAGATATAATTTGAGAGTTTCGAGTATACATGCGTATTGATATTTTGTTTCATAAACGTAATCTTCCCGATCCTTTTGTTCGCTTGCTCTAACCTTAACCTCACGTCTTTTATACGAGGGTCATTCAAATATGAACCTGATTTCTATTGACAAAATCAATAGTGGTGTCGTAATGGAACGCTCCGTTGCGTACCGGATGACAGAACCACTTGTTTACTCATAATTACAGTAGTAACTGATTGTGAGTTAAATTGAGACGGGCAGTGGGTCTGTTAGAGATGTTTGGACATCTAGAGGTAATTAGCGAAAATCAGCCGGGCCGTCCAACAAATCTAATGAGTTTGACAAAAGAAATTCGGTTAATATTTGAGTCACCCTCGTACATTGCATAGGTACGTATGTTTGGAGCTAAAATATTACTTACCCCAAGGAGAGGTAAAGATCTTTTTAGGGTGATATTAATGTCAAAGAATACAGTGTGGAACAGCCAAGTGGAATAAATTCAGTAGCTCCATTATTATGCTCCATTATTATGCATTTATGCATAGAATATTCTGAGACACGCCAATTTCTAATTCTAAAATGACTTCTTGCGACGTAAAAATGTCATCCCTAAATTCAACCCCCAACTGCTATGGTTTTAAATTTTATTGCAGAAATTAACGACAAAAAAAAGTTGCTCCAGAGTAGGAAATTCGTTACAGTTAAAATAAAAAACAAATCATTATTAATGCAGCAGATGTTCAACATGCATGCCTCCAGCATCTTGACAGAATCCTAGATGTAAATAGAAATGTTTTCTAACGTTAGTTAACATCTCCGGGGTAATCGACCTAATTGCAAATGTTATTCTTCTTCTTAAGTCAGCTAAATCGTCGGGTTTGGTTTTGTAGACCACTCTTTTTAGATATCCCCATAGGAAGAAGTCTAACGGCGTGAGATCAGGTGATCGTGCAAGCCATTCTACAGAACTACGTCTCCCTATTCAGCGATTTGGAAAGATTGTGTGGATATATTGCCGGACATCGACTTCGTAATGTGCTGGTGCACCATTCTGCTGGAACCATATTGCATTACCTGGAAGTTGTGGGTTTCCTTCAGCTGGATTCACAAGTTTGCCATCGTCGTTACAACATTATTTTGGAGCAGTGCTAAGTAAGTTTCTCTAAAGTTTCGCTAAATAAAATCGTCTTCCGCGAGCTCTTTAGTTGGTATCAGTTTATATGGGTGCATCTGATTTTCTGTCAGTACGCGGAGAATCGAGGAATGGCTAATACATATTTAATGCTGAAGCTGTTTGACGACTCGATGTATGTGGATTTTCTTCAAGCATAAGCATTACATCCAATTTCTGATCATCACTGAGATTATTGGGAGGATTTTCTTTAGCTGCAGTACATGTCCACGTTCCCGAAACTGCTTCTCTATTTTACTTATGATACCTTGAGATATCGGCGGCAACCTCGGATATTTTTCTTGAAATAGGCGAACAACTTCGGCCTGCGGTCGTGTTCTGTCTCCGTAACCAATCATCTGCAGAATCGTTATCTTATGCCTTTCTGTTACGTAAACCATATATCTGACTTGCAACAAGAAAACTAAAGCAAAAAGTTGATTACTAACAAAGACACTAATAACTGTTAACTACTGTTACAATGACAAGAACGTTTCTAAGTAATTTCACTAAAGCTGATAATGGCCAACTTCAAATTTCAGGTTTGTTTTTTTGCTGCTTGCTCGTTTTTGTCGTTCGATCGTCAAGCAAAAAATTGCACGTATTTATTAGTAAGTTTTTATCTTATAGTAGGGAATGTCGGCAATTACAGACATTTATTTTTTGTTATTATTAACATTCCAGAACCTAAAATTGACAAATAGTATTGTTTATAAAAGTTTTATTTTAATGTAACGAATTTCCTACGCTGGAGAAACTTATAATTTTTTTCTTGTTATTTTAGAATTAGAAATTGGCGTGTCTCAGGGTTTAAAAAAAAAAATATATAATAATGGAGCTACTGAATTTATTCTGCTATAATTCTGCTATTCCCGATATTATTGCGTTTATACAATACGTCTTAAATTCGATGCTAGTCATGATGATCTCGCTTATTATTAGAGAGTGATGGTTAAATAGAGACATTTTTAGAGAATTATAGGCTTATTAGGAATCTTTTTTCGAAAATTACCTAGTACTTTGTGAATCGTGCGAATGTGAATCGAGCGAGTCGCAACAGAGTCGGCCTCAGGTGACTATGATTACTACGTGATATTTCACAGAAAATACACCATAATACAATAATGAATATCTCAATAAACATACTAGAGGGTTACCCATTACATGACGGAGTGGTACTTAAATGCGGTAACATCAGTGTTACGAAAAATAACGCTTAACTTACCCATATAAACTCTTAATTTGGGCCTAAATGCGAAGAAACTTCTCAAATCATAATGTTACAATTACTTAATTGAATTTTTTATTAACAATTATAAAACTGGGCCCATACTGCATCCATATGTCATAGATCACATTTCTGTGGTGACTTCACGGAAAGACAATCACACGCGACATATTCACAATCCCAGGGGACTATAATAGAACACTTAACTGGTGATGTTGTTACAGCTTCACAAAGCAAATATGAGTTCCCTAGTACGAACAAACATACTCATTACTTATTAAATCGTTGGTTTAAAAGTAACACTCACTAATGAGCATCAATCATATTCTTAAAAAAGCTGCGATTTTCTAAAAACGCGAGTAATATTACTTTTATCTTATACAGGTTAGTTATAAAGTAATATTATTTTTTAATACAAAAAGTGACCAAGAGCTTGGAGGACCAGTAATTGAGATCTGGCCTAATATCACCGAATGAGTTGGTGATTGGAAACAATTGATATAATTAATCCTGCTCGAATGACAAATGACCAAAGCGTTGCGGTTGATAGGATTTTGTTTTTGTTTTAGGATAAGTGCTGGTTGTGGACCGGCAATGGATTCTACAGAAATAGTTCAGTGATAGGAAAATGCTCTCTTAAGCGCAGCCTCATTATGGTCCTGATTATGGCTTGATCCAGAGTGTACTGCTTGGATGAGATAAGTACAACGCTTTGGTTAATGCTCTATCTTTATTTGCAATCTAAACTATACAGTGTGGAACAGCCAAATGGAATAAATTCAGTAGCTCCATTATTATGCGTTTTTTAAGAAAATTCTGAGACACGTCAATTTATAATTCTAAAATTACATCTTGCGACGTAAAAATGTCATCCCTAAATTCCAAAAGTTGAAAATGTAGGGGTTGTAGCTGTCACCTGAAGGGGTTGAATTTAGGGATGACATTTTTACGTTGCAAGAAGTCATTTTAGAATTAGAAATTGACGTGTCTCAGTATTTTCTAAAAAAATGCATAATAATGGAGCTACTGTATTTATTCCATTTGGCTGTTCCACACTGTATATACAGTTTCTCTAGCCTAAATTTACGTAAAGAAATTAATACGTGCTCCAATTAAGCGCAACAGTCATCGAAATTGTATCAAACTGACCGCGATATTTAAATTTATTTGATAACAAGCGTCAGTAGTTTATATCACGGCAATTTGGTACCTTCATTAATGCATCCAAAAGTAGGTTAGCAATGTTAGCAGATTGGACATATATTATTGTGTTTATATAAATAAAAACAATACCACCTTTAAATGTGAATACCTAAAAACAATGAAATAAGATGTATACAAATGTATTGCAACTGGAAAGAAAAACAAGTACTATTAATTAAATAGAGATATAAAGAAATATGTTGAACAAGAAGTAATATTACTCTATATTAGGAACTTCTTGAAATTATGTTTCCGTTTCTTGTTTTTAGAAAATCACAGTGTTTTTTAAGAATTGTCTTGATCTTGGTTAGTAAGTATTACCTTAAGCCGACGATTTACTAAGTAATGAGTACTGACTATGTCTGTAAGTACCAGGGAACCCATATTTGCTTTGTGCAAAATGTTAAATTTTGCAGTTAATAGTGACTTGGAATTGTGAAGAGGTTGCGGTCTTTCTATAACATCATCACAGACTTGTGATCTCTGACAAGAAAACGGATGTTCTATGACCCACTTTTATAAATTGGAAATTTGTTTGTATAAAATGCAGGAGTTTTTTTTTTTTTTTTTAAGTTATTTTTGTAATACTGATGTTATCGCACTTAAGTACGGCTCCGTCATGTAATAGTTAACCTCCTATTATGTTTATTCTAAAATTCATTATTGTATTGTGACGTATTTTCTGTGAACTATCGTCTAGTGATTATAGTGACCTGAGACCTCTGTTGAGACTAGCGATTCACATTTCTACTGGCAATTATCTGTATTTTGATCATTATACTGAAATATGACAATTGTGTCGTCTCTTTGCAAAATCAGACATCTCCATTTGAGCAAAGTTTTCACGAAAAGTAAAAAACAACACAAAAAACTGAGTATGTAGAAATTTCTATTTGAGGTAACATTTACTATTAAATAGAATATTTATTTTGACTGATACTAAAAAATATTGATGTATTGTATGGAATAAGTTACGCCCACTAACATAACGGACTTGTGTGGTTTTGCAGAATTTTTATGGAGATTGATGGTTTTGAAGCAAATTACTATTATTTTTTTTATTCAAAATTTTCAAGGAACAAACACAAACATCTGTTTTGTTGTTGGTAAGTAATAGTTATACTACATCGCCCATCTCTCCGAAAGTATCGCAACTTGGATTTCCGACACTTTCTACCGTAGTGGCATTGTCGCTAATATTTTTTAAAACATTGGAATTATCTATAGTAATCCATAATTAAGAAAGGACCATAGGCCGTATTAAGAAACAGCTACTTACCTACACACATTCAACTTCAATGGGGTTAGGTACAGTGGTGACCCCTTTGGAGATGGAGGTGCCTGTTTACCTTTCACTTCATAAGTTGTCTGTGGTAAAACAAGGCTAATATTGCAATGCACTTTTTTGTTATTGAGAAAGCAGTACATTAAGAATCAAAAGGTGTAATAACGTAAATTTTGATCATTTTTGGAGATGTCTGGTTTTGCAGATAGACGACTCAATTAGGTACATACAACTGGTTTGGCATACGAGTATTATTATTATTTTTTGGAAAAGTGACATGAAACAGTCAACAATGAAGAAAATAGTAAAGAAAGTTTGAGTTCATAATTAATACGTTGTTATATTTCTGTTTTCCCCCAAACTTCAGAATCTATTTAATTATTTATAATTCGATCAAAAACAACTTTATGTTATTGTTGTCGTTTAAAGGGCTAACGGTTAGGGTGTGCTTCGAGAAATATATCTGGTAGCTTAGTTGCCGACTTTTTCGGACCTACCATATTAGAGGAGGATTCAATGTAACACCATCGTATGCTCTCCTGTTCAGAATATAAGCAACACGCTCATTATTTATCATTCGCCGTCAGATATGTCACATAGTTGAGATCTAATGAGCTTGATATTCAAATCTGTAACTTCTAATGGCGAATGACGATGAAAGGGGTATTATTCTCGCTTCATGAACTTAATGGACATTAGGGTAGATATTTAAAGAAGTTGGGGTGATCGTTAGCGTGTGTTTTGGAAAGAACATCTAATAGTTTCCGACTTCGTCAGACCTACGAGACTATTATTTAAACACACTAGAATGCGATACCTCCAAGGTAACATAACATGCTAAAGGCATCATATTCAAATGTATAGTTTTTCTTAGTTGGCCCATTAGATCTGTATGATTCAACAGTTAGTGTGAATTTGTTGGGCATACATTTAAATTAATTGGGAATTAAAAGCACCTAACCCATTTCGTCATTATTAATTCGGTTTTTATAGAAATCATTTGGTGATTGACTGTCTAAATGATAACGAGGTGATTAGGTTCAACAGATGAAGAGAAGGTTAATGAAGACCCCCGTGATAAAAGAGAGCAAGGAGGGTTGAGGTTAAAGAGGTCAAGGAGGAAAAGGAGCTTAATAATGACAATGATAACACAGGTTTACAAAAAAAAGTTGTCTGGATCTGGGGTCAGACCATACGTTTCTTATGTATTTTTCGACGCTTAAATCGAATCTATTTTTAGTTTTGCTTAGGATTTTGAGATATCGTAACCCTAAAAGTGCTAAAAACACGGTTTTTGACATATAGCTTCGAGAATTTTTTTCTTAAAAAAAAACTTGTGTGGGATCTTAAAGTACAAATCTTCACCATTAAAATGTCGTCGAGTTTGCTCAAATATCTTTTTTTTTCTCCGAGATATTCAATCTCCGAGATAGCAATTTAAATAATGACCATAAGGTTTCCGTACTAATTAAAGGTATTGGGAATTGGGAAAGATATGATATGAACAGACAATTTCCAAAATTCTATATCTCGGCAAAAAAAAAGATATTTGAGCAATCTTAACAGCATTTTAAAGAGGAAGATTTGTACTTTAATATCCCACATATGGTTTTTTGAGAAAAAAATCTCGAAGCTACATAACCCAGTGGTGGCCGGTGGAATTTGACATTCATATTTGAAAAAAATAATTCGCAAGTTTTCCCTGAAGATTTTTTTGCCATTATAGCCTTCTACTTAGGTATGGTAACCACCCCTAAATTATGGTATGGATCCCATGCCTCCTTACAAAAATACGAGCTTGTCAAATTCCACCAGCCACCACTGTAGTTTTCAGTGACAAATATTATTTAACAATTGAAAAAAGATCATTTATAAAAGGATATTTTTAAAAGGCCTAATGTTATATTATTTATTTTTTAGACAAGTACATAAAAATTATATATAGGTACGTAAAATTCTATATGTTATAGGTACGTAACTACAATATGTATAGGTATCTATAAAATAAAATAAGAACTAAATGATATGTGTACCTAGATATTCAACTCTTAAACAGGTTAGTCAATTAAGGAATAGACCTAAATATCTATTCAAATTTCTGGATGATCATCATAATCATAATAATAATAATAACATATACAACAGTATAAAACAAAGTCGCTTCCCGCTGTCTGTCCCTATGTATGCTTAGATCTTTAAAACTACGCAACGGATTTTGATGCGGTTTTTTTTTAATAGATAGAGTGATTCAAGAGGAAGGTTTATATGTATAATACATGCATAATATAGTAGAGAAACACTGATAATTTTAGAGGTTTCTAATGTGATGTCGTAAACCGGGCGAAGCCGGGGCGGGTCGCTAGTAAATAATAATTTTCAATGCCAGGTAGTTATTTAAAAATTGTTGGCCCGTTAAATGCGTTATCTTTGCATTTTGCATTATCTTTGCATGCCCGTCTAATTCAACCTTATTATACATATACACCATGTATAATAAGTAATAAGTAATGAAAGTAATATCCATGAAAGTAATATCTTATAAAGAAAAAATGGTGAAAATTTGCATTTTCAATATTATCAACAAACAATACATTATAGTTTACCTTAACTTTTACAGATCTCAAAATGTCAAGAAAGATTAAAGGACAAGGAGATTAAAAACGGCAGAGAATAAAATTATGTTCAGGAATACAAGGACGAAGAGAGGACAAAAAGACAAGGATACTAAGGAAAACAAAAGGAGGTTTAGGAAGACAAGGAAAATAAATGGAGGTGGAGGAGGATAAAAAAAGAACAAAAATAGATCATGGAGAATAAAAGGAGATTAAGGGGGGGGTAAGGACGGCAAAAGGAAGATGAGGTAGTTAATGAGGTGATTGTGGTGATGAGGTTAAAGCTGTTGCCAAGGTCGAAAGATAAAACATATCAAAAAAGGAAAAAGGACAAAGATAGAGAAAATAACGATATGAAATAATGTCAAAATGGACAAAACAAATCTCAATGTCTTCCAAGAGATCAGGAAGGCCAAAGAATAAGGTAAAAAATCTCAAAAATGTATAAAGTTCAAAATGTTAGTGTTGAAAATGAAAAATGTATGCAAAATATGGAAAACTCGTAAGCATTTATAAATCTAATGCTTATGATAAATATTCAGCCATTTACGAAGAACGTTCTTTTTGAAAGAATGAAGATTTGAGAATAATATTCGAAATTTTTTAAATTATTTAACCCAAACATTAAAAAAAGCTCAAATAATTTGTCATACTTTTTTAACAAAAATAAAATATTACTCTCCCCTTTTTTCTTAAAATAAAAACAAATGAGCAGCAGGAATTAACTGTTTTAAAAAAAATATCGTATTCAATTATTTTTCGATTTTGTAGCCCACTAAGTTTCAAAGGAGTATGGACACCATGTCATGGGCACCACGACTTTTTTTTTAATAATATAAGCTTAAAGTGTCATTAAAGAAACACATTCCACCATGTCAAATATGTTTTGAGATGAGAATTTTAAGGTGTTTAAGATAAGCTAAAAAATATACAGGGTTCTATTTAAAATAAGAATAAGAATAAATAAGAAAAAATAATAATTGTTTTAAATTGTTAGTGTATATTCCCAAATATTAATTTTTAAAGGATATGATAATACATCGCTGAAAAGGTATTTATAAATTGCATCAAACAAAATACAAAAACCAAAATGATAGTCATAAAAAACGAGTTAGTATTATTATATCACAAAAACAAAAATCGATCGAAAGTTTTGGTAGTGACTAAAATATGTACCACATAATTACTTCAGTAATGTAACTAGAGGTGAGTAACTTTAATTTGGGCAATAAAAATTTAGGTAAGATAATTTTTAGGTAATTTATCTAAAATTTCATTTAAAAAGTAAATTAAATTTATTTATTAATTTCATTTATTTAATTAAAAAAAGTAAATTTCGGAAAGTGATAAACACAAAAATGTTTCATGGGAATTTTATTCGATATACCCAGCATATGTAAAAGTAAAGGAGAATAGCATATACATGTATTATAATCACTAGAATAGCACATACTCAAAATATTCATAACCTTTCCAATATTAATTTAGAGATTGACGAAAATTTGAACCAAGAAGATCTGAGCAAATTAATCTTTCCTCAATTATCTGACTATCCATTCTTAATGAGTGATGACAAAAAAAATGCCATAGAAAATTTGAAACTTGAAAGTCGATTTTTTTAGGAGAGATAGCTTTACGAAAAATATATAGTTTCTTACGTGTATAAATTTATTTTTGTTAAATAAAATATGTTTCCTCGTTTTTTTTCGTTTCGTTTGATAAATTGGAGTTTTTTCTTTTTTTTCTGGATCATGTTCAATAATGTAATTGATCTAAATTTATTCGTATGTGGAATATCTTTAGAATAAAAAAATCTGTTAAGAAAATACTTAATATATACATGTAGTTTTGATAACCCAACTACTGAATTTTTTTTTTGAAAATTTTCACCGCAGTTTTGAATTGTTTTAAATGCACCTGTAAAGTTTAATTTACGGAATTGATGATGATGATGACGGCCTCTAAATGTAACACATTGACATATTTTAAACCAACAATTTTCGTGATATTATCGAAAAATTTAAAAGCTGTTTTGAGTTACAAGATGTCACAAAACAAAACACTACAAGCAATTTTCGAAAATATATTTGTGATCAGTGTAAAATTCTCCTAAAACACATTCCTCATTTAGCCATCACTCTAACTCTAATACGTAATACGCAAAATCTCCATGATGAGCATCTAATTTGTGCGTTCTATAGCATCCTGGAGTGGGTACTGGAATCTTCGGCGTAGAAACAAAAAACTGGACGTTTTCCACGAAACACCGAACTACTCCACTTTTCTCGAGGCGCGTTTCGCCAACCAAGTTGGCATCTTCAGGAGAAGGTTAAAACTGTTTTAGTCTTAATCTTCTCCTGAAGATGCCAAGTTGGTTGGCGAATCGCGCGTCGAGAAAAGTGTAGTAGTTCGGTGTTTCGTGGAAAACATCCAGTTTTTTTTCGTTCTATAGCAAATTATTCAGTGTCTAAATGTAACTGTGATTAATTCTCAGTATTTCAGAAAATGTATTACGCATCTTTGTTAAAATACTTTTTAATCAATAACATTCCTCATATAAATACAATCAGCTTTTTCAGTTTTTATGAGCATAAGCAAAGTTTCACAATCAGCCAGTGTATACATTTCTCATACGTTCTACCAAAAAATACTTACGGGACGACTTTGCTGTAAAAGTTATTGGGCTGTCCCACTCCTCTTTGCTAGATTTTGGTTCAGTATCGTCTTCATTTAAAACCTCGCTTATGTAATCTAATGAAAGAAGTAAAAAGCCTGACTATGAAGATCAATAAACAGTTGAGTTAACTGATGAGTGATTGATGAGTGATCACTTACCGTGACTAAATTGTTTCGCGCTCCCGTTCTGCTGGAATTCGGGAAAACTGACGTGATTTTGCTTTCCATCCTGTAACGAGATCCATTGTTCAGATTAATTTTTTTTCGGTAATTATTTTAATTTTTCTAATATACATTAGAAAACCAAAATCATGGTAGGGATGGACGCATAATACGCAATGTGATGGAATGCATATTAATACAATATGGTAATCATGTTAGTTAGTACGGAATATTTGTTTTTTAGAAATATTAATTGTTTACAAGTTACAGCTTGTCAAAGTACAATTTTGTAATTTAGTGATTTGAAATAACTGTTTAAATATTTAATTGACATCAGTATAATATTTGGCACGTGCATTACGTAGATAAAGTTTATTATGTTAATGAGAGAAGAGTTTCATTATGCGCCGCTAGAGGGCAGTTTAACTGCTTTAAAAAATAGTCCGCCATAACTGTTTTGTCTAGTATTAGACATCTATTAGCTAGTAGACTAGTATTAGCAAGTCACTAGACTTTCGTTTCAAAAGGTTTTCGAAGTGCCCTTTATTTTTTCAATACATTTCCTAAGCCTATAAAAGCCGATAAGAAATACTCAGTGAAATATTCTTGACGTCTTCCTAATAGTTTGGCACCCCTGTATTATTCTCAGTCGGATATCTTTATTATCATGTTTTTTTTTCTGATCAAATAGCACTATATGTCAAAAATGCCTATAGTGCAGTATATGTCGTGATTTTTTTTTTCGTTTTTTAGAGGTCATCTTTGTTCCCCGCGAGGAGCCTGAAATTTCGGAAAAATTTAAATAATTCGAAACTTTTTGTATTGAATTATTATTCTAACAATATGTGCTCTGTGTAGTAGTAGTAGTTCCATAAACTATCTTAAAATACTTGATATAATACTATAATTCCAATAAATATTTATAGATATACGTTTTAAACATAGTTTTCAAGTTTAAATATTATGCTGTAAATTTGCATTAACATGGGATATCATCTAGAACAACTTTGTAATTCTATTAAGTTAAGTTGATCCGCTTAATAGGTTATCTATCGTTTTAGTGCAATGAAAATGTCAGTAACACGGAATAAAACGATCTGTCCTATTTTTGGTAGTCCAGTTGAGTTAACTATGTTGCCGATACGGGAACAGGTGCTAAGATACTATCATTTCATAAGACTAAAAAAACAGAGTGCAGGTGAACACAAACCTAGGGTCAGCGAAGTTTACAATGAAATTGCCATTACATTAGAGGAGATTTGGAATAAAGCTTCTATTCCAGTGGTACATCGTGTAACAATTTTAAACCAGATCCGAAAAGAACACGAAAGACTCAATAATGTCCTGAAATCATACTCTGAGGCACGTAAAGAAACCACCAGCTTCAAAAATAAAGTTACGAAACTAAAAGAAAATGCAAGCCATCTGTTCGATATAGCGTCTTGTAAGTGCAAGATCTTTGCAGACCCTCGGTGTGAGAAATCACATAAAGTTCCCCAAATTGAGAGATTGTTTTTAATACATCCAGCGATCGACAAGACGTATGGTAATGGACAGTGGCGGTTGGTGATATTTCAGTTAGCCATATCTTGAAAACGACACATAGGACCAATAGAACTGTATTCTGTAAAAAATGTTTTTCAAAATTTTGATTTTTGAAAATTTCAAAATCACGGCGGGAAAAGAAGACGAAGTCCAAAAAATATTAAAAAAATTCTCGGGTGATCTACGACTACCTACACAACTTTCGGCACCTAGTGCTAATTGATTAAGATACTTTTTAAAAATTCTGCTTTTTTTCACTCCACCCTAGTATATAAGTAAGAAACTTTTCTCCATGCCTCCTGAAATCTTGGTAAAATGTTGTGAACATGCCTTTCTCCCGATGAGTTTATAATAGAGGACTGGTGGATCCCCTATCTACATATCTACTTCTTCTTTTTCTTAATTTTACGTTTTCTTAAGAGATACCAGAAAACCGTTATTTGCTCGGCATTAATGGTTGGATGTCACAGTACAAGATGACGTTAGTAGTCCAAAAAATAGACCTTCAAATTCGAATTTTGAGATAAATTCTTGAATTTTTTTATATAAGTTACTTTGAACGGTCTAAAAACGAATTGTGAAAGTTTTTTTTAAGTTACCCCCGAGAAGGGGCGAAAAAAGTGTTTTATTTTCAAATTTTGCGAAAACTGTAAGGACTAGAAAAAAAAGTTTAAATACAAGTTGTAGAGCATCAAATTTCATATAAAAATGATCTCTTTACTTTTTTTCGTTAAAATAAAAATTAACCGAGATAGGGAGGCAGAAGCTAGGGGATGCTAGTAACATTAAAAAAGTTGCTGAAAAGTGATATATTTAATTTTGTTTTCAATTTACACAGAAAATTATAAACTTTAATTCTTGAAATATGTTTTTAATTGTTTATAACAAAGTTTAATAATAATTGTTTATAACCAAAAAAAAAATTCAAACGCGTACGATTAATTTATGCAATGATTAAAGAATTTGTAAAAAAATAATTTTATCGAGTTAACCTTTTTTAATCCTAAAATGAAAATTTTGAATTATTATAACTGTTATAAACAATTTAAAAAAATTATCTCTGGAATTAAAGTTTATAATTTTCTGAGCAAATTGAAAAAAAAAAATTATTAAATATATCAATTTTTCAGCAACATGATTTTAAAAGTTGTTACTATCATCCCCTAGCTTCTAGCCGCCCTATCTCGGTTAATTTTTATTTTAACGAAAAAAGTAGAGATGATTTTTATGTGAAATTTGATACTCTACAACTTTTGTTTAAACTTTTTTTCTAGTCCTTACCGTTTTCCCAAAATTTGAAAAAAAAATACACTGCTTTTAAAAAAAAAAAACACTTCGTTTTTAGACCGTTAAAATTAACTCAAAAATTCCAGAATTTATCTCAAAATCGTATTTGAAGGCCTATTTTCTTGGACTATTAGGCCGTGAATTTTGGTGCTGTACCGGTTGCCTTAATTTTTGGCAGTCGCATAGTGCGTGCGAGGTCTAAGAGTCTGTTTCGACCTATCCGACAACGAGGAAATACTGCAGATATTAGTACAAAGTTACATTGAAGTGTGGCTGTGCGCCATTTTGAAGCAGCCACATGTTTGTTCTTATGTTCAGAGGAACAGCTCCAAGATAAATAGGAAGTTGATTTTGAAGAAAATCTAAATATAAACTGCCACTTCATGCGCCCTCAGAAAAATGAGGGCCAATAAGGTAGTCTCCAATTACCCCGGTCCATACATTAACATAAAACCTCCACCCTTAATTGGGTATTATTATTAGAACCCTTTTGTTAATAATAGATTCCAGGACCGGTCTTAACGCGACTGGAATATTGTTATATGTGCAACTTCCTGTACATATGTACGTAGTACAATCGTAGTTGAATCAAATAACGTCATTATATTCCGGATTACAACACGTATGCCGTGTTGTGCGCCCCACTCTTACCAAGTTAAGGCACATCTTACCGCGAACGCAATTTACACGTCTTGTTCCTATTAGTTAAACTGCACTGGTCGATGCATCAGTCATGTGCACGAAACGTCGAATTAGTTTGTAAAAATGTCGGGACTGCGTCCGTCGTGTATTACAGTGAAATGTTGGATGCACAATGGAAATGACCTTTAATGGCAGTGAACTACGTTGTATCGTGTGTGACAATGTACTGACGTGGCACATAAAAACAGTTGTTAGAAGACTAGCCGTCTACAGTCACTATGGGGGGAGAACTTCAAAGTAAATAAACACCATGTAATGCTGCTACTGACGAATGCGACAGCCTACATGAAGGCGGCTGGCCCGCGCCTAAAAAAGGACATATCGTCACTCCGGAAGAAAAGTGCCATATCTCCAAAAATACATTTTTTGAGTTACATATTTAAAAAGATTGCAAATACCCTAGAATTTTCATTAGGAAAAATGTCATAACTTAAACGTTCTAAGTTGACGTCAGAGTGTAGATTTGCCCCACAAAAAAACTAAGACTGTGAAACTGAAATAATGTCACAAATTCAGTTGAGATGTGTCTGTTACCTCAAAATACAAGGATGGTAATAACCAACTCAGCATAATTTGGTAATAACCGTCTGCTCTCCAAAAATTAACAGTACTGTAATTAATTAATTAATAATAATAGTTAGTGTGAATTTTAAAACATGGGTCATTTTAAATTGTAATTTACTGAAAATAGCCTTTTTTTAGTTGTCACTTTTCTTCCGGGGTGACTACTAATCCTGACTTTCCCACGTTGTCTCATATTGTGGATTTATTTATAGGCTTGTGGAGGTCTCTGAACGACGTATATATGTGCCCTTTAACTAAAGTCACAGGCGCCAGAGTACAACTTCGTTAACACATCGGACACATTATAGAGTTGGTTACCATGTGTATGCAAGTTCGATGGCTTGCGACTATGGTTTCTTTGCTACAACAATCATCATCACATGTATAAGGTAAGACATGTTTAACATTTCGTGGCGTTGCTGATAGTGATATCCTGGAGCCGCCGCTGGTAAAGTAATTCTGACTTTAATTATTATACATTACCGTTTTATTGTGGAAAATATCGTAGCTGTTCTGTGAAACATAAAGGTCAAGTTGTTTAGATAATAGTTCAATTATCTCAAAAACCATTTTGTCGAAACTGACGAAGAGTATCTTTTCTTTAGTAAAATATCCAACAAATCAGAAAATGTTTTTTTAACTTCAATAGTTGGCATCTGGCAAAAATATCAACTATTTGTGTTTGGGTCAGTCCACTTCTGTTATCCCTGATGGTTTGAAAGGCCCCTTAATATAACTGTTTTATGAGTTTTTATGATGTATAAACATGCCGAAAAATTATTAAAATCCACAGCGGTATAAAAGTTCTGGTCAGAAAAATCAAGTTTAAGGCACCTCTTTGGGGCCTGATATATCGGTAGGAGGGCACCTTACCAGAAAAACTTATAATATGAAGAATTCATTTTATTTTTATCTGCCCTGCAACCCTGCATATTGCCAAATACTTACCGGACACCCTGAATAGAAAAAATTCCAGTTAACAACTATTCAAAACTAGAAGATCAACAGAAGAAAACGCGAAGTTCAACATAAACAAGAAGTTATGTTGAACAGGACAATTTTAATTAAAGTGGTGGAGTTGTAGCAATTCTCCAACTATGTACAAGTATGTATTTGCTAATAAAACACTTTCTAGAAAGTGTCAAAACAAGCAACTATATGCAGAAATTGTGCGCATTACTCATAATAACAATGAAAAGGTTAATAACAATTAAAAGTTTTTCTACAATAACACGAACTATTTTTTTATAGAGTACCATAGAACAAACAAACGCTGCCTGCATTAGTTACGTACATTTTAATAGTATACTGTACAGGTTTTAACAAAGACATTAAAAATTTCTATGAATATGTTATTAACAACTTTGCCAGTACTGAATATAAAAGATTAAATCTCTTAGCATTAGATTAAAAAAGATGAGCGTTTTTTCTTTAACACAATTTATAATGACCTCCCTACAAAACTGACCACCAGTCAGTCCTGAACGGTACTTAACTAATAGCATTGCTTACTTTTTTTGTAGATTGCTTACCTTATTTAACTTTTTGCTATGCCGCTTATGGTGGTGCTTTTTGTCTGCTACCAATCTTCTCATATTAAAATGCATCCTGTAATTGACTTGTGTTGAGAGGTCTCGGTCGTTAACTGCGTGTCTGCTGTAACTCAGTTTACGATACTGAAAATATACATAAATGAAAATTTATTGTAATATTTAATAATATTTATACAGGGTGTCCCATAATTATGTTAAAACTTTTAGTGAGTGTATTCTACTGGTGATTTTAAAGGGTCATTCATATAAACACTTTCGATTAAGGCCCTCCCGCATGGAGTTGAAACAAGCAACCCCTATTCACATTTGTATCATAACTTTTTTGAGAGTTATATAATAATATGCACGATATACAGGGTGATTCAGCTAACCCGTTCATTAAAAGTTTATGAACTTCCCATTGAAATTTATTTTTAAAAATTTGGAATCAGGGGTTAGCGGGGACGGTCTATTCAACTAAAGTACTTGTGTTTTTCTGACACTTCCGGTTATACCGGAAGTAGCTATCAACTTCCTTATTTTTAATGGAACACCCAGTATGTTAATACATTTTTGAATTTCCCTCCTAATTTAGGTTGACTTTGTTAACAATTCCCTATACCTATCTTCAGCAGTTTTTGAGATATTTTAATTTTTTTTGAAAAAAAGTAGGTTTTGCAGTATCCTATTGAAATGCTCGTCACCGATTCAAAACAAAAGTTATAGTAACAAACTTTGGGCTGCCCTTGGACGGAATAGTAAGGTTTCAGGTGATATGTAATTTGATGTCTTATTATTTACAGGGTGTCTAAAAAATCGAGTTTCCGCTGACTAGCTAACGCCTGATTCCAAATTTTCAAAAATAAATTTCAATGTGAAGTTCATAAACTTTTAACGAACGGGTTAGCTGAATCACCCTGTATAGCACATTTTTTTTTGAAATCGTTTTTAATTTTTTTTTTAATTTTTTTCGAATTTGCAACAATTATCAAGGGGAAAAAACTAAACTCGTTTTATTGTCCTATTTAAACAGAGAATATAAATTAGTAAAAGTATTTAGGACTTTAATGTTTCTTTTAATTGCACTACAAATTATTTAGCATTTGTAGAAGAGGTAAAAAAATAGAGAGGTAAAAAAAGTTTTTTGAAAAACTGTGCTATATCGTGCAATCGTGCATATTTTTTTAATATTTTTGTAATAAAAATCAACCCATATAAAAGTTATGACAAAAAATGAATACGGATTTCTTGTTTCTCATATGGATGCAGAGGGAAAATAAAAATATTACCCTAAGTTTTCCTTCTATTCGTAAAAAACAAACTCAAATTCTTACTCACCAAATATCAAATTATTACATTATTCCGTTATTGAGATCAAAAATTAAAAATGTATTTTGGGCTTGCTTGGTATGTGCAAATAACTTTGCAGGAAGGGTTCTAATCGAAAAGGTTTATATGAAACACCCCCTTTAAAATCACATGTAAAAAAACATCCTTCAAAAGTTTTTAAATAATTATGAGACACCCTATATATGTATATATAATATATGAAGAGTACAGCCAAAAAAGAGCCGTCAAAAAATGCAGTTGCTAGAAAACCCGTTTTAAAGAGTTCATTTAATTTTTTTACCCTGTATTTTTCAAACGTAATTCAGAGTACCAGAGAAAGTTACATATATAGATCATAACATGATTTATAAGTCCTATTTTGTTATCTGTTTGACAATTTACAATGACAAATGTGTTAGAGGGAGAGCACACATTTCATAATAAAGGACAGACTACGGATCCCTGAGATATGTGTCATCTTCTACAAGTGAGATCGAATCTGTATGGATTCAGTCCTCGCAGAAATCGTCAGATCTCATTTGGTATTTTACTCGCATATAAGGTTTCGTTCTGACATAATGTCAAAATTTTCAGTCGTTGTACGTGATACGCAAGGTATCGCTGGCTTAAGCTTTGGGTTCAGGATGCGCTACCGTCTTATAGCTTCTGTAACATCATAACGTTGGGCGATGTCGTATAGTAGTGGAAAAATAGGTGTTTTTGACGGTGAAAAAATTGTAATATTAGAAAATGTGACATTGCCTCATTACGTTGAAGAGAAGCCACATAGACAGTCTCGATGTCGCACTGTTAGTTTTGGTAGAAGACGAAGAATCCGAAGAAAATACTTCGAGAAACAGTGCATCTGACATTTTTAAGGAAAGAGTCGAAGAGGGCGCATACCAGGTATTGATTTGTCGCTATTTGATCTATAAATCTAAAAAATGGTATTGCTTCATATCCATTACTAATGTTAACGTCCTTGATTTGTGTATTAACAGATAGTTATTGGGGTGGAGGACAGTGCAAAGCAGATAAGTGTATTTTTTTAAATGCCAAAATTTCGGGTTGACTTCAATAATTACACAGGCCAACAAAATTTGACTGATTTTCGGAAGCAGAAACTCTAGTAGCTTTTCTGAAGGTTTTCCGTGCGCTAAATCCGAATCTGGCCTCAGAACTGCTCCATCATGTCAGGTTTTGAGATATCCTAACCTAAAGGTGCAAAAAACAGATCAGTGCAAAAGGTGCAATATTTGAGGTTACATAACAACATAAGGTATTTTGTTTTCACAAAACTACTAATAGCATCTAAAAGTATGATTATTTCTCCTTAAAATCAATTTTTATTCGTCCAGATATCTTTTTTTTGTACTGAGATATGACAATTTGAAGTTTGTGTCTCACCGATCTACTCAAATGCAAGCTAAATGCAGCATGAAATTACTGTATTAGCATTTTCGGTCGTTGGTCGGCAAGGTCGTTGATTACAGGTCCAATGTCAGATTCTGAAAATTCAAAATGTCGCATCCAATATGGCAACAAAAATTCATAAAGATTTTAATTCAAAATTTGACTGATTTTCGGAAATAAAAATTTGAGTATATATTTCCGAAGGGTTTCGCTGAATTTTCATCTGGCTTCAGAATTGCTCTATCACATCAGGTTATTGAGATATCTTAACCTAAAAGTCATTTTGAATTTTTAGAATTTAACAGTGGATCTGTAATCAACGACCTCGAAAATGCTTATACAGTAAGTAACAGTAACTAGTAACAGTATTTAGAAAAAAATACCCTCAAAGAGGTACTTGTACTTTATCTTTGGCTTGTATTTGAGTAGATCGATGAGACACAAACTTCAAATTGTCATACCTCGGTGAAAAAAGATATCTGGACGCCATTTTAAAAAAAGTTAAACTTGTCTGCTTTTGTGCTTCTCCACCCTAAAGCCTGGTTCTCAGAGCTTCGTCATGTCGCCGCGACATTTCCCCACTACTTAAAAACATGTTTATTACTTGCAGTAGTCGCGACACGGAATACCACAGTTTGAATTTGAAATATTGCAGTTTGTCACAAAACATCTAAATAGACGGTTTGTATTTGCGGAAGTTCTGGATATACTTCCATATACGGACTATCTTCAAATCGCTTGAAATTTGGTATACGGATGTTTTTGGTGTGCTGAGCACGAATCTGCGTATGAAAATACCCGTAAGTGCTCGAAAGTGTCCGTAACTGCCTCGAAGAGCCAACAAGTAAGGTTAAAATGTGCACGATTACGATTTCTGTGTAGCCGCAAAATAAACACTTATGTATGTGTAGAACAGGCCAAAATAAACACTTTTTATCCTCGCAAAAAGTCGATATCTCGCTTGGTTTCCGAGATATCGAGGGTGGAAATTTTAAATTGTAATATTGGTGTATACCAGTTCCTATGTGGCATTTGAAATGGTTCATTTGAAAACTAATATTTTTCAATGAACTACTAATAGTTTTTGTCGGGAAGGCCAAATTGTAGGTGAGGGTGTTATTGTTGAGATTGACGAGTGTAAAAGTGGACGTCGAAAGTAGGAACGTGGACGAGTTGTCGAAGGATCATGGCTTCTCGGAATGATCGTACGGGAGAACCAGAAAAATACAGGATCGCAATTTGCCCAGAGAATAAGAGATGAAGCAACTTTGCTTTCTTTAATAAAAAAACCCATAGCACCGAATACTGAAATCCATACTGATAAGCGAGATATCCAATACTTTCATTTAGCGATTTGGAGATAGTCTGTATACGGAAATAAGGCCGAAGTTCTTATTTGTCATGCCGAAACCATGAAAAAAATGGCGATTTATATAAGGAAAGTAAGAAGAGCGACTCGCGACAGATTGTGTAGTTGAAATATTTCAACTACACACGGCAGTCACAACGACAGTAAAATAAACTTGATGGGATGTAGGGGAAATTAAATAAAACGTTTTTATTGGTCGGCGATGTGTCGCCAGCGACACGACGAAGCTCTGAGAACCAGGCTTAACAACTATAATATGTCAATGAAATGCTTCAGTTCACCGCTACGATTCACGATCGTCAAAAAACGTCGACGAACTGTTTTTCACCGTACTAGCTCCGCTACAAATATTACGGCGCTGTAATATTACGTTACTGTGTTTCCCAGTTTCCTCAAAAACGTAAACGACGATTTTACGGCCGCTATATGACGGTGTTGCTTTCTAGAAAACCAAAATTTTACGGTATCAAGATAGGTGTGTATGTACAAATACGAGTACGTATGGATTTGTTTTTATCCTTATGTATTTCTCAATCGTAAGCCCGGTTTCACACTGAATGCAGAAACGTGCGAATGTGTGAACGTCTGCTACCGTTGCCAAAACACACTAATAATAGTAATAATCTCAATTTTCTAATGTATGTAAATACAAGGTCTCATAGTATTAGCAGGTTGATTCGTGCGCATACATGCGTACATTTTCGCGCGTCGAAATAATCCGCACGGTTCCGCATCCAGTACGCGAGCGGACTTAAATATATGACTGACTTACCCGTCTAGTAGGCTTCACTAGTTCTTCTGCCAACAAGTGGTGAATCTTAGCATCCGTTAGATCTTTTTTGGATGGGTTGTATTCTAATTCTTGCATGTCGATATTCCACGTACTTGAATCTAATTGACTAAAGCTGGAACTAAAAGCATTGTTCATCATTTTAAAAATGTATCTAAAAGAACTTTATCTAAATGAATTACTTTAACATTATATGGTCTGTGCATAAAGTAACCCCCCCTCCCCTAATTGCTTCTACATCAACGTAGCGGAGTAGTGCTCATGATTTTTTTAAATTTTTATTAGTTAAATGGGCTTAAAATGGTCTGAAACATTGAGATTTTAACTTTAAGAGAAAAAACGTCTGTCTGTTAGTTTGTCTGTCTGTCAGGTGGGGGGGGGGGGGGGGGGGGGAGAGAATTTAAAATAGGGTAAACTTTTGGTAACATTAATTTTAGTAAATCACAGAGTGAACATAGCTCTAAAAAATGCCTCTTCTTTGCACTTTTCAAACTGGGAGAAAAGATTACTCGAATTCGCAGGATCTATGGATCTATTCTAGAAGGATTACATGGATCTATTTTAAATTTTGACAATAGCTTCTCAATTACATTCTCTATAGAAGTACGTTTTTCGATTTGATGTAAACTTTTGTTTTTAGAAACAACTTAAGGCATATTTTTTGGCCAAAAATCGAGTTTTTTTTTCAAAAGTGCACAATTTTTACAAAAAATTGATCTAAAAAAAAATCCCTACATACTTTTGTTGGCAACAGTATGTAGATATTTTTGGTTGTTTACGCCAGGTCTCATAGGTCGCGAGAAACCCTTTTTTCCCGCTAAGGTTTTTTCAAAAACACGATTTCGAAAATTTGCTCTGTCATGCTAAATGGACTGTCTAAAAAAGAAATTCCAACCCGCTTCCCATACTCCCACAATGAATTATCAAAAATAGGCCTTTTTTTCAGTCTCTAAAGTGGCGTTACCCCTTAATGTGAATTAATAAGATGTTCATATGACTTATCGTTTTATAGGATTTTGATGTAGAAAAATTTATATATATATCACATTATTGTCTCTACTCTAATTTTTACTTCTACACAGGTATATCTATATCCAAACTAGATCATACAAGTCAGAAAGGTCATTCAGGTCATAGGCATAAAGGTCATATCGGCTATATCATATCGGTCATAAACGTCATAGTTGTTATAAAGGTCATAGTGGTAATAAAGGTCATAGTGGTCATAAAAGTCAGTGGTCATACAGTTCATAGTGCTCACAAAGGTCATAGTAGTCATAAAGACCATAATGGTCATATAAGTCATAAAGGTCATATTATAAATCTTAAAGGTCATGTGAATCATAAAGCTGCTACTTCTGCTGTAAATAGTTGGATATTTTGATTTTTTGAAAATAGAATTCTACATAAGTAAACTTTTACACTAAATAAGAAAAATAAAAACTCTAGATAGGTAGGTTAACTTGCATTTACATAAAACGGATATGTATTTTAGGTATCCTATGCATTTGAATAAAAGTCTTGTCACTTTGGTCTTTGTTAAAATTCGTCGATCGTTTCCGTCGACTAATTTACGGTAACGCTATTTCGATAAAACTTCAAAAATGCAATTTCAATAATGGGAAATCATAGCACGGATAATCCGCAGCCCGGATAACCCGCGCACGGATAATCGGGGTTCTACTGTATGTATGAATAACAAATAGAGTTAAATTTTGTTGCGCAAAAAAAACTAATTCATTTCAAGTTAGTTCAAATTATTTGTAAGTTTGTTTCAAATTTCCTAAAGAATTAATTGCGGAGTGTACATTCATAAAATGAAGTCAATAACAAAGAATAAACCAAAGAAACAATAGTTGAATAGAAAGTTAACCAGGCGTTGGACATACAAATAACCCTGTTTTTTTTTCTTTTCAAAAACGACACCATCCTTTCTACGATCATCCAGTAAATATACTGGGTGATAATAAAATCAATAGGTAGGCCTCCAAAGTTAACCTAGAAACTTTTTTTCTCAAAAACCTTTTTCCATAGTTCGTGTTTAATTGTCATCCTTAAACTCTACGGTTATATACTATAATTTGCAGAAACTCTATACGTATATTATAAACCTAATTTTAAACTAATTATAAACCTTATAATAATTATAAACCTAAAGCACTGCTACCTACAACATGATGTGATACAGTGAACGATGTGATCAAATAAAAAAATGATCGAAAAATAAGAACATGTATCATTACTAGATCACATAATCAACTTATTGACTAGCTATAAAGAATGGCATGCACAAGAGTAGTTACTTTTAATAAGTAAAGGACAAATAAAACATACAGCCTTCCTCACAAATTAAGTTAGATTCTACTCTTCATAGAAGTCAAAACGGTATTTCTTAAAATAGGTATCTATTTGATAAACTAAGTTCCTTCTAATGTATTAATATGTTATAGATGAGTCAAAATTTGCGAAATCGGACAGTAAAAATAAAGTGTCGATTTTCCATCCACTTTCTACGCTATCTTCTAGGTGTATATTCTGGGAATACTCAGATTTTTTACTTTTTTTTAATTTGCATTTTTGGCGATGTTATAAACAAATTAATTTTAGCATGTCTTTTTCTTGAAAATGCAATATCTCTGAAAATATACGATAGAAATTGATGAAATTTTAAGTATGTATTCATAGAAATATGTAGAATCAGAAGCAATTTTTTTAAAAAAACGTCATTTTTTTATAAATAATCATTTTTTTATAAACAATTGAAAAATTAAACAACTTCTCGTAAAACTAGGAGACTTTTTTTCACGATATTGTTCCTTAAACATTAAGCTACAAAAACGTGAAAAAAAATTACTCTGTTCCCCATGGGAAAAAAGTTATCGATGTTTTAGTGGAAGGGTGTTCGCGCGCCCGGCGCCAATTTACCTTTCCCGGAGGTTCTACTTTACCGTCGTGCTCTCTTGTACCTGCAGTGATTTAAATACGTATCGGCGATCATCAGAGAGTTAAAAAAATGTTTATATTTTTACAAAACTATCTATTTATTGAAATAAAAATACATTTTCAAAAGTAATATACATGTTTAATGTATATATTCATACGTTTACCAGTACGTTTTCGGTGTGGCTAGAAAAAATGTACATTCCAATGTTTTTAAATTCACAACTTTAAACCAATGATATTGACGCGTTCCTTTGATATCTTTTACCAAGTCAAAACGCTTCTGCAATTGTTGCTTGTGTTTCTCGTATTCTGCCAAAGAAGTATAACTAAAATATATTTTTTTGAAAAAAATCTTGAGCCCAGATACGTATTTAAATCACTGCAAGCACGAGAGAGCACGACGGTAAAGTAGAACCTCCGGGAAAGGTATTTTGGCGCCGATCCGCGCGCGCACCCTTCCACTAAAACATCGATAACTTTTTTCCCATGGGAAACACAGTAATTTTTTTCACGTTGCAGCTTAATGTTTAAGGAACAATATCGTAAAAAAAATCTCCTAATTCTACGAGAATTTGTTTAATTTTTCAATTGTTTATAAAAAAAATAATTATTTAAAAAAATTGACGGTTTTTTGAAAATGTGTTTTCAATTTTTTTTCGGTTTTTGCATCTGATTCTACATATTTCTATGAAAACATACTCAAAATTTCATCGAGTTCTATCGTATATTTTCAGAGATATTGCATTTTCAAGAAAAAGGCGTGTTAAAATTATTTTGTTAATAACATCGCCAAAAATGCAAATTAAAAAAAAATAAAAATTTCTAGTATTTCCGGCATATACTATAATAGCGTAGAAAATGGATTGAAAATCGACACCTTATTTTTAGTGTCCTATTTCGCAAATTTTGACTGATACAAACTAAGTAATATAACAGGATTATACTGTAGTGTAATGTGTCTAAAAAATGTGCACAAAAGTCTCATAATAAAAAAAATTGGCTCGTTGGATTACATCACTGCATCACACTGTGTATATGTTTTGGGGTTGCTGAATCTGTATCAGCTCTCTATTTAATTCATCCCATCTCGTCACAATTCCTGACAAGTCAAAAGCCCCTAAAGAGGCGATTAGAATTTTTGTCTAGTTTCTATACATTTTATCTTTTCTTGTTGCGTGTTGCAAACATTATTTTCTGACATCTTTCTCTTTAAAAATTACGCTTTTAAACTTTGTGCAGAAGACTGTGATTTATTTATCCCGTAATTTTAATCCTAGTATAATTTACTCCTACTTCTTGATACAATTTCTTTCTAGCTAGTGCCGAGTTAGTTTACAGGTGACTATTTTGGAGGCGCACCTGCCGTTGAGATTACCCGTTGTGTAATTCCTGAAGATCGCGGACATGCTCTCTGTACCGGAAATGTTACCTACGGTGGAGGCATTCCGCATGTACTCTAACGCATCCTTCATCGCTAATTTCGAGTAGGTCTCTAGGATTTTCGGTTCTGCTCCTTGATGGTTGCGATGGAGATAAGGTCTTATGTACCGGTTATCGAATCTTTTAAATCTGTGGAAAAATGGAATATTATAATATGTACATGCAAGTAACTATAATCCCGTTAATTGTGCGGGATGGATAGAAGATGATTAAAAGTTTTAATCAATTAGGCTGTAGCAGGATAAGGTAGGGTAAACCGTTTCCATGGAGATTCAAGTCGATATTCTATATATTGCTTATATTTATTGTTTATAATGTGGCATTTGATTATCTGAAGTTTCAATTTCAGAAATGGAGGGACCAATGTGATCCTCTCCAAAAAAAATGTTGTGGGTGTCCCACAAAACCCTTAACATATATATCCGTTATTTCAAAATATACGAACGTGTATAAAAAATAAATAAATAAATAACACAAATCACTAGTTCTCATTACAGCTTAAAATCCGTGTTGCATCTTGCAATCCTTAAGAAGCCACACCCAAGTATTTTTTAACACCCTATGTAAATAAAAAACCTGAATTTACCCCCATTCTAAATAGAATGGTATCTTTTTTATCGCATATTTCGATTCTAAACGTTATATTAGGGATTTTTTCATGAGTCTTCCCTATACCTATATTTTACCGTTTTCGAGTTATTTCCAGTTTATTTGAAATTTTATTCATTGGCGCCATAACATTTTGAAACTACCTGCAGCGGTCATTTTAAAACATTAGGTATCAGTATTAGTACTGGGGTTAACAGAATGCTAAAGTTATGCAGCAATGCTTTTATTAATTATCAATTATGTACAGGGTGTTTAAAATAGAAATTCCATTGAGCGCAACTTCAAACCATCCAAACCTTTTTTTTAAATACAATGTTTTACTTCACATTTTAATGTAGAATTAAATTCTGCACGATCTATATCAGCATTCGCTATACCTATATTTTATAGTTTATTAGCATTTTTTTCTCAATCTTCTTATAACTTCTAATAAATCGTTAGATTTTCCAATAGCATGCCATGGAATATCTTATATGCCATCTTAAGCAATAGTAAAGAGCCATCCAAAAAATAACGTCATCAAATCTGGCTATGAACGAGAGAGCTGGAAATAGCGGTTACGTCGATCAGAGCGAAAATTTGTTGTCGTCAAACTTTTGACAAGTAGCTGTCACAATTGTTAAATAAATAATGGCTGTCACATAATGTAATAGCCTTGACGATTAAATAAGGTTGTCTTTTTTTGCTAGGCCAACTTTGATGATTTTTTATGGTTCGTGATAATTTGTGTCATATACGAATTAATCGAGTTGTACAGTGTGTTTTCTGTGTTCGTCAACATGAAAAATAAAAAATATCCAAATATGGATATTAATTTTTTTTCCGCTTAAGCCGTGACGTGACGTGACACAAAACCATGACGCAGATCTCAATATTTTCCAGCGGCAATCCCATAATAAAGACATAGAATGGCAAAATGAGGAGAATTGAATGAGGGCTGGAATGAGGAATTATATGAGAGTTAAATGAGGGCTGAGATGAAAGTTTAAATGAGGGATAGCTCTCATCCAGGCCCAGGCCGGTGGGGGTCCACTTTTTTTTTGGGTTTTTATACATACTCAGACAAGTATTTTATAGATATCAGTAGGTATGCAGTTAGTTTTACCCAGTCACAGAATATACAATATGCGTTCGTTGTATAAGTTAAATAACATAGTGAGTAGGTTAATCATAACCACTATTTAACAATAATCTTATTGGATAGCGGTTTCTGTGACTTAATGTTAGGCCATGCCCACCTTCGAGAAGTGGTTCATTGAGTTTTTCGATTGTTAGGATATAATAAAGCTATCGATATACTTTAATATTAACGATTGAATATAATGTGAAATAAGTGCCTAATGTAAATAGATCCCTAATTAGTATTTTAATTTTAATTTTATTATTATTAATAATTCAAAGAATTTCAAGATTCAGCATCAGTTTTGTACCTACCAGGTCTTAAATTTTAAATTTTATTTTTGCCCTGTGTCCTCACATTTATTATTATCTACTTTCACATCCACGTAGAGGAGTGGAAATAAAGTGACTATAGAAAATTAAAGAGATTTTAAGTTTAAGCGAAAACTATTTTCTGTCTCTATCTGTCTGTTAACCTTTTTTGTCTACACGATAACTCGAGAACGTGTTAAGCCATCAACTTCAAACACTTATATACTATGACGAGGTTTGGAACTGATTAAAATTTAAGCTTAATAGGTAGAGGGGCAGGGGTTAAATGGGGGTAATGCACTTTTTCCTTAACTATTGGTAGATCTCAAATATATAAATCTCAAATTTGGGACACATGTACACCATAATGTCTACAAATGTAAATGTTTTTAGCTAAATAGGGTGGGAGATTGAGGAGTTGAAGGTGAACGAATGAACTACGAACTAAGATATTCGACGTTTAATAACTCAAAAATGGTAAGATATCCCATTAAAAAGAAATATTTGTATATCCCCTGAAATCTGCACGCTACTGTACTTTTGATAGCATTTTAACGAAATTCAGTCATAACCACACAACTTTTATTTAAAACGTTTTTTCTATGGGCAATAATAACCATATAAGGGGTAGGTAATTTATACTGAATAACCCTGTACTACACTATCATGTCAGTTTTTACTTTTATTGTAACATAAACATTTATAAAACTGCATTTTGAGAGGGTTAGGTACTGATACAGTATGTAGAACTTTTTTTTTCCGTCTACCTTTCCGATATGTTTTCGGATATCTAGTGTCTTTGTTTGTGTGTCTTTTTTTTTCGGAAAAGATTAATTTAATCGGTCACAAGAAAATAAACTAAAACAAAACCACAAAAATTTCTTTTTCATCCCTCCATTTCCGAAAATGAAATTTCAAATATTCAAATAAACATATCATAAACAATCAGCTGTGACTATCGATTTCAATTTGAGATTTCAAAACATGAGAATAGTTCATTTGAGATTCAAAATAGAGAATATCTTATCCAACTATGACCGCTGTGCAAAGATAAATTTATTACAAGAAAACCGAAATTTACCGATATTTACCGCAAGTTAAAGGGTATCCCCCATAAGTATGGTGAAATGCCCTCTTTTTTTTTATTTTCTTTCGCATGATGAAAGTGTTTCTTAGGGCTAATTATGAAATGTAGACCGCATTTTAGATCCAAAAAATTTTCCTCTCAGCTAGGTATGGAAAAAACTCTGTTTTTTACGTTTTATTTTTTTTCTCGGTTTTTAACTGTCGAAAAAATCTGAAAAAATTCATGAGTACAGAAAATGTGATTAATTTTATGTAAAATTTTTTTTCAAGCTCATCCAAGGTCATTATGATCTCAAAAAAATTATTCAAACTTTAAGAATCCCATATTTTTAACCAAAAAAAAAGCTTCAGGCTCAAATTTTTAATATGTTATATTTATAACTGTTTTTTACTACCTCAAATTTTTTTAGATTTTTTTTGAGTGGTGGGTCATGCCCAAAAAGTGCGAAAAATCAATTTTTTTGTCCGTGAAACGACTTAAAACGGCTTAAAATCATCATTTTATAGTGTCCAGATTTTCTTGCACTAAAAGGAATCAAATGACTTCAAACAATTAAAAAATATAAAAACTACTAGTTTCGATAAGTGGAATTTTTTTTTCTTACTATTTTTAGTGAACATATTTTTTAATTGTTTGAAGTCATTTGAGTCCTTTTTAGTGGAAGAAAAAAATCAGGACACTATAAAATAATGATTTTAAGCCGTTTTAGTCGTTTCACGGACAAAAAATTGATTTTTCGCACTTTTGGTCATGACCCACAACTCAAAAAAATCTGAAAAACTTGAGGTAGTAAATACAGTTAAAAATATAACATATTAAAAAATCTGAGCCTGAAGCTTTTTTTGGTTAAAATATATGGGATTTTTAAAGTTTGAATATTTTTTTAGAGGTCATAATGACCTTGAATGAGCTTGAAAATTTTTTTTACATAAAATTAATCATATTTTCTGTACTCATGAATTTTTTCAGATTATTTCGACAGTTAAAAACCGAGAAAAAAAATAAAACGCAAAAAAAACAGGGTTTTTTCCATACATAGTTGAGAGGAAAATCTTTTGGACCTAAAATTCGGTATACCTTTCATAATTAGCCCTAAGAAACACTTTCATCACGCGAAGAAAATAAAAAAAAGGGGGGGCATTTCACCATACTTATGGGGGGATACCCTTTATAATATCTTATCAATAATAGTGAATGTATTCTATTCTAAATATTCTGTATGTCAGTTTTATAAATAAAGACCTAGTTAATATTGCACTCCAAAAGGCTTTCACAGTAAAATAAATTTCCACCTCAATAAGCTTTGTTAAGGCAAATATTTGATTTTCCGATGCCAGTATTTGAGTTGCCGCTAGGAGAATTACCATCGATATTTTTCAATAGAACCTAATGTCGAACACTGAAAGGGTTTGCTTCCTATAACTGCATTTACTTTCTTTGATATAATTTTTCTTTCTAATTATACTTACATATATCAGACTTATTAATAGTTATTTTTAATTAAATGCTGATTTGTGACAATGACGATTCTCAAAAGCGGTTCACCCCTATAACTTTGTTGTTTCCAGAGATAAAATAATCAAATTTTGGAATTTATTTTTAGAATAGAACTTTTATTTACTTCCGGTTTAACCGGAAATGGTCCTAACTTCCAAATCCTAAATAGCACGTCATCCTTATTTTCATTTGTTTTGATTCTATATGTACCTCTGAATATAATGAATACTTTTTGACACCTCATGCCATTTATTTTTTAATTACCCTACTTTGAATCTAAAGTGCTTAAAGTTAAAACGTTTCAGCTTGAATCACGTAGACGTAGAAAAATTGTTTTATTTTGTTTTTATTGAGAGTTTTTATTTTTAAGCGTTTACAAATGATGAAAAGAAAGTTTTAATGTTTTCTATTTTTTTTTCAAATGGGAACAGTAAGGCTCGTAAGATTATTCAAATAGTGTTTGTTGTTACCAACACTTTGATGTCACACACTTAAATATTTACTTAAGATTGCGCTTTTTCAAGAAAAAGTGCAAAGAAACATCAAATATCTTGTAATATTAACACAAAATAGCTCTTGATTTAAATGAATAAAATGCACCAACAATATGTGGCTTTGAAAAAAAACATTGTCTACTCTCCAATATCGTAAATAAACCTGTCCATTTTAATGTATAACCGGAATTGTTTTATTTAAATCGTTTTTCCTATGTGTTGACTTGTTGAAAAATGTAGAGGTAATAATATAGCAAAAATTACCAAATTGGTATTATGAGCTCTTATTTTATGAAGAATTAAGAAATAATTCTTCCGAAGCGGCTCGAGTATACACTAATAAATATCAAGATTGATGATATTCTGGCTAATATTATTTTATTAGACTAAAGTATATGCAGATACATCAATTTTGAGTGTGTATTAAAACTGATAGGTAGATGTATTTCAGACAGTGCTAATCTGTCAACAAAAACGATATAAAATGATTTTTCTATGTCTATTTAACTTAAACTGAAACGTTTTAATAGACTCTAAGCACTCTAGATCAACAGTTATAAATCAAAAAACAAATGACATGATATATCAAAAAATGACAAATGACATTTTCGGTTAAACCGGAACTGAATAAAAATTGTTGACAATGTCAATAAATGCAAATTTATCTCTATTCTATCTATAATTTAACCATATTCTAAATAAAATTTCATTATTCTATCTCGGAAAATCCTGGAACCTTCGGCGTAGAAACAAATAACTGGACGTTTTCCACGAAACGCTGAACTACTATACTTTTCTCGACGCGCGTTTCGCAAACTAAGTTGGCACCTTCAGGAGAAGAATAAAACTAAATTCTAACCTACACACTTGCACTATTTATACTTAATTTGTTGCCACGTTCACTGAACCGTAACATCTGTCTTTGTTTATCAGAGCAAACAGTGGACTGGTGAGTACAGGACCATTGCCCTCATTCATACTATTGTTACACTTAATGATTTCTAAACTTTTAAAAGCATCCAAATGTCTGCTTGTTACATTTCTAATTAATTTTAAATTATTTGTCTATCCTATGATTGTTGTCAAAAGCATGTTGGGTAACACAAGATTTTTCCATTCTGCCATATTTCAAATGAGTGTGTTCTTTAAATCTAGTCACAATAGTTCTTTTTGTTTACCCAATATACTTTTGATCACAGTCTTTACAATTTATTTCGTATATTCTTGACTTTTCGTTATTGTCGGTTTTGTCTTTGGGGTTGCCCAAAAGCGTCTGTTGTTTATTTTTAGAATTATAAGCCAAATTGATATCAATATTTAAATTTTTAATTTTGTATTTAATTAATTAATTTAGTACTAGATAAAGTTTTAAAAAAAATGCCGAAACGTGAGTCGAGAAAAATATAGTATGTCGGTGTTTTGTGGAAAACGTCTAGTTTTTTTTATCTCGGAAAAGTTATAGAAGTGAGCCACTTTATAACATGGGCTGGACCCAGGACAGTAGCACATAGTGGATAGAGTTGAATACATTTAAAACATTTATTGTAATAATAATAATGTTTTCATAAAAAAAAAACGAATATACGGATTTCGTAAAATTAAATGAACAAATATTTAAATATTAGTAATTTAGGTTAATAACCTTAATTTTATACTAGGTATAATATATAAACTATTTATTTTGTTCTGTTTTTACTTTTAATCTTTCCTCTTAAAAAAGGATCGTCGTTAGTTTTTAAACCACATGTGTTGTATATAATATATTTACGTAATATATACAGTAAGTGCCAAAAAGTTTGCGCCAAGTGCAAAAAAAGAAGTTTCTTTAAACATTTTCTGGAAAATAAATTATGCAAATAGTTTATATTACTTAATTTATATAAAATTTATATTAATATAGACATAAAAAAACGTCATCAACTCTGGCTATGAACGAGAGAGATGGAAATAGTGGTCATGTCTAAGCTTTTTGGTTATGTCAAACTTTTGACAAGCGACTGTCACAATTTGTAAAATAAACAATGGCTGTCATATGATGTGACAGTCTTGACAAGTAAATAAGGTTATAAATTCTATTAAGAATAGAAATACGTTTTTTTTTCTCGGCCAACTTTGATGACGTTTTTTTTTTTTGGATGTCTCTATATATACATAATATTATGTATTTGTATTAGTTACCTGTCACGTATGTGATAGTTTCCATGTTGACCAAGTATGTCTTCAATTGCGGCCATTGTGTGGTCCATCAACTAAAATAAATATGAGATTTTGTAATTCTGGACTACATAACGGGATCAATCCTAAATTCATAATAAAGTGATATCTGTTATGCAAATTATTACGAACACTGGTAGATAAAGGAAAGATCTAGTACTTGAACTCCTCTGATACAAGTCGGTTAAGCGTTCTTTAAAATGTTCATTTTTGGCATATTTGTCCAATATAATTCGTACATTAGTTCTGTATATATAGTTCAGTCTAGTTTGCGCTGTGTAGAAAACATTTTTAAGAAAATGTATAATGTATTTAGTAATCATAAACACACGGACTCGCGGAAATCTCTTTGTATTTGTATTTACCTTGTATTGATATTTTCCATATACGAAATGAATGTCCACGTATTCATGATTACTAAACGCGTTACTGATTTTTCTTAAAAATATTTGCAATAGCACAGAAGAATAAATTCTATACGTTTCTATGCGTTTTTACTAATTCAGATTCACAATTAAATAGAACAATAAAACGAGTTTAATTTCTTTTCCGTGATAACCGTAGCATTATAGAAAACTTTGAAGGAGGTACAAAAGTTTTAAAAAAATGACTGCTAAAATATATTGTGCATACAGTAGTGTTAAAAATTCACTTACAAAAGTTATAACACAAAATATATAGGGGTTGTTTGTTTAAACCCCATGTGGGTGTAGAAGTAAACTAAACATTTTACGCGAAAATGTTCTTCTGTTAGTAAAAGACACATCCCAAATCTCAAATTATTTCGCTGTTCCGTTACTGATATAAAAAATTAAAAGTGAATTTTTGGCTTGCCTTGTATGAGCGAATAACTTTGCAGGAAGAGCTCTAATTGAAAAAGTTTATATAAGAGACCCCTTTAAAATCACCTGTATTCACTTTTTAAAAGTTTTACATACTCATGGGACCCCACAGGGTTTTCCATATTACACAGACATATACATGTCCATAAAAATCTTGAGGAACGTGTGATGAAAGAGTTGTTATCAAGTAAGTATCATATAAGTTACGTAGAGAGTTTAAATTAGTTTAGAGACTGATTTCTTATTTATTTGTTATTTTTGAAAATTTTTATCTTCCTGTTTATGTTCTCATGTTCTTGCAGTAGTAAATATTACATGCAGTTACATTTGCAGACAAGTAAAAAAAGGACGTTTATATTATATTTTGTCTAAAAATATATTTGAATCGTGATCTATTACAAGGGCGAAATATGAATTTGGAATTGGTTTTGTGAATTAGATATGTCATAGGCAGGGTTATTGTTTAATGTTAAAGGGGAGTATCGATTTATGATCGTATACAGCAGCAGGATGACCACGAAGTATTCAAATTTCGTTAAAGAAGCCTCAGTTGCTGACTGGTGTCCCTTTAATAAAAAGTTCCCGAAACATTTCTCTAATTGACTAATGCCCTTTTGACAAATCACTTCAGGACAAATTATTTCAGGATTCATTTAGGACAAATTATTGTTCTATTTTCTCAATCTAAAATAGTTTTAACTTTAAAGCGAAATATGTCGAAAATTTTCCTTTTAGATGTCCTTTTTTCATACTTTCAGAAGGTATGAAGATCATAAAGGTCATAAAAGTCTAAAATGAGTGTGTTGGAACAGTGATAAGGTGGGGGGGTGGTCAACAGGTCAACAACGTTAAGATCAAATAAAACAAGATAGTAATATTCCATATAAATCTGCATCTGAGGAGCCCTATCATCAAAACTATGGGCTTTTTTGAAAAATGGTTTACTTCCTGCTTATCGACGACGAACAGGGACTATTGTAATGGTAACGTACAAGTATGAAAGGAATTTTTTTTCACAGTATCGAGGTAACGCTTCGTTTTGCTTACAGTTCAACAGTTTCTTTTATGCCTCAGGCAGCTACTTAAAATATGTATGAGAAACTTACCTTTTCATGAATTCTCTCGTTCATCGTAGGTTTCCTTTTTTCAGCTGTTTTCACATTGAGAATTTTTACCAGAGGCTTAATTGTTATGCCCTGGAAGAAAACTGTGAAGTAGATCAACGCAATGGTGGTGGTCATGAACATCGGTTGATGTTTAACTATTTTAGGATCGATAAGAAGGACCAGGGCAAAAGCAACTGCTCCTCTTAAACCGCCGTACGACATGACAAATTTTTCAACGGTACTCAACTGATGAAGACGGAAACGATTCGCTATTGCTGTAAATATTATCACACCTAGAAAGAAAATAAATTAGACGATGCAGATACCAGTCGACGTATCTCGAAAATTATGTCTACCACGGCAATTCTCGTAGCGTATATTTACATTGCGTGTATTCAGAAATGTATTAATCAGTTCGTGAGAATTACCACCCCTTTTTTCTCCATTATCTTTAGAGGAACGAAAAAAATACATTTTATTTTTCTTGAACTTTCAGAATATGCTGTAAGAAAATGTAAGGGCTTAATAACTATTTTAATTTAACGTTTAATTAACATATTTTTTTTAATAGGACACCCTATATTTTTTTATTTTTTGAATTCTGCTTGTTTTTATTACAACTATATAATAGGTATATGTCATACTTTTTCTCAAAGTATTTTGAAACATTATGCGTCAAATAAATATAATAATATATTCGGCATGACGACGTAATTTATAGTATGCCGTGGATAGTTAATCTTTGTTGTCAAAATTAAGCACAAAATTTCTGCCTTGGTTCCTTTGTTACTTATGTCAGTGAAGTATACGTTTTAATGGCTATTAATGTGTTGAAGATATTTTGTAAATAAGGTAAATAAAATTTATTTGAGGTAAAACACCTGAAATTATTTTTTAAGGTAGCTTCAAAAGAAAATATTTAGATTTACTAAGAATAAGTGGATTTTAATAAATACAAAAAATATAGGGTGTTCTATTTAAAAAGTATATGTTATAGCTGTTCCAGCTGCTACATTTTTCCTTCAATTGTTTTTCTAACAGCATATTCTGAAATTTCAGGAAAAACAAGTTAACACAGTAAAAAAATATTTTCGAAGCTCTAAGAATAACGGAGAAGGAAGGTGGGAATTCACACACTCACCCTATACATAGATTTCTATAATTTCACCTACATGAAGGCTCTCTATAGTAAGCTAAAAATCTTTATATTTGCAGACTCTGTTATTGTATATATATATTTGTACATACATACATATGTATGTACGCATTAGGGTGCCGCTTACTATACAGGGTGTCCCGTAAAGATGTGCCATACTTCAGAAATAGCTTCACTGGGTCAAAATAACCTGATTTAGCTCAACTTACCTTAGTACCATTGTGCTTCCTTAAAAAGTTATGGGCCTTGAAAAAAAAATTATTTTATTTCATTTTTTTCTGTTAATTCTGTCAATTTTTTAAGTTATTTCACGTAAAATTGGTATAGGGGGGTTTTGGAATAGCCTAACATGAATATGATGTCATTTCTCGCGTGAAACGTGCAGGGAGTTAACAACCCCCTGTACCACTTCTTATTGTCATTACATATTTTTTGTTATCACAAATTTTGACAATATTGACAGTTTTCTTGAAAGACCCATCCATTCACTGCAAAAATGGTGCACCTGTTCCATGACGTTAAATCGCGCCGTTTTCGAGAAAATTAAGCTTAACTGACTGAATTTTTATTAAATTTAAAGTGTGTTAATCTAGTAGGTAACTGTTATATGGGAACGTACCCATACTACGTGACCCCTTCAGGGGGGGAGGGTCTTCAAAATACCACGCTTGGTCACAGGGGTGTGGGGGGGCTTAGGTTTTCGTCACGTAGTCGATATCCTCTAGGGAAATCTTGCGTTTTTTTGCTATATATGCACGCACTCTTAGCGTCACTCGGCAATCGCCGTATTAATAAAGACAAATATGAGCCAAATTAATTTTTTTTTAAATTCTGTTTGAAAAAATGATTTAAAACCATATTTATGAATTACTACGTGAAATCTAAAGGGGGAGGGGGGGGTCTTGGCATATACTACGGGTGGTCACCGAGGGGGGGGGGGGGGGTAATAAATTGTAAAAAATGGGTCACGTAGTATGGGTACGTTCCCTATCATGTTAGTTTCAATTTGATACTATAAACAAACATTTTTATTTTTCTTTTATGGTGAATTTATTGTTTGTTGCAAGATGCCCCGACATAACTAATTTACAAATAGTGAAATGACTGAAATGGTGGCACTCTACGCCCAACAAAATTTTAGTGAACGCGCTGCAGCCAGAAGTTACGTACATAGATACTTACCCAAATCGAAGACAACCGAATCGGAAATTATTTTCAAGACTATTCTCAAGATTAAGAGAAACGGGAAGCATTCGTCCTAGTCGTCATTATGGCCGACCTGTAGTTCATAACGTGCAGCAAGAGGAAGTAATATTAAATATTGTTGAAGGTGAACCAACAATTAGTATCCGCAGAATGTCTGCTAATGTTGGACTAAGTCGCAGTACAACATCCAGAATATTACATGAGCAGCAACTTCGAGCGTACCATTATTCACCCGCACAAACCTTATTACCAGGTGATTTTTTAGCAAGAGTGCAATTTTGCGAATTCATTTTATGGCGAAATAGGCAAGATGCATATTTTGTAAACAAAATTTTGTTTACGGATGAGGCAACATTTACTCGTAGAGGGAGAGGATTCAACAGAAAAAATTGTCACATATAGGCTGATTAAAATCCAAATGCCAATTGGGTGAGGCACTTTCAACATTAATTTAAAATTAATATTTGGTGTGGGATAAGTGGCGATTATCTTGTGGGTCCTTTCGAACTCCCAGCAAAATTGAATGGTCAGGATTATCTAAACTTCCTTCAAGAAAATTTAGTAGATTTACTAGAAGAAGTTACTTTAGACGTTCGTGATAATATGTGGTATTTACAAGATGGCGCACCGACCCACTTTCCTCTTGCAGTTCGGAACCATCTAAATAATGTATTCCCACATCGTTGGATTGGAAGGGGATGTGAATATCCATGGCCTCCACGAAGTTCAGATTTAAATGCAATGACAAATTCTGGTGAAGTTGCCAACACAAGAGCCGAGCTTAGGCAAAGAATAGGTGCAGCTGCAAATACGATTCGAAATCTGCAGCCGTCGTTTTTTGCAGTTCGAAGAAATTTTTTGAAAAGATGCCAGAAATGCATTGAGTGCAATGGTGGACATTTCGAACAATTACTTCAACGACATTAAATGTTAGTTTTATTTTCTAAACACTGTTTTTTAATGTGCCTGTTAATTACTTAAAAAATTACTTAAACGCAAATAAATATGTTTTATTTTTAAATGTCGAAATTTTGCATTTTTCTCTAAATACTATGGATTTATTAGTATATAAAATTGTAAGCAATCTACTGTGATGGATACCTACTAGATTAATAGAATTAAAATTTTATGTAAAGAGAATATAGCCATTCTGCAGTGCTACAGTTAAGCTTAATTTTCTCAAAAACGGTGCGATTTAGCGTCATGGAACATGTATACCATTTTTGCAGTAAATGGATGGCTCTTTCAAGAAAACTGTCAATATTGTCAAAATTCGTGATAACAAAAAAAAATATAACGAGAATAAGAAGTGGTATAGGGGTTGTTAACACCCTGTACGTTTCACGCGAGAAATGACATATTCACGTTAGGCTATTCCAAAAAACCCCCTATACCAATTTTACGTGAAATAACTTAAACATTGACAGAATTAACAGAAAAAAACGAAATAAAATATTTTTTTTTCAAGGCCCCTAATTTTTTAAGGAAACACAATGGTACTAAGGTAAGTTGGGCTAAATCAAGTTATTTTGACCCAGTGAAGCTATTCCTGAAGTATGGCTCATTCTTTACGGGACACCCTGTAATATCATATATGTATCTGTATTGTATATTGTATATAATCTGTATTGTATATTGTATATAATATATGTATCTGAAATTTGAAGTGGATATCTTGCAACGTTTTTGAATTACCTATGGCAAAAAAAGGTATATTATTCCCATTTATCCCCCCAACCTTTTAACCAATTCAACTTAAAATCTAATTAGCTCCAGACCTCATCATGGCACATAAGTGTTCCAAATTTCAAAGTGATATCTTATCGTGATCATGAAATTTGTGATCATGTATAATTGGTTCGGTCAGCGAGCAGAAGGGTCGTTACTTTTATATACATATATATGCTTTTACATGGCCGCTGATTGGGCGGCGCTGAACAATGATATCATTTTAACGCTGTTGTCATAAGTTAGGTAATTTACTCTGCAGAGGGTGAGCAGTTTTTTTGAGAGAGCATGAATGCAAGGTATACAATTTACAAGTACATCAACAGCGTTTAGTATTTCCCCGTCGGAATTATTTTCTACCGCTTCTCTGTCTCAATCCAGGTTATTATTAATCGATGTATCATCAATCAAATTGAATCATGCAACTGAAAATAAGTTGAACAATGACATTAGCATTGAACGATATCAATCAATGATTTTCGGTTTTAATGGAAATGAGCGCCAGGTCTACTTCGTGTGGTCAACGGGATTGATTGAATTATATTGAACAGTATTTGAAATGCGGCAACGATATTTTAATTTCATTGATACAAATGAAGACATCGTCAGCTGATTGTTGGAGCTTACATGCTCTGCATAAAATGCCGTACAGTGCAAATCGGTAAAGAAATGTGTAAATTCCTCAAATTTTTCTTCGCTCATTCGTAAATGGTTTCTGTACGAATTGAAATAAATAAAGCACCGTCAGCTGATTGTTGGAACTTATACGCTCTGCATAAAATGTCGTAGAGTACAAAGCCGTAAAGAAATATGTAAATTCCTCAAATTTTTCTTCGCTCATTCTTAAGTGGTTTCTGTACAAATTGGAAACAAACGTCAGCTAATTGTTGTGAGTATGTACAAAGCTATAAAAAAATATATGAGTTTCTCAAATGTCTCTTCGCTCATTCTCAAGTGGTTTCTGTACGAATCCAATTTTTCCAATCCAATTATTTGCAGCTATTGTGGCAATAGCTGTCTGAAGTGTCTTTATATCCCTGTCGTAATATCCATTCCCCTACCCACTAACGAAGAGGTCTTTTTTTTATTTGATTTATTAACGCAACAGTACGTACTCCAGTACGTACCATTTTTTCTTTGCAGTCTGATTTTGAAACCTGTTCAATTCTGGACTATTTAGTTCAGAATGGATCAGGTCTATTCGTGAGAAATTCTCTAAAATATGTGAACATTCCAATAAGTCATTTACAAACGGCACCAATTTTTATTTTGCGATCATATTGGTTCGTGATATTTTATATTCACCATGGTTACCAATTTAGTACATATTTGGCGTTATGAGTGTCAATGAATATGGATAAAAAACTTTTCAGACAATCTTTTATGCAAATGCACAGAATAAATTCTTTAAATGTGTGACGGCCGTTTTAATTGAGGAGTAGATTCAAAAACTTATTGTATCAGAACACCTCTTGTGTAATCAAACTGAAAATATTGCACGGCAAGCTTTCGCGTCAGTTACTCACAGATAGACAAATAGTTATGGAGGAGTGAAGTAATAGCTTGTAATTAGACGAAAACAATAAGGGGTTATATTCAACATCTGATGCAAAAAAAATGCGAGAGCTCAGTTAGAAAACCAGAAAATCTATTTAAACCCCTAAGGATCCAACATACAATTAACAATGCCATTATTTTATAAGTTGTTCGAAATATCCACTATGTACTTCTTAAAGGACACTCTATTTGTGATCTCTTCTCTCACTTTATGTATGTAATGTTTCAGGGGTTATTTCTGCACACATTTCGAGAACGCGTTGGAGAAACTCATTCAGACTACGTGGGAGCTTTATGAACACTACCGATTTGAAAATAGTCGGGTGGTGTCGGATCTGACCACTCCATCCAGGCGACCAATCCATCTACCTGGATAATTCTCATATTGGACTAATAATGTGGTCCCCCAAAATTCCAGCCCAAACATTAATTTTACGGGGATACTGGGTTTGACCTTCATGATAAATGTGGGAGTTGTTATCGTTCCAGTATCTACAATTCTGGAAGTTAACTTTCCCGTTGTAGGAAAATTATTTATTGTTCCCGTTCATAAATCATAATTCATAAAAAAATTCATTTTACAAAAATTGAATTTATTCTATTTGACGATTTTCTTGACCGACAATAGGAAAATGTCATAAATCTCCGCCACTTTTGCGGATTGTACCATGTACAATGTAACTTTTTTTGCCTAATTTTGGGTCTAACAGATCTTGGTAGTGAAAGACGCTCTTTCACTGTCCTTGTTGTGAGAAATTTCGATTACGTTACCGTTCGACACGTTACCGAAAATATTTTCTGTCAATTGGGCGCTCTGGGAAACGCTCATTGAAAAGTCGAACAGCGTTGTGGAGATTATGGTTAGCATCTCCAAAGATGAGAATCGCGTGGATTTTATCTTCTTGTGACCGATCCATTTCTGGTGAACACTTTTCAACTTGACAATAAAATATGATGACAGTAATTATGTCAAGACCATGGTGAAAACAAAATATCACGAGCCAACGTGATTGAAAATTAAAAAATCGATGCCATTTGTAAATAGCTCTTTGGAATGTTCCCATACTCTAGAGTTGACTAGACTTTTAAAAAAATGTGCCACTAGCCGACCCCTCTTTAAATAAAAAAAAAAAATAACTAAGATAGCGCCCAACTGACGCCCATTTTGACACATTGAGTTGCCATTTTCATGTGGAAATGATGTTTTTGTGTCATTTTAGATCCTCGAATTTGGCAGTCTTATCTTCAACGGCTTAAAAGTTAGAGAGGGGGGCGTACTTTATATCCTCATTAAGGGTATTTTCTGTCGAATGGATCACCTACGATTGAGTTACCAAGAAAATACTCAAACTGAAAAATAGAGTCTCCATACATAACGCATTCACAAATTCTCTCGCATTTGAAGTACTATCTATCATATATGAAGAACAATAGATTCCACAAATTTTGTGAACGAACAAAAGGTTATATTTGACTGTCGACAATTCCAATCGGAGTACTTTTTTACAGTTTGTCTCACTCAAGATTATAAAATTCCTAATAGATTTTTCGTTTATCCTTTGTTCTTCATTTTCTTGTTTGCTGAATTCCAAAGTGAGTTTCTCGTGATTTTTCTTTTGTTTCATCCCAATTCTTTCTACAGTCACCTGTCTATTTAGGTATAATTTTATAGTCATAGGGGAATTCATATTAAAAACCAACCCCAATATGTTAGAGGCTATATATGAGAGCAGCGGTGTCATGTGTTACTTTAACAGCAGAGTTACTTGTTACTTTAATCTCAGAGAATTTTCAATTTAGATGAGAACTAAAGTCATATTTGAAGCTGGCGCAAAAACATTCCTCCACATTAAGATTATTGAAATCCCTAAAGTAGTGACTCTACGTTCTATTTTTTTTATATGATATTTAATGTTACAGTAGATAAACTTGTGATCTGCAACGTTGCCAATGTAACATGTCGATAGATCCAAAATCTGAAACTATCATGTTAACTTTTACCTCGACTACGTTTATAAACGTTAATTAGATATCTACTATGAGAATTAATATCTACTATGAGAATAAAATGGTACTCTAAGTATGAAAACAAAATTTCCATACGGTTTGATAATTTTTGAAAAATGTGGTAAATTTTTATATCATGTAGGGATTATAATTCTTACATATATCTGTAAACGCTTTTAAATTTACAAAAACTTACCTATAACTCTGTACACTGAGCAAAAAACTATGGTGAGTACGACGAACCACGTGTTCCAATCGTGATTTCTATTGACTGTCGCAACCCCCAAAAACATGAATATAATCGTCTCTGAAGAACTGCTTAACATTTTCATGGCATACTTTATTGTTGTGTGTGATTTATTGGATATATTAGCCTCCACGTAATTCTTCATCGTTATGCCACAAAACGTAATTCTGCAAATACAAAGATAAAGAAGACATTTGCTGTGTTTATTTTACCTGGAATATCAGTTTATATCAGTTTATTTTATTTCAGTTCAAAAATGGGTGTTTCTTTATGCCATCTCATTTTGAGGATATTAGTTCCTATTGAAATTAAAAATACCATGATCAGTTTATCATTTCACTTGAGAATATGATAAAAGTTAGGTTACAGTTGTTATGTTTCTAAAAAAAGTTAATGATACGTTTTCATTAACTTAATACGTTTTCCAAATATCTGAGAGTCCATAGCAGTATAATTTGGGCTCCACAATGGATACCTACAATTTTTTTCAGTGTTAGCTGTCTCATGTACGATTTTATCAGAAGAAAGATCATTCTCTAGTCATTAGTTTTATGTGAAAATATACCATATATCTTTACAATGAATGGCTTTGCATAGTTTTATCTTCTAATTTGTAATTTTCTATATAATCTATAACTAAAATAAAAAAATCATCTTAACTTCGTTTTTAGGTGTTTCTTAGTTTTCATTGCATTTCAGTTTATTTCACTTCACCAAACTCAAAATGAAATGAAATGTTGGGTAAAAGAAACACAGCAATTATAATCAGTGATCGAAAAAAAGAATATTAGGTATATTACAAAACAATAACATTGAAACAGACAAGATTATAGGTACAGAGTACAGTTGAAAAGAAACAGCTTGAAAATTTGTGTTGATTAATAATTTTCTCGAATATTATGAAGTACATTCTTCAACCAGGCGCATATGGAAGAAATTGTTCATGGCTAGCTTTCAATAAATATATACTAGATGACAATAACATATTTAACTGAAAAAGTGTATTTATTAATATTAGTGGTATATACGATTTTCACGATGAGTAGGTATTTCTGGAGTAAAATCAAGAAACAATAACTGTAAGAGCTCTCCTTAACTGGTACCTTTGAGGTGTAAGGATAGAGCTTCTCTTCCGAAACTAATTAATTGAATCCCCTGGCAAGTAATTTTCCCATATAACATAGTAGGTACCTTGAAAATATGTTATAGGTCTATAAATTCGTTTTATTCTTTAATAGATAAAAGTGGGTAATCCACTGCAATAAAACTAACTCTTGTTCTCTCCAACTTAAAATTAAATATTTCGATCAATATTAGAATATCACATAAGGTAGATATAGTCGTACATTGTGTACATAAAGTATGGAATAAATAAATATTATTATTTCCCAAATTAAAAACATATTGAAAAAAATCCTCGGACAGTTTTATTGATAGAATCACATTTATAAAAAAATGCCTTTTTATAGTACCTACATTAACTTTAACAAATAAATCATTTTTCGGAGTGACAGAAACCTCAGTATGTTTACATCGAGTGTTTAATAGGAAGTTTTTTAAACAGATAAGCCTGATTTGTTTCGAAAGTAGATATTTGTGTTACAGCAGAACGTTAATTTGGATTAACCATGGCTGTTACAAAAAGTCATATTTTTTCTGACATTCACATACAATAAGTCAACAAAGTAGTAGTGTAATAATATGTATCATACCCTATGTCTTCCTTGCAAAGAATATTGAAAATTATGACAAACAATATGGTAAAGAAAATAATAGCATAATAGTATGTAAAACGGGTGTGCGTAACTCGACTAGTCCGTAATTTGCTTCTTACAACTCGAGTTATACCGGGTGTACCAGAATGACAGGCAATCTCCATAGAAAAGATACAAATATGAAAATTGTGTTCGACCGAAAATAGCTCGAATTCATAACGAATCCTTTTTATTTTTATTTGCTTTGATAAAAATGTCATTCTAGGCACAATAATACGTCATTTGTCACCTTTTGACACAATATTTTTTTTTAGATATTTTGGTCTAGAATGCTTAGAACTTTTTTGAAGGTGTAAATTATGTATCCGAGAGAGCGTAGACCTCGGCGTAGACACTTTGACACTACTTACGATTATTTAAAATTTGTTCATATTGTTTTGTTTTCCATATCATACTTAACAAATTTTAGAAAAATATCGAATTCTAAACTTTTCTTCTAATGTTTGCCAGCATAGGCAGACACTTCTCATCACAAACCAACTAGACCAAGCCACAAAGACAAATTTATGAAGCCAAGTGGAGGTCCAGAATGAGGTCCGGGCTCATAGGCTCATTTAGTCGTTCGTACAGTTTACCCCGTGGAAATCTTCCGTTGTTTAGCAATTTTCTTTTTTTATAAAGCAAAAAATTATAGTTATATATTATAGCAAATGCATAGTGATGGACTGTAAAAACAAAACTGAATGTGTACGTGACCTGAAACAAAGCATTTATTTCTGTAATTAAGTAAAATTAATTTAATAAATACTGTATGTTGTGGGGTTTTCTAATTCTCATACTTTCGTAATTTCAGAATAAGCTTACAGTTAATGTGCTCCCGGTAGCATTACTACTGAATAACGGTAAAACTTTGAGTTCTTGTTAAGTAAAGCTACATAATTAAAAAACTATTACAAATCTAACGTATATTACGTCACTTGACTAAGTTAGATAGGTTCACACTTTGATTTTCCTGAAAACGGCCTTATTTAAGTAGATACGGTCGGTAGGAGTGGATAGTCTAGTTGGTCTCTGGTGTTTTTGGATGTAGCAGAAAATCTCTGTCAGACAGAATAAAAAAAATAAAATCAATACAATGATATGTTTTAGTTCAACCGGTATTAAGATTCTTATCAGGCCGATGCGGGCTGTCGAATAGGCACGCAGTAGTAACTTTGTAAATCAGATAACTAAGATACTTACGCCAAAATACCTGACATGTGAAAAATTTCTGCATTCAGATACGCTAGATAGGCCATCACGAATATAAAAATGGGTTCTATCACGCGCACTTCATTCGTATATCTAGTCACCAGAGCCGTAGCGATACCCCATATCACACCGATCACAGTGCCACCGATGGCGACGACGAAAAAGTTCAGAAAACCCGACACCAAGTCCAGATAGACGATATTTTCGAATCCCATTTCGGTATAGGCCTCGAACAAATGATACAAAACGACGGTAACCGCGTCATTGAGCAGCGATTCCCCGAACACCACTATATACAGAATCTCGTTAACTTGAATCTCTTCGAATACTGCTAGCACAGCCACAGGATCCACGGCGGATATGAGGGACCCGAACAGGAACATGTCCAACAAAGGGATTTTATGGGAGAACAAGTCCAACTGTCCCACCGCCCATAAGGAAGCACCTGAAAACAAAGTGGTAGATCAATGAGTCATTTGTCTAAGGCACACATTTTATAAATGAGAAAAAGGGAATTATTATCATTAAATCAGAGAAGATAAAAATATAACCAAAAAAAAAACAACCTTCAAATGACATCAAAAATTACGTCTGCAACTAAAGAACTAGCCTCTTTTGTAATTAAAAACCTACATTATATCCCATAGTTCATAGTTTAATATCAAAGAATATTAAAATATGAAAAAAAAAACTTCAAATGACATGAACAAATTTGTCTTCAACTAAAGAACCAGCGTCTTTTGTAACTAAAAATATTATATCCCATAGTTTAACATATTTTTTTCGAAATTGTTTCTCGAAATTTAAAAAAAAAATCGTTTTTTAAAAACAAAGTTTTAATATAAAATTAAGTAAGCTGCATTTTTTAAAGCTCAAAATGTCGTCAACAGCATCACACAGCTACGTAAAACAGCATTTTCACAGTCTACGTAAAAAATTAATTGCACACTTCTCTCATATTTTGTGAATTTTTTACTTCTTAGGCATTGTCTAAAATCCATTGTTTTAGATCCTCTACGTTGTCTATGGATGATGAACATGAACACACATGTTTTATATAGCTCCATAGGAAAACATTAAGTGAATTGAAATATGGAGATCTGGGGGATTATTCTATTTGGGCAATCGTAATCTCGCCCAATATAGCGAACTGCATTCTACAGCATACCGCGTATTCGTAAATTCATTAAAATTATACATCGCCACCAATTTCTGACAATTTCATGTTTGAAAATCTACCAAGTGTGACTTTATATAAGTTTCTATAGGAAGTGTCACCCATTGTTCACCATTTTGGTGGTGAAATTCGGTCGTAAATTCAACACCAACACGTTGGATTTACTAACAAACGGATAATATGCATTAGTGCCATCATTCGTAAACCATAATGTTTAACGCACTTCTAAGGGAATGTCTTCAATAAAAGATAATGTCGAAAATGCGCGGTCACAACTAACTGTTGATTTATTTCACCCTACTCATGTACATAAATTATGGTAACGGATAAATTGTGACTCATCACTCATCAGTTATAATCATAATACTTAAAAAGTGAGGATTTATTCAGTGTTTCTAAAGTCAAACCTGTACAAAATAACAAACAAATAGTAATCTCCAAGTAATAACTCTTGATTTATGTGTAGATGATAAGGTTATAAATATATTGTATCGCTTTAGAAGATGCCAAATGGCTGAATGACACTCCAAAGTGCATTGCTCTTACTCGTTATATAGATAAAATGTATATTAGTATCTTTAGTTCATTTCTCATTGCTAAAACATTGCTGAAATTGCGATATCAGAGACACTCTTTTTAATAAACAATCTTTTAATAAATTAATCAAAGTCTAATATTAATTTACATGTATACCTACTAAAAGTGTTTGCCCAATATTGATAAAATCTTTGTGTGCAATATATACATTTTGTTTTATGTTGTATGTATAATTTTTAAATGAGTTTACTAGAACACGGTACGAAATATCAAGATTTAGTAAAAGACAAGAACGTTTTTAAATTAAATAAGCTACCATAAATTTAAATTATAAAAAAAATAATGAACAAAAAATTTTAACCCCTTCTAGACATGATGCATAAGAATTTTACCTCCGTTGTCGCTCAAATGATACAGTACCATTGACACCAAAATTGGATGTCCTATCCTCTGCCGTTTTTACATGACAGCACTGCTTCTAGTCTTTTTACCAATCCTGTATAAGTAATTCCACTTTTTACGAGACATAATTTTAAACTGAATTTCTCAAACTTTAGTGAATTAAAATAAATAAGAAAGATATAAAAAATGTTATACGTACCTATAGTTAAAGTATTAAAAATAGTACCGACGACTGCAAATAATAATATAGTGCCGAAATGGTCGAAAAATAGTCTATTAGGCATGAAATAGCCAGCGTCCAGTATGATGGGAGGAAGCATGTAAAAGAAAAATGTATCCGGCGTAAGCGGCGACACGTGTACACTGTCAGTTACGTAAACTAAGATCACTCCAATCACCACTCCCACGAAGATAAGTAGGCACGATTCGGGAAAAATTTCGTTTAACCTAGGAGCCATATGGAAACCTGAAACAAGACAAAAAAACATTTGATGAGGGCATCGTACAGTTTTCTTGAAGGAAAAGCTAAGACCTTTTGTTTTACACCATGATTAAATTTTAATGACTCATTAGCTCAGATTAAAAAATAATCTTGCTCATTCCTCATACTCAATTCGTACATTCTCATCAATATTGTACATCCTCATACTCATTTTTGTACAATTCGAACTTTGTTCCCTTCTATCTTTGTCGCTAGAGCTTTTGTAAGAAAAAAAATTGACGGATGATATTTTAAAAAATTAGAATAATCGAGAATGGTTTTCAAATACATACAATGGTGTGCAAAATAATAGGTGTAAGTAATATTTTAACCAAATCTATTTTATTATTCCAGGTCTACCAAAATTATTAATATATTGACGCCTAGTGATAAGTATCAGAAAAACTTGTGTTATTTCAAACACTTCAGACACAAATATAGGAATCACATGTTTTGTACAACATTTAGCGGATTATTATTAAAACTAAACTGTTTAGTTTTAATCTTCTCCCGAAGATGCCAACTTGGTTGGCGAAACGCTCGTCGAGAAAAGTATAGTATTTCGGTGTTTTGTGGAAATCGTCCAGTTTTTTGTTTCTACGCCGAAGGTTCCAGTACCCACTCCAGAATATAATAGGTGTAAAAAGAAATTAAATAACTGGTAGGTATATAGATCTGCAAATATATTACATTAATTTACACTGCATGTAAGTTACAAACTTACATGCAGTGAATTTCTGTTAAATAATATTTAAAATGATAAAACACTATTTAAAACTAGAACATGGGACGGGCAAAGCATTGTTCTGAAGTAAAGAGACCGTTATTTAGAAAACTCAGATGAGTGGCAAAAACTAATAGATGCATTGCAGAAATACTAGGATGCTCACAGAATAAGGTCACAAATACTGTTGGGGATTATAATAGTAGTGGACTGTATACTTATATATATTTTTTTTGATCGTGAATCCCTGCAATACTGTCTCCTTTTGAATCGCCTGATGACGATTATTTCCAAACTCAATTGTATCTGGATACCTTTTATTATTACTACAAAGGTAAATAACAATGTTAAACTTGATACAACGATAAAAATATACAATTTCTTAAATTACGTTACGTGCCTCTGTCACCTTTTTTTGTTGTTAGCGACGCTCGCGACTCTAGGCCCACTAATTTCTTTGCTCGCCGTTTCTATCACACCGCCACCAGTGGTGTCCAGGAGACGTAAAGTACTCGTATACCTTTCACAGAACATCCCGCCGGCCTTGAAAGTCTCGACTTTCAACAAATGTATTCAAAATTTTCTATCGCATCATACGTATGTATACGAACCGGAATAGTTTATAGAGTTCAGCCCGTATACTAGTCGATTTTAAGTATTCTGAATCGGTAAAACACACACCCGGTGCACTGCTCGACGTACTACACCGCTAACTGTCTTTATCGTCACCACCCTGGGTACTCCGTCTTCTCCTGGATGCAGATCCGTGATTCGCCCGAGCTTCCACTCCAGTGGATGAGCGTTTTCATCCTTTAGGACTACCATGGAGCCTACCTTTATATCTGAAGAGGAATCTCTCTGCCACTTCGATCGCTGCTGCAGATTGGTCAAATACTCGTTCGACCAGCGTGACCAAAAATGTTGAGTCATTTGCTGCAAGTGATTGAACTTCGTGAGACGATTTTCGGGTAACTCCTTGACATCGTGCTGTGGTATGGCCGTTAGATAGTCTCCAATAAGAAAATGACCGGGACTGAGAGCGACTAGGTCGTTGGGGTCATTGGAAATAGGGACCAATGGTCGGGAGTTTAGTACCGCTTCGATTTGAACAATCACAGTATAAAGTTCCTCATACGTTAAATGTATTTTACCAATGATTCTATGCATATGAAATTTTGCCGATTTTACCGCAGCTTCCCACAGCCCTCCAAAATGTGGTGAACGTGGTGGGATATAATGCCAAGTGATTAAGTTTCGTGACAAAAAATTTGAAAGATCAATATCGGTATTTTTTGTCGCATCATAGATTTGTTTCAACTTGTTGTTCGCGCCCACAAAATTCGTGGCATTGTCAGAATATATATGAGAGCAGATTCCTCGCCTCGACACAAATCGGTTTAAAGCGTTAAGAAATGTATCAGTGGTTAGATCCGTGACTAGTTCTATATGAACTGCTTTAGTCGAAAAACAAACGAAAATACAAACATATGCTTTAATTATTTTCCGATTTCTTAATTTGCCGTCTTTGATTTCAAAAGGTCCAGCATAATCTACCCCACATACTTCAAACGGTCTAGTTGGTGTCACTCGTGATCGTGGTAACTCGCCCATTTGAGGTAAACCATTACTCGGTTTCACGCGAAAACAAGTTACGCATTTTCTTAGTACCGAACGTATTGCATTTCGCCCGTTTAATACCCAATAATTTAATCGCAATGAAGCTAAAACTGCTTGAGCCCCCGTGTGGAGCTGTCTGTGATGTTCCGCACGAATGATAAGCCTTGTAAAATGATGTTTTTCTGGCAAGACAATAGGGTACTTTCGGTCATATTCTAGAGATGATTTCCCTATTCTACCACCTACTCGTATGATTTTGCTCTCATCTAAAAAAAGGATTGAGTGATGATAATTTGCTACCACGATTGACCATGCGATTTTTTTCTAAGTCATGTATTTCTTGGCTGAATGTCTCAGCTTGTACAATTTTTATCAACATTGATTGTGAACGTTTCAATTCTTCAATCGTTAATTTCCCATGAATTCTTTGTTCTTTAGGTGTTTTTATGTTTTCCACAAATCTTAAACAATATGCAAAAAATGCGCTGCAATTTGTACAAAATTGAATAACGTTCGAAATTCATGAATTGATTCGAAATTTTATTGAAAAGAGAAATTTGACATTTGCGTTTTTCTGGAATTTCTGTTGTATCTTTAGGATGCCATTTTGGCCAAGTTTCTATACCCTGAGAAAGCCATTCGGGGCCATTCCACCAGAGTTTTGAATCTTTTAACTGATGAGGCTCAACACCCCGCGATAAAATGTCTGCTGGATTAAATTCCGATGGTACGTGACGCCATGAAGAAATGTCTGTAAGTTGTTGTATTTGCGACACCCTATTCGAAACAAACACCTGCCAAGTGTTGGGCTGAGAAGCAATCCAACACAATGTTATGCTAGAATCTGACCATAAAAATGTGTCGTATATGTTAATCTTTAAGGAGTCCGTAACCCTTTTCACAAGTTTAGCCAATAGAAAGGCTCCACACAACTCTAAACGTGGTAATGAAATTGATTTTAATGGCGCTACTCGTGCCTTTGCGCATAACAATCTGACTAACACTTCGCCATTTGAATTTTTTGATCTTAAATACAAACAAGCTCCGTACGCGTTTTGAGATGCATCCGAGAATCCGTGGAGTTGAATGTTCGTGTGATTTTCTGTTAAAATCATTCGATTGATTACAATCTCATTTAATTTTGGAATTTGTTCAAAAAACCGTGTCCAGCAAGTATAAATATTTGTTGGCACCGATTCGTCCCAACCGAGTTTGAGTTGCCAACCTTGCTGCAACAACATTTTGATGCGAATCGTTATGGGTGCGATTAAGCCTAATGGATCAAAAACTTGTGCTATCGTTGAAAGCATACCTCTTTTCGTGACGTGTTTACGCTGGACATTCGGAGTGCTTACGTTGTACCTCAAGACGTCTGCTTCCGCGTCCCATCTGATACCTAATATCTTTATATTTTTGTCATCCGTGATAAAATATTCTAGCGTTCCGTGATCACCTACGACTAAATCCTTCAAAACCGATTTTTCGTTGCAAACCCATTTCCGTAAATTGAATCCCGCTTTTCCTAAAATGCTCGTGAGTTCAAGTCCGATTTTTCTCGCCCCTTCTGTCGTGTCAGAACCGGTTATCACGTCATCGACATAAAAGTCTTGCAAAATTATTTTACTCGTTGACGGATACGTATTTTCGTTTTCGTACGCTGCTTGGTGAAGTGAACGAATTGCCAAAAATGAAGCTGAAGCCGTGCCGTAAGTCACCGTGTTCAAACGATAATGTTGTATTGGCTGTTGCGGATCTGAACGCCACAGAATTCTCTGCAAATCTCGTTGATCATTAGCGAGGTTCACCTGACGGTACATTTTCGCAATATCCGCCGTTAAAACAATGTTGTACTTACGAAATCGGAGTAAAATTGCAAATAAATCGTCTTGAATGTTAGGACCGATCTTTAAAATGTCATTTAACGATATTCCCGTCGAGGTTTTTGCCGAGGCATCGAAAACAACACGCAATTTTGTTGTGATACTATCCTCTTTGACAACGCCGTGGTGAGGTAGATAGTACACATTTTTCGAGTTCTCATTGTTTATTTCGTTATCGCGTAATTTCGTCATGTGACCCATACTTTCGTACTCTTGCATAAAATCTACATATTGCCGCTGCAACTCAAGATTTCTGCTTAATTTTCTTTCGAGGGTATGAAAGCGTTTTAACGCATTATCGTAAGAATTCCCAAGCTGCATGACGTTTTCACGAATTGGTAACCTTACTACAAATCGACCTGTTTCATCATGACTGTACGTTTCTAAAAATTCTTTTTCGCATTCAAGTTCTTCACGAGAGTACTTCGCGGCTTCTGGTACGTCCTCAAGTTTCCAAAATCTTTCTAACTGGCTTTCTAATTCGTTGTTTGCACAGAAGTTGCACGATATTTGTTTAGTTTGCGCAGGCGCGATATTTATAGGACCCGATAAAACCCATCCGAATTTTGACTTCTGTAAAATAGGCTGACGAGGGCCTAATTTGATTTGTCCGATGCATAACAAGTCCCAAAATATTCCTGCTCCCAAAAAGTGCATCGATTTCTCCTCTAACGTTGAAAGAAGGATCCGCTAGTTTGAGGTTGCCAGGTATTTTTAATTCTAACGCGTCGAGTGAAAAATTTGGAACGTGTTCCGTGATTTTCGGTAGAATAAAAAAAACAAAGTTCCGTTTGAAACGCGTTGTGCCGTGATTTTATCGTAGCTCGCACAATAGCTGAGACGTTTGTAGACGCTTCATTTATTCCGATTACCGGTAAATTTATTTTCTGAGAACGCAAATTTAATTTTTCAAAAGTTTTGCTGACAAAAAATTCGATTGTGATCCCGAGTCGAGTAAAACTCTGCAATTATGAAAATTTCCAAACGAATCCTTTATCTGAACGACGGCAGTAGATAATAAAACTTGGATCTCATTTTTTTAGGTTTATGCTATGGGTTGTAACTGAGGGTTGTAACGCATGGCTCGGTACATTAGCGCTAACGTTTTGCTCACTTGTTTGGTTTTGAATCGAATTGTTGACCGAGGTTTTGTTACAATTTTCGAAATGAAGTAGCGTGTTGTGCCGCTTTTTGCATTTTTTGCAACCACTAGATTTACATTCTTGTGCGAAATGATTTTCACGAAAACAATTCAAAGTTTTAATTTTTTGATTTCATCTAAACGGGATTTGACTGGTAATGTCTGAAAATCCTTGCAATGATAAATGTAATGTGAATTTTTACAAAATGGGCAAACTGGGTTGCTCGTTGATGCGTGCGAAAATGTTTTTCCATCGTGCCGATTTTTATCCGAAAAACCGTTGATTTGATTTTTGTTGCGAATTTGCGTTGTTACCGGCGTTTACTCTTTCTAGTAATTGACAATGATTTGTGAGAAAATTCGTGAAATCTGCAATCGATGGTAATATCCTTCCCTTTGCAATTGACGTTTGTTGCCATTCGCGTTTTGTTGCGGGATCAAGTTTCGAGTCGAGCAAATGAATTATTAACCTATCCCACGAATCTGTCGGTTCTCCTAGTTGTTTCAACGCTCTTAGGTGCTTTTGATAATTGTCGATTAAATTGCGCAATGAAATATGCGATTCCTTTGAAATTGGTGTGATGTCAAATAACGCTTGAATGTGTTTATCGATTATCAATCGCTTGTTTTCAAAACGTTCCTTGAGAAGATCCCACGCGATTTTGTAATTCTCACCGGACGCTTCTAGAGCCTGTAAAACATGCTCCGCTTCCCCCTTTAGGCAACCGCGCAGATAATAAAATTTTTCGATGTCGCTAAGATTTTTGTTTTTATCGATTAACGCCATAAAAGTGTCGTGGAACTGCAGCCATTTATGATACTCCCCCTTAAACTCAGGCAACGTCATCGAGGGTAATTTGACATTTGAAACGTGATGTGCGTTTTCCCTTGGTCGGGATTCCACGTTTTCGCCTTTTAATTTCGCTTCGTGATCTAAAATGTGCCCTTTCGCTCTCGCTATCGTGTCATAGTACGAGTTTTCAAACTGTTCCCGCTCTAAAAGAGTTTGTTGTGATTCATCTAAAAATTCAATCTCCGACTGTATCGCTTGAAAATCCTTAAACACTGTTTCGAGGTTGTCGAGACGAGTCTGCAACTCAATATACCTATCCGAAGTATATCCACCAAGAAAAGTTTTGAATCTCGTGAATTGACCTTTTATTTGCCCGCGACGTTGAACAAGTTGTGTCAAATCCATCGTGAATTCTTAAATTTGTTGTCAATGTCAAATTGTAATACCGATTTTTTTTTGCTATTTGAAAAAAAAGCCGAGAAAAATGTTTCGTGCGAGATAACTACGTGTAAATCAGCAAATTTTCGTTTAAAATTCTCAAATTTCGCTAAACTGTTGAACGTGACGATTTGCTGAATTTTTTTCCTTAATTCTCTTTTGACAGAAAATCGATTTAGATGAATTGGTACAAATATCTCGTTAATACTGAATATACATGCATAAAATATGTTACAAAATGATACCTTTTTACTGCGATTAAACAAACCAAAGCGAGTACTCACATTCGCTCGTTCGCATCTGCTTTTCTTGTTGCTGGACCGCTCGTGTCTTCGCCTCTGACCTTCACTAAGCCGCCAAATTTCATCTGTTACTACCCGAGTTTTCTTCTTCCAGCCGTGTTCTCGTGCTCACAAAATTCAAAATCCGACTCGATAGGACCAATATGTTGGGGATTATAATAGTAGTGGACTGTATACTTATATATATTTTTTTTGATCGTGAATCCCTGCAATACTGTCTCCTTTTTGAATCGCCTGATGACGATTATTTCCAAACTCAATTGTATCTGGATACCTTTTATTATTACTACAAAGGTAAATAACAATGTTGAACTTGATACAACGATAAAAATATACAATTTCTTAAATTACGTTACGTGCCTCTGTCACCTTTTTTTGTTGTTAGCGACGCTCGCGACTCTAGGCCCACTAATTTCTTTGCTCGCCGTTTCTATCACACCGCCACCAGTGGTGTCCAGGAGACGTAAAGTACTCGTATACCTTTCACAGAACAAATACTTTGAAATGGCACTCACACTCAGTACACCGGGGTAGGCCTCGCAAGACTTCTCTGAGAACAGACAAACGAATAGTCCAGTTTGTGAAACGAAATCCATTTGTCATATCAAAAGCGATTAAAAAGGAGCTACAGTTAAATGTAGACAGTTTTCTTATCAGACGAAGACTACTAGAAAATAACATGCCTGCGAGATCGCCCAGAAGAGTATCATTGTTAAAAAGAAGATATGACAAGGGATTGTTTTTGACGATGTTGGCCTTGGCAATTATTGGTTTATTGTGGAGTCATTATACAAGCAAAATAAATAAATATCACATAATTACTATGATATCCAAATACATGTACCTGCAGGTAAAGAAAAAGATCAATTATTAAACTGACATAGACCGTTATAAAAAAAAAAACACTAATTGAGCCCTGAAGAAGTCTAAGTACATTAGACGAAACGTCGACAAAAATTAATGCCTCTTTATTTATCCAACATCCCCAAAAACAATCCCTTTGTCAATTTCTATTATGGACGCAACTGGTAACTACAAAAATAAGCGACATTTTTGCCAACAACTTGAAATTGTTATCAAACATCATATTACATGGTCATCACAAAAATGGAGGAATATCGTCTGGGGCAACGAAACAAAAATTAATTTGTTTGGACCTGAGGGCGCACCGAAAAGTCTGAATATTCACCTCGATACACTTTAAAGACAGTCAAGCTGGGGACGGAAATATTATGGTGTGGGCATGTTTCTCGTGGCACGGTCCATGGCCTATATATTGGATACGAGAAAATTTAACTCAACATCTTTATGCTGACATTCTGCTGAATGTATGTTACTCTACTATAAGGTAAACAGTAAATACATTATTGTGTTCGTTCCAACAGGATAACGATCCAAAACACACCTCGAAATCAGCGAAGGCACGGTTCGATAAAAATACTAAGCCAGACTAAGGTCCCAAAGTTTTTTTATGGGGTTAAGACCCCATAAAAACCTTTGGGGTGAGGTTAAGAGGGTTATAAAATTACAAAAACTACAGTCTCTATAAGCAGTTCAAGTCGCGTGACCAGACTAGTGTCGCAAACTAGTGGACTCAATGTCTTGCCGCTGTGCTGCAGTAATTAAAAATAAGAGATGGTTTACTAAATATAAATTAAAACCAACACTGATTTAGTTTTATTCTTTTGATTTAAATGTTTTGTTCTTTTTATGGATTTTAAGAATTTTAAATAATTTTTTTTTTTATGGATTTTAAAAACCTTTTTTTGCACAACTATTATTGGCTGATTATAAATATTTTTGTATACTTTTGGCCTTAGTGTTGTTAAAACATGAATATGTTTTGTACATCTTAATAAATTAATGGTTTCAGTGCATAAAGAAATTGTACGTAATGCAACATCTTGACATAAAATTAGTCAATTTAGTCATTTTTGTTTTTTAATCTTCGGGAGTTAATCACGGCATCGGCAGAGCAAAAAACTTTTATCACCGAAAGTTGCTATAGAAATGCGTAGAATGGTTGATGGTCAATGAATTTATTCAACACAGGACGCCGTCCAGTATTTTAAAACAGAATTTTCATACATAGTCACTTAATTAATTGTGTATTATGGAATGACAATGACAGTAATGCAATTTTCTTAATAATAAAATTTTTTAGAACTTGACGGTTCTAGAGTCTCGACGGTTCAAGGCACGCGGAACGACTCCACATAATATTTTGAGAGCGTTTTTTTCTTCACCTTACGATATACTCGTACATTTTGTAAAACCAAGAGGGAGGATCGAAAAATTGCTACATATTATGTAAATACACAGGTGAAACACAAAACCATTATTTAAATATTATCAAGAACTTGAATTAATATGTACCTACATAACGCACTAAAATGGTTTAAATAAAGCGAATCGTTCTGAGCATTACCCTGGTATTGTGAGAATTTGTTACTTAAATTGTGACAAATGACTTGTGATGAGATTTGTGCTTACTCTTGTGACCTATGTGTAGCACGAATGTGGACGCTGCATGTAACGTATTTGACGTTTCAGCATGTATTTTCAAAACTGATCTGTATGATCTGTACGTACATATTTTTTTCGGAGATTTACTTAACGTAATTTCCATATAACACGGTACGAAACAAGCTGAGTAATATTACTTCTCATTATCTTATAGCGCGGTTGCCATATAATGCGTTATAGGAGAGTTGTACCTCTGTTCAGTGCATTTTACTGCGATTTACTCGTATTGCAATACAATATAATAAAATAAAATAAACCAGACTAAATTTCCAACAATTTATGTTTACATTTTTTTTCCACGGCGAACAATTTAGGGCCCATGAACACCTTTACGTGCTCCACCGAAACATTATCTCATTTCCACGTCCTATGTATCCAAGCATTGTGTGGCTATGTTCGTTGATTTTGGAGCTAATCGCTAAATTACAAGTCAACAGTATACGAATATCGGGAAGAGTCAACACGATAGAAATAACGTAAAATAGGAATACCATTTGTGTCTGGTTTTTCGAAACACCTAAAATACTTGCTGAAAATCCGATGTCTGTGAATATTTAACCATTAGCATTAGGTTGATAATCACCAAATGAGAAGTATGATAAAAATTGCACCAACATTGGAGTTAGTCGCAGAAAGAAACTGGTGATCATAGCTTATATTAATAATTTAAAGATTAAAGGTACATGCATTAATCGTATAATTAACCAGATATAAAAACCAAGATATTAAACTGTACGTGTCCGTTTGATCCCATCATGTTAGACCGTCCCTAATTTTAATATATATGTAACAAACAAAGGGAAGAAGTTGAGAAATGAAGTCTAGCATATCTATTTGTTTTCGGGGCCGTTATATCCGTAATTACGGAGTTGTAAAGTTATTGACGTTATTTTGGTCATATTTTGAGGTATATTTATAGGTTAGGGCCCCGATTAGGGAATCTAGCAAACAACAACTTTTTTCTCATATGCCTGTATAATAATTGTACAATGTGTTCATTTTGTTTTGTCCAATTTTTAAATGTCTGTAGAAATCTGTAGATGACTGTAGAAAAAAAATGGTACCGTTCTTTTGTGAAGTTTTACTTTGTGGTGTCAAACATTTTGCAAACTGTCACATGGTGTCAAACTAATTGAGATCGATCTAACTTTTTGTAATGGAACACCCTGTATAGTTTTAGCTATTTGATGATATGCCACATGTGCATTTTATGTTTATCAATTAATACATTTATATATAATGTATAATGCGAACATTTTCACTTGGTATCAACAGGCTGATAATACTGATAATAACCAGTGATGATACTAACAGATAACAAACGAAAAGCTCAGCTACACATCTAGACGCTACTAAAAACTGCCTTGAGATGGAGATCACATCTGACGCAGATTAATAAAATGAAAAGCCCATATTACATGTCTCCATGATCACGACAAACATTTCTATTCAAGTAGATGCAAATATAAAGGGGATTCTGCTAGAAAAAAATTGGGTTGTGTCAAGGTCATTTTTTGCTATATTTTGGGTCAAATTAAATTTAACACAGTGTATAGTCAGGAAAATGCCTCTGAGATCGCACAATTAAAAAACATAACAGATTTTAATCTTTATACCGCTCAGTCGGTTTCCGCAGCCCTTCGTTCTGTGTATACTACAGTACAACCAGAATATATTTGCTTGCGCGCAACGCACAATTGCGCACAACAACATTATTTCTTTGAAAAAGAACGTTCGTTGTAACCGACTGAATATTTTTCGAATACATGAATTTTATAAATGCTTAAATGTGTTTCATAAACCCACTTCGACATTTTTTTTACATTTTTGACATTTATGAGACTTTTACCTTTTCACCTTTTTTAATCTTTGTACTTTTCGACCTCTGACATTTTTGAACATTTTGGTCTTTTTGGAAACATTTGTTTAGTTCTTTTTAAAGTAATTCATCTATTTGGCCTTTCTGACTCTTGCGATATTTTCTCTATCTTTGACTTTTTCCCTTTCCTCGCCATGTTTTACCTTCTGATCTTTTTGACATTTTTAACCCTTTTTCTTTTCCTTTTGGTCTTTTTTGACCTCTGTCATCAAATCATTAACATTGAACTCTTTAATATCTCACCTTAATTTTCATGACATCTGACTATTTAATACTCTTCCACTGCTTTAGTTTTTTAGACCTATGTAAAATAGGTCTATTTTACATAGATGTTTAGCTATTTTACATAGGTTTATAATATGAGTATTTGACCTTTTTGACCTCCTTGACATTTCAAGAATTTCCTCCTTAATTAAGTGTACATTTATAACCTCCTTGACGTTGGCTAATTGGCTTGTCATCCCTGATTTAATTGTCCACCTTAACCTCCCACTTCACCTTAGCCTTATTTTGTCGTCTTCCATTTTATCTTAATGCTCTCATTAACCTCCTTATATTTCTCTCGTCCTGCTTTTACTGTCCTTGCCCCCCCTTAAGCACTTTGTATCTTTCATAAAATCTTCTTGTTATGCTTGTCCTCCTCTACTGCCATCCTTGTGCCCGTTAACATTATTTTTGTCTTAATCTTCTTATTCTTTTGTCCTCCCTTCGCCCCTATTCTTCCGAACCTCCATTTATTCTCCTTGCCGTCTTTAACCTTCTTTTGTTCACCTTGTCCTCCATAATCCTCCATGATCCTCCTTAATCTTCTTATCCACTTTAACCTCCCTTTATTCGCTGTTTGTTCTTCATTTGTCCTGTTTCTGTCCTCCTTTTGTCCTTTCTTCCTAATTTTTGTTATCCTTTCAATCTCTTTACCCTCCTTGCCCTTGTTTATCCACAATATCCTTGTCCTTATTGACCTTCTTGATCTCACTTTGTCCTCCTTTTCCGCATTAACTACTTTATTTGTTTGACCAAGTCACCTTCCTGTCATTCAACATTTCCACCTTGTACTTCTTGATGTGAACCAATTGATTTTTATGGCCTCCTTAACCTGCGTTTATTCTCCTTGTCCTCTTAAACTCATTGCCCTCGTTTATTCTCCTTGAAAAACTGATCCCCATTGACTTCTACTTGTTCCCATTCATATTTGATTTCAACCTGCAATACTTTCTGAATGAGGTAACTACTAGAGACTTATTAATGAGATACTTGAATTCTTCTATTTCAGAACTTATAAAACGACATATCACAAAAATATCTTCCTTAATTTACCCATGGAACAACAAATAACAATTAGCCCAAGGAAATAAAGTATGTTATAGCTTGGCCATACATATACGTTTCGCAACCTTTTTTTATATCTCCTATATTTTTAGTTTTTCCCGTATTTCTTAGGGGGGAGGGGTGACGAAAAAGAGTAGGATTTTTTTTAGAGCTCTGTCCACCTACTAATTTCTGAAATTTATGTTAAAACATTTTATTTGACCTATTTTAAATGCTTACCCCCTTCACCCCTTCAACCCCCCCAACCCATTAAACTAAAAATCTTTAAATTTGTAGGTGCTGTTATGCTGTATATGTGTCTCAAATTTGAAATGCATATCTTACTTAGTTTGAGAATTACCAATAGTCAAAGACAAAGTGTATAACTCCTAATATCTTAACACGTTCTCGAGTTATCGTGTACACAAAAAAAGGGATAGACAGACAGACAGAAAATTCTTTTTTTGCTTAAAATTTCGACATTTCAGAACATTTTATGCTTATCTGGCCAATGAAAACTTTAAAAAATGTTTTCACGAATACTATACTTCCACATCCACGTAATGAAGTGGAAGTTAAAACAAAAAACAGTATCGTCTAAATTTTGAAAAAAAAGTGTTAACATTAATGTAAGTGTCTATCAATTTCTGTACAGTGCTTTCGAAAAGTAACGAATCTGAAATTGTGAATTTTTCTAAAAGATCCTCTGACACATCGATTTTGTTTTAAACAAAGACACTTTTTGACATACGACCCATATTTGTGACGTCATCGTTGTTCGAGATATAACGTCATCGACAATTTTTTTAAATGGCAACCCCCAATTTCGACCACGCCATCTGAAGGAAGAGTTGTCATTCTATTTACACATCGGCATCGTCAAAAATTATGGTATTTAAAAACGATTTTAAATTTCAAAATACTAAATTTAGTGATAATGATTATGTAAAAAATCAACTAAATTAAATGTTCAAATTGTGCACCGTTGGCTACCTGATAGTAGCAGAGACGATTAACAAATTCTTTTTTGAACATTATCAATAACTTCAGGAGGTATACGATGTATCTCGTGGCGAATTCTTGCTTTTAAATATTCTAAATTCTCCGGTCTAGTAACGTATACTTTGCTTTTTAAGTATCCCCACAAGTGCGTCATTCTACTTACACATCGTCAAAAATTATTGTTGCCTGACAATAGCCTAAGCGATCGAGAATGTTTTTTTATTGCTGTCAGACAAAAACTTGAAATCGTACTTCGGTAAATAGTTTTTTTGTTTTTTTGAGTTATTTCTTTAGTTCTTATCTTTTGTTTGGCAAAAACAGTGTGTTTGAAGGTGTTTATTGAGTAGTGACTTTTGTCTTTTATATAAAAATGGTTAAATTAACTGAACGAGAACGAATTGAAATTCTTTGCATGATCGGATTTGGAGACTGGATGCGCACCCAAAAAGAAGTTGAATTGTTCAGTGAAACTGATCCTGATAGGCATCCCATTATCCAAAGCATGGTAAGCATTATCGAGTCTAAATACCGTAACTTTGGGCATGTTCGTGATCTTCCTAAATCTGGTCAACCTTCAAAATCAGAAGATCAACTTAAAACTTAATGTTTTGTTGGCAATACAGGAAAATCATCACTCAACACTTAACCAATTGGCTTCTGATTTCAATATGGCAGCGTCCACAGTTCACACAATTATGAAAAAAACAAAGTATCTTCCTTACAAGGTATGCCTTGTTCATGAATTATCTAGAGACGACTTTGATCGGCGAAATCAATTATGCGAGCAAATGCAAGAGCTATGCACTAATGATAATAATTTCGTAAAAAACGTAATTTTTTATGACGTTCTGCTACGTTTATTTTGAACGGCCATGGCAATAGGTAAAACTGTCGTTATTGGGCTACCGAGAATCCCCGATGGAGTATCACACTCAACGTCCTAAGACAGTGAATGTGTGATGCGGCATAGTTGACGGAAGAATTATGGGTCCCTATTTCTTTGACGTGAACCTTACTGGTGCTAGCTATTTAGATTTTCTTCGAGACGACCTTATTCTTGAACTGAACTTTATATCTAGATATAGAGCAACGTGATCGTCCGAGAAATTAAATTTTCTTTCAATAAGATGGTGCATCTCCCTAGTATGTAGCACCTGTCCGTGCTTATTTAGATGAGGTGTTCCCGAATCGTTGGATAGGGAGAAGGGGGCCGATTTAGTGGCCGGCCAGATCGCCAGATTTGACACCCCTAGATTACTTCTTGTGGGGATACTTAAAAAGCAAAGTATATGTTACTAGACCGGAGAATTTAGAAGATTTAAAAGCAAGAATTCGTCACGAGATACATCGTATACCTCCTGAAGTTATTGATAATGTTCAAAAAGAATTTGTTAATCGTCTTTGCTACTATCAGGTAGCCAACGGTGCACAATTTGAACATTTAATTTAGTTGATTTTTTACATAATCATTATCATTAAATTTAGTATTTTGAAATTTAAAATCGTTTTTAAATACCATAATTTTTGACGATGTGTAAATAGAATGACAACTCTTCTTTCAGATGGCGTGGTCGAAATTGGGGGTTGGCATTAAAAAAATTGTCGATGACGATATATCTCGAATAACAATGACGTCACAAATATGGGTCTATGTCAAAAAGTGTCTTTGTTTAAAACAAAATCGACGTGTCAGAGGATTTTTTCGAAAAACTCTCAATTTCAGAAATAATGAATTTATTTGTTACTTTTCGAAAGCACTATATAAGTAGTACTAAATGGCATCTACTAAACCTAATAAAATTTTGATTAAAAATAAACATTCGCTCCTTTGAAATGGGAGCCAAGGTTATTTAAAAAGCGAAGCTGAGCGACCTTGTGTATGCTAGCTAATGTATATCATTCTTACATGTACACTCTCATTGTTTTCGGCTCATATTCGAAAGCTTAACCATCCTTTGATGATATTATGAGTGATAAAAAGTGAACGCATATTAGCGAAAAAAAGTATATGTAGTCAACTATTGCCCAGAAAGTTGTAATATAAAGTTCTAGGTGGAAATCGATATATCCTGACCTCAAACCCTGCAGTACAAGGCATAGTCTCTACACGTGCACTACTACACGGCCAATCCTGCCATCATTTATGATATAAACAGCATACTTTCAAGATTTAGGGCAACAATTTGTCTTTCTCTTTGGAGAAGTCACTGAGGTGCTTGTGACTAGTTGCGTTAGAACGACGGGCGTATAACCGTTTTAATATACAGGATGTTTCACGAAGGTTTCCTGGCGTTCAAGAAATATGTTCCTGAGATTATTTCAAGCAAAAAGTTCATACGAACCCAATCATTCACCCCCATATATTTTTTAACGAAATTTTAGAACTTTACCGGAACCGGTTTAATCCGGAATAGTAAAATAAAACTTCTGAATCTTTAATGTCATGTTTCTGTTCACTTGCTTTGATTTAAAATGCCATTCTTATGATTTGTCACTTGTTGACAAAGTCTCATTTATTCTTGAATTAACATATTTTGATCGAGTGCTTAAAATCTACATATAAAAACGTAGACTTTGATCTACATATAAATCACGTAGACTGAAAAATGTATGTATCTTGTTTTTGTTGACAATTTAATTTTTTAAGCGTTTAAATAATGCGATGATTGTTTTTTAATGTTAACACTATGGTTCATACCAATTTTTTTGAGAGATTTTTTTAAGAGTTTTTTTGTTACCAACAGTTTGATGTCACACATTCTTATATCTACTTATAAATTTTCAAGAAAAAAACACAAACATCAAATACCTGAAAATATTAATATAATATGCACTGCATTTATTAAGCTATCCGAATATGCAGCTAAAAGTATTCTTGATGGAGCTCCTCCTCACATTTCACTGCTATTGGAATAAAAAACTGTATACCGAGCGGTAATAAAAAAAAGGAGTTCATCGAAGAATACCATAGGGCAGAAGCAGTCGGCGATGGAAAATCTCAGAAAGTTAATGTTGTGGTAGTCATTTTTGTTCACACTCCTCTTTATACCGTGGTTACTTGATCGAAAACAATCAGCATTTGGAGTCGTCATTAGTTAAGTTTTTCAACAATTAAATAATTGCCAATCCAAGTATTATTTTCACTATAATTCTTACTAATGTAAGAATTATAGTGAAAATAATTTTTAGAAAATAATTTCAACTTACTTCTTCATTGATTATAGATATTAAAATAAATCCAAACACAATAAAATAATAATCAATAATTCCAAATTTTAACTAAAATTCAAATATTACTACATACATTTATTAATGGTTCAGAATAAATATTAAATCAATAGGAATAACAACAGGAATAATGCCAATAATTTCTAAAACACACTTGGTATTTTAAAAGATATAGAGGGTATAATAGAAGAGGTAGTGACTATAAATGGTACGAGAATATTATATTTTCATTTGCTCTTCAAGCGTTTCTTTATTCATGAACGTATAATGAAACGTGATCGTCTGTAGCCCAGGCAATGGCTAGTCAATTTTTGTTTTATGGAAAATGTATCTCATTTTTTATTTAATTTATTTAATAATAATAATTTATTTATTTAATTTATGAATGGATAAAATATATATCTATCTTCCCTGCTATCTCCTTGGGCACTCTTATCGTTGGGTTTATTTATCCAGTTATCTATAAGAGGGTTAACACATTCCTCATCTTCCAATTGATATGATTCATTTTACAGAAAATTATAATACTCATATTATTTTACTAGATCGGCATATGACAACTTGCGACTTATTATAAGTCGAAAATACATTATCATTTGTATCATCAATTTCCCATTGTCGTCATCCAAGTACAGACACGTTTGGATATGTATGGTGACTACATATAAACGTATAGTGAACGTACAGTTACACAGAACATACAAAGTGGATATATTTTTGCACTATATTAGGTGTCCCAGAATTACGTTAACAGATATCTCCGTTATTTGCAAAAACTTTTCATTTTATTGCAAATGTTGCATTTCATGTTCGAAACATGAACAAAAAAACCTGCGAGTGACACGAAAAACTACATCTGCTTATAGTTCAAAATCCGTGTTGCGCCTTGAAATCTCAAAAAGCCACTCGTTTTTTTTTTCAAAACTCCTTTTTAACTAAACTCTCGTCCACATATTGCAAGGGTTGTGTTTAGGATATTTAGACAAAACAGAGATTTAAAGGGTGAACTGGCCACAACGTAGCCCAGACCTGAATTTTATTGAAAACGTCTAGGGATGGGTAAATGAACTGATAACTGAGATAATTCTCCCAATAATTTTCATCACTTAAGAGATGCCTTATTCAACAAAAGGAATGCCAAAACGTACTGAGGCTCTTCTTCGTGTTCGTGGGAGAAATATCCTTAATTAACATATGTATTTCTATTTGTACAATTGTTAATTTTTTATTTATAAAATGTATTACTACCTTAAAACTAAGAATAACACAGTTGTCTTTCCATCGAATTAAGCGAATAAAGATTCGGGGCAGTGGCGGTGCGTGATATTTCAGTTAGCCATATCTTGAAAACGACGCATGGGACCCACTTCACTTTTTAGGTGATGACTATACACCTCTTACAGAAAGGATTTATAGTGAAAAAAATCGTCAGCAAAGTTTGCGAAAAAATTTTCAAAAACACTGGAGCACTCCCTGGGTTCTCATTTTGGGATTTAATTTTGGGAAACAAACATAAAACAAAAATTAAAAACAAAATTAAAATTGAAATGGCCATAACTTTTTGAAAAAAAAATATTTTGCAACAAATCGAAAAACGTCTCCTTATATTTGTTTCTAGATTATGAAAAAAATATACTGCAAATATCCCACAGACGTTAATGAGAACCAGGAGTGCTCCAGTGTTTTTGAAATTTTTTTCGCAAACTTTGCTACGATTTTTTCACTATAAATTCTTCTTAAGATGTGTATAGTCATCACCTAAAAAGTGAAGTGGGTCCCATCGTCGTTTTCAAGTATGGTAACAAATTAGAGCACATTCGGGGTAAATTAAAAAACGGTATATTTGGAACAAATAGTGTTCTTGAAAGCATTGGTGAAGATTACTTCACAGTATTAATTTACAGTGTCTCAAAAGTTGAAGAAAAAATTGTACTTTTCCCTCCTGTGGAAACGATTTGGGAGAACTGCAAATAATATGGAGTTACAATTTTTATCTGGAAGTTTTCAGGGATGCTCTAGGTACACATACAATATAATGGCGACTTTCTGGCACTTCCGGATATACCGAAAGTGAATCCTAACTTCGTTATTTTAAATAGCACGCTATATTTTGTTTGCCATATTTGAAGTAACTTTCAGCTTTTCATTAATTTAATGCAACTTTAATAACCATTTTTTGTCTAAAAATGAAGTTTTGAGAAATTTTTCACTTATTATTATTAAATATCTCAATAATTCATTTTTAATTTTGCCATTATTTTAGATCCTGCATCCTTAACAACCGCCAGAAACTAATTTTTAGCTCCATATTTGTAGTTCTCCCAAAACAAATACTCTGATCTGCAAACCTCTATCTGGAAATTATGGAATATCTTAAGAAATAAACAACGAAAAAAAAAAAACATATGATCAATATTTTTAAAAAGCTATCTAGTTCCTATCAAATAGGAACCCCAAATTTTATTGCAGAATGATTAATCCAGAAAACAATACCTTAGTTTGATCTAAGATTAATGTCATTTTTTTGCATAGATGGTGCTACAATTGACAAAAATCGAAATGATGTACGAACGTCTGGAAGCCTAAATGGGTTATTATTGCAGATTGCAATATAGATTTTGTTAAATTATAATTATTTTATTTTTGTTAAGATTAAAGCGTGCAGGTTTTAATTGAAACGATTGTTTTTTGGTTCGCGATAGATGACTTAACCAGGTACAACATGGAAAATTTGTTTTTTTTTTTTTGTGAATACAATGTCATCTATCTGAAAAAACTAAAATACTGATAAAACTGATAACACAGAACTGAAAAATATGATTCCATCAAAGATTTTTTCATGTAGAATTTAAATCTGCAATCAAACATGGGGGTTCCATTTGATTTCCCCCACCCTAATCCCAGGGGTTAGAGGAGGAAGTCGAGTTTGGTATCATTAGATAGATGTTTTAAATACATATATTATGCATGTACGGTTTATTTTTCAATCCACAGTGTATTTCTCGAGATATTCTACCATATTCGAAAGACATTCGTATTTCTTTTCTATTTTTATCGTTTGTAGCGCCATCTGTGATAACATCTATGATAATTTGTAATTATCACAGTGTGTGACAATTGTGACAAGAGCAATGTAATTTTATCTCCAAATCCAAATCTTCATTAAAAAAATGGGGTTCCCATTTAATATTTTAAAGTTACCCCCACCATGTCCTCAAGGGTTGGGGGACGGGTAACAACTTTGGCAAACAACAAAAGCTGGATAGCTTTTTAAAGAATATATAACACGTATTTTTTTGTTTTTCAATCGAAAGTGTATTTCTCGTGATATTTGGCCGTTTCCGAACATTTCGGACCCCCGGTAGTCTTTGAGTGAATTGGATATGTCACAGGAAAGGCTACTATTTATCCGTTAAAGGGCATCGATTTGTGACCTTATACAGCGGCAGGGTACCATAAAATATTCAAATTTTCTTAAAGGAGCAACACCTTGGGAATCAGTCATCGCCTGATGCCCATTTAACAGAGAGTTCTTGAAACCTTGCTCTAGCTGACTAATGTCCTTTTAACCAATATTCAAATACAGTATTCTATCTACAAATTGAAAAGAAATGAGACTGCATTTACAAAAGTTACACACGCACGTTAAAAAACATCAATATTGTGAATGGATGGAATTTTAAATCGGTACGTGTATGTACATATACGAGTGGATGATTGAATTAGATAATTCTCATATCTTAATTGTGGACGGACGAGTCGACAGGAAAGCACCAAATGCCAGGGGTTATTCTATACTTAAAGATAATAAAACAAAACTCAAATGTTTTTTTTTAAATCCGATTCAACTAAATCCGATTTTTATTTGAGATAACATCATAACAAAATTCTCAAAAATGTATTATTACTTTGATTGCAGCCTTCATGTGAATACATAGTGCTAATCTCGTTCAAATTAAGGCGCTTTAAATAAATAAAACATTAATAAAAATATTCCTGTACACTTGTTTTGCAAATATTCATTTACAAAAAATTGGTAAAGTTCTCAATAAAAAGTTATTTATCGAATCTGTTCAGTTATGGCGACCTGGCTATCTGAGTCAATTCCACAGCCAATTCGTTGTAGCCACAAAGTATTATAGTTCTTACATCTAAATTATTGTCTCACAGAAGACCAGTGGTTTAAATTTCTTACAAAATCAGAAACAAGGATGACTGATGGTTGTTTTAAGTCCTGGGAGCAGTAGAAATACATTCCCAGGCAGTTAAAGACTGTATGGATTCGCTAATACAACTAGCGGAACACAACAGTATCACTCTCAAGTGTGTGAGAAGAAACCAAGGCCACGAAGGGAACGAAAGAGCCGACTTTCTCAAAAAGAAAGGGGCTGAGATTCCACTGATAGGGCCTAAACCCAATTGCGGTTTGGCCTACCGAACAGCTAGGAGGGCCATAAAGGACCTATTAAGAGAAAAAATATATGTCCCACTGGGCGAAAGTCCCAGGGTTGAGACACTCGCGGATGTTCATTGGCGAACCATCCTGGGATAACTCAATAGACCTTATAAAACTGGGTAGAAACCAGTTGAAATGGATAGCAGGACTGTTCACATGACACTGCCCACTCATGCAACATCTCACCACAATTGGGGTGAAAAATGATCTCGATTGAAGGAGGTGTGGAAAGGAGGAAGAAACCCTCTTCCACATATTATGCCCAGCACTGGCAGCTGTTAGGCATTCGAACTTTGGGGCTACAACAAAAGAACTAAAAGAGGTAACAGACGCTCCACTAGAAAATGTCCTTAAATTTGCAATAAATACAATAAACATCGGCTTAAGTGCACAGGGTTTGCACCTACCCCCTCCGTAATTGTAATTGTAATGGTTGTTTATCTACACAGAATGCAAATGTATTATAACACGATGGAACTCCTGTACATTTCACTGGTCAGGTAAGGCAATATTTGGATCAGACCTTTCCAGAAGTTGCACTGATCGCAGTGGCCCTATTAGTTAGCATCCACGATCTGCAGATCTCATGTTTAGACTTTTTTATGAGACTGGTTATACAACTCTCAGGTGTCGTTAATGCGGCGTGTTGGAAATGCCGTGCCGATATTAAAAAAAAAGATAAAAACTAGTTACAAAGCAACGAACACCTTTTGAATGTAATAGAAGCAGAAAATATTTATCAAGTCACTGACGGTAAAAACAGTAAAAAATTAAATCGTTAGAACAATGTGTGGGGAAATTTGTTATGACTCTATAACTTGACTTGAAATTGACGCTATAACTTGAAAACAAGTTAAATAAAAAATCAGATACTATTTGAGTTTTTTTATTATTATTATTTTTACGTGTAGAATACACTTCTAAGTTTGATGCGTTCCTTCCACCTCACCCTGTATTTTCCAGAATGATGTTTATCTTCGACTCTGGTGGGACCAGCGGCACCTGTTGAGATCCTTCACATAACCATGACCTCGGAGTTACCTACGTCAATTGACTTAAGGGATAGTTAATATAATCAACTGAACTATTACGAAGATAAAGTGTGGGTTAGAATTCTTAAATATACATATAAATAAAGCAACAAATATATAAAAAAACTGAAGTTCACTGATGTACGTAAATACATACTTATCCAAGAAATTAAAAAAAAAATATGTGTAAAGCGAAATCTAATTTTTTTCATACTGTGAAAGTGTATTGAGTGTTAACACGTGTCAATAAAATTCCAGCTAGTCCTTGAAGATTAATTTAAAAAAATATGAGAACAAGTGCACAAATACTAAAATTCTTTAATATTTGTCATTTCATTTACTAGTACACAAGCCTAATGTTATCGTATTTTATATTTATTTCAATTATTTGCATAGCACCTTAAATAGCGTTAACTAAGTACCTATGTAAGTATAAAATAATGTGTCATAAGTTTAATTTTTCCTAGCAATGCACTAGAATTTTCTGGAGCGTTGTGTAAATATTCACATAAATATGTATCTAAAATCTAAATTACAGCTACTTAGAAACTGATGGGCGACTCACCGATTTTCGCCAAACTGGCACAGAAAATCCATAATCCTATAATGAACGGCGTCTCGACTCGGTGGAAAGACACAGAGATGACCGGATATCTAGTTACCGGCTTTTTCTCCGGCTTGTCGGCGACGGCGCCATCAGTGGACGATTCCCACGTCGTCGCCGCCGCCGACGCCGTCGTCGTGGGGAAGGTCCGCGGGCACGACATTCTCCCTGGCCGGAACGACGGGATCGCACGGCCTGTTGAGATCCTCCGCGTTCACGATGACCCCCGGGTTGAGGAAGGGTCGCTTGCCGCTGTCGCCGGCGTGATTGGGCGGCCGCAGTGTACCGCAGCACAGCCCGCCGAGGAGGAGGACGAGCGCCCAGGTCCTGCACGCCCGCCTCGACAGGTTTACACCGTACCGGAGCAGATACATCATGTAAGGGCCTAGGGACGCGGGAGCAGTGCCATCGTGGGGACAGCTGACTGTGGACGCCGTACACCTGCCAGGACTGGGCGTCGGATCCAGCTGACGGCGGCGTCGCAAAGACGCGTCGTACGCAGGCGCGCCCCTTGCCCCTGCTGCGTCCTCCGCAGGGTTCGCTAGGGCCCGTAGATAGGCGAATATGTATCCAGCGTTACCAACTCTACCTACTTTTCGGTAGATCTACCAACTTTTAGTGTCTTGCTCAAATCTACCACCTTGCACCAAAAATCTACCTACTTTTTGAATTTTTCGAAAAATTTAAATCATATCTCCATAAAAATGATAATAAGCCATTGATGTATTTAGTGAATGTAATGGATAATAGATGGCGTTCCAGGTTATTGTGCAACTATCAAAATATTCATATATCTATGATATATGAAAATATTTTATTTACTGTTTACATCATGGCGGGGTTTGATGTTACCAATTGTCGATTCTAGTAAGCGATAAATTATAGGGATATTTAGTAACTTTTTACATTTATTTCATTGTACCAACCTAATAATGAGTTAAACGGTTTCTCTTAGGGACAAACCTATGATAACTCTTAGGTTTTAGTCATTGAGAGTTGGCAGTGTTGAAATTGACCAATTATAGTTACAAATATTGCAGTGTATAAACAGTTAATAACATTGGATAATTTATTTAAAAATAAATTTTACAATTTATTGTACAATAAATTGGTATGTGTAAAACAGTCTATAACATTATTAAAATGACTGAAAATGAGGAAAATTCTCCACCTCAGAAATTAAAGAAGCATTACTTTTTGAAAACATTTACGCCCGAAGTCTGTTTTTCCTCCATATTCAGCAATTTCATTGTACGAATATTTGAATTTATTATTTTAATTGTTTTTTTCTAATTAATTCATCCTAATTCTTATTTCTTATAATTAGTAGTAATAGTAACACTTCTTTAAAATAAAAGTTAAACGAAAAATACGTCTTGATAGGTCATACCAAACCTTGAGTTAATATTAATATAAATATTTAAATTCAATATACAAGCTCACTTAAATACAAGCTCAATTTGAATAATATCCACGATTCTTTATCAACTCTGGTCCGCTATAACGTTATAATGGTACAGTTCTTTTTTTTAAAGCTACGGTTCTGTGTTCGAACTTATTTAATAGGTACTTTTAAACATCTAATGAGTTCCATTCTTCTGTTTTAAGATTGATTTTGTTTAATTTAATCAAAGTTTAATTAAAACTACTTTTATTTTAACAAAAAAAAGTTGTTCTCAGAAAGTATCGAACCTAAGCTGCCGCATAAAATATAATAATAAAATACAATAAAATATGTCTTATCCGATCGAAAAATAAATTCAGAATACCAGATTTTTACTCGAGGATCTCTAAAATACTTGAAAAACAAAGGTAGTAGATCTACCAACTTTTCATAGTAGGATTTGTTGGAAACTACCAACTTTTAAAATCCAATCTCCTACCTTGACACATTTTGAGTTGGCAACGCTGTATGTATCTATGTATTAGCTATCTGCTACCGTAAATTGGCAATGGGGTGGTGGGGGTTGTAGACAGTCCCAGTCGATGGTTTTCACGTTGTGTCAGCTATTAGTTAAAACGTGACATTCCTCTGCTATAACGAGAATAAGAAAAATAATTACCCTACATTTATCGTTAAGTGAGTTGTGATACATATTCCCCCTATACGAATTAACGTTCACTGCTGATACGTCGGCTTCAGGTTCTACTAGCGCATCTAGCGACGAGTGCTAAGTATTGTGTTCGTTGCTACTCTCTTACTGTAGTATCCGATCACTTTTACTACCCCCAAAAATACGTTTTAACGATTTTTTTAAAATATAATGGTTTAGACCCTTGCTGCTTGCGAAAACTGGCATAACCGTTTGTGGCGTTTATCTTACTCGTTAATATCATAAAACTGTTCCAGACATACAAGAAGATACTATCAGATCAAAAGATCAAGTGTGCTACAACGCAGGATCGAACTCGTAATCCGTCATGTTATTGACGGAAGGACATATGAGAGACCAAAAGACAGGAGTAAAAATGTGTTAATAATGTACATAACTATCGCTTGTGTCGTTCAGAAACACCGACTGTCTTTATTGATAGGGCGTAGGTTACCACAATCAATAGTCTTTCTGCATTTCTTCTCGTTAAACGTGCCTGCACGTGGATGCAGAAGGAAAATGATCGTTAAACATCTACTGAAATTCAAGGTGCAAATATTGCAAATTCAAAATAGTTCACATGGACAAAGGACGGCACACCACGCACATTATTTTCGCACAGTTGTTTTTCACAGTTGTTCATTGTTGTCACTAACATCAGTACATTATTATTTTTTACATCTACAGATGTGTTACTACTATTTCTATACTTCTAGCCGTTGCTTGCAAAACCCGTTTACTGACTATCAATATCATGGGAGAAATATCTGAAACACCTAAAATTCGTATCAGAACATTAACGACCTTATTACCGCAAAAATATGTTGTTTCGTATACTGTCAGCCATAGAAATTTATTGCGTCTACTTTATATTTCCCGTGACACTGACACGTTGATATATCTTCTGTAAATATGTTTTACGCAATGTATGGCCACTAGACAATGGAAAATCGGATACATATTTGGCAAGAAAAACGTTTAAAGTGAATATTGTCGACCACGTTCCACGAAAAATTCTTTTTTTTTTGACAGTACCAGTAATTTTATAAAACTAAAAATAAAAATATTAATATCAATTTAATTTATAATTCTAAAAATAAACTACAGACGCTTTTGGGTAACCCCAAAGACAAAATCAACAATAACGAAAAGTCAGGAATATACGAAATAAGTTGTAAAGATTGTGATCAAAAGTATATTGGGCAAACAAAAAGATCTATTTTGACTAGATTTAAAGAACACATGACTCATTTGAAGTATGGCAGAACAGAAAAATCTTGTGTTGCCCAACACGCTTTTGACAACAACCATAGGATAGACATAAATAATTTAAAATTAATTTGAAATGTAACAAACAGTAGACAGTTGGATGCTTTTGAAAGTTTAGAAATCATTAAGTGTAACAGTAGTATGAATAAGGACAATGGTCCGATACCCACCAGTCCACTGTTTGCTCTGATAAACAAAGACAGTTACGGTTCAGTGAACCGTGGCAACAAATTTAGTATAAATAGTGCAAGTGTGTAGGCTACAATTTAGTTTTAATCTTCTCCTGAAGATGCCAACTTGGTTGGCGAAACGCACGTCGAGAAAAGTGTAGTAGTTCGGTGTTTCGTGGAAAACGTCCAGTTTTTTGTTTCTACGCCGAAGGTTCCAGTACTCACTCCAGGGAGAACAGGAATATTAGGTATTTGTAAAATAAATTCCAAATTAGATATTTCCAATGACGTCTAGAGATCGCCAAAGTGAGGCTCATTACAGGGTCGCACTAGCCGATACATGTACCTACGTGTAATAAATAAACATCGCGAACGAGAGGATCATAGCAGATTGGACACACCGAACTGGGAAAGACTGGGCGACATGCAGCTGAGATGGGATGGACATCATAAAACACGATTGCCGTTACGTTTTAGTATACGTCACGCTGACGCAATTGGCCCCATCCACAATGCGGGTGGGTGGGAAATAACATTTGTCGCGAGTTTGATTGGTTGGCGTGGGAAAAGACTCCATATTTTAAAAAATTAGCTGATCAATTATAGTGATAGGAGACTTTTAATTTTTTTCACTCTTTATGCAATAACGGTTCCTAACTCGTGCGAACGGTGCGAGAATCGAAAAAAATAACCGAAAAATTCCCCCGCAATGCGGACAACCTTCTATTGAAAAAAATATCCTCAGTTCTAGTTGGTGGAATATGTGACGTCATACTATGAGTTTTCAAATAACCCGAGAACTGTTCGATGGATTTTCAGTTTTCAAAAGAATTATTATGCCCATGTCCATTATGTCCATGCTGCATAAACCCCGTCGTTCTAAGAACTTTTCAAATTTGTATCTAAAACACTTCTGGGTAAAAATTTTCTGGATATGACTTCGCACTTTTCTTTAAATCCTCTGTGTAAAATGTTACAAGTACCCACAGAACAACCGCGCGTGGTACTTGCCATCTACAGATAAACGATCAGCTGTATTTCGAATTAAACACCCCATTATGCGGGTACGCGGGTACGCGGGTACGCGACTGGTAAAAAAAAATTAACTATTCTTAAACCTGCGAATCGTAAGCTGTGACCCCAGAGTGACGTCACAGTTAAAAAAGAAACGATATCTCAAGTCGAGTATAGTATGCAAAACTTATGCCCAGAAAAAATAAATTCACCTTGGATTGAAATAATTAATCTTGGTGATATGGAAGGGTTAGCCCGTCCTCACACGGGGTAACATGAAGCCAGTTCAACAGAGATATATATTATATCCCCTGCCTGTCACTTTCTAACTAAAGAAGTGGAGACCCACCAACGAGGCAGTGACAGGCAGGACATATCATATCGTTGTTAAATTGGTGCGACGATGCTTACTCTATTTCCATTTTAAATTGAAAATAGGTAGAAAAAAGCAAGGTTGTCAGATATATTTTCTAAAATTTTCTAAAAAGCTCACTATACAAGTATACTTCATACTTCAGTAAACTGTTAGTTCGTGACGTTCTTAGAAAGCTAGTTTGGAAATATTTTAAAAAAATACATAGATATAAATTTATTACTTAGCATTAAAATAAAGCGTTTAAAATTGCTGGAAAAAATAATTATAAATTAAAACAACTTTATGTATATTACTATACTTAAGAAAATTTTGAAGAGCTGGCAACGCCTGAGCTGCCGGCAGCCGCGAATGCACCAGCAAATGCCGACCATATGTACTATAGGATTGCTTTAAAAAAAGATAAAATTATAACATATTATTTCAGTAGGTTTATTAAACAAACAATTTTTTGAGATTGTCTGGCTAAATGAGCATTATTTACAGCAAATTACATTACAATTACAAATATTAAGAGTTTTGTATGCAGGCTAATTTTAATCTCCTATATTTATTTGAATGAAAAAATTATTTCACAATTTTGAATTTATAAAAGATATGCACGCCCATGGAATCATAAAGTTGCACCGATTTTTTTGTTTCCCAGGCGTATTTATCATTTTCAATTAAAATTAGAAGGACTATACTTACAGCAACATTCATAATGTAAACAGAATCAAGATATTAACGAAGCACTGTGGATGAGGTATAGTGGATGAGTACTGTACACAGAAAACGGTCCTCTTTCCGAATCAGTAGAAAAAAAATAAAGTTGATATTTAGAAACATGACCTCATAATGACGTCATAAGTTGCAAACAAAAGTGGATCTAAATATTGCATTTATTGAGAAATGTAGCTTTTTGAAAAATAAAATCGACATGTCCCAGCATTTTTTATAAAAACTTTATAAAAAAGAGAACTCTATGACCTCACTGTGTGTTACCCGACGTGTTAACCGACGCAATCCAATGGCAAAACTATTACCTTAGAGAAATTTGAAATATGTCAGTAAAACCAATATAATTCATTTTAATTTCATATGAATCATGCATTTTTCACGGAATTTTTTAGAGGGTGTTAAATACAATCAATATCAATCAGTGGTGTGCCCAGAAATTTACAACAAAGGGATACAACAAATTGTATTACTTTTTTTAAGTGCATTGAAGACCTGACCCAATCGCAATACAGCAAATGTATAGTATCACCAATCTAAATTTAAAATATTATAAATTCTGTGTCTCTACCTTATTTATTATGCTTCCCTACAATGGAACAGTATAGCTAGAGGCAGCGCCTGCGTTATCGTTACCCCGATATCTTTACACCCTTGTATACGAGACGTAGTTGACCAGATGTACAACTGCACTGGTGCGGGCGCCCGGAAAAAAAACAGATACAAACTGATGTGCGGAATGGCCAGTCGTAAAACTGTAGCTGTCAGAGACTTTGTTGTTGTTTTTTTTTTTGGAGTCAGGCAGTGCCGTACATTTATATATGTCCGTAAAAAAAACATTTTTTTATATGTATGTAAGTATATAAATGATTAGATATATACATATGTATATATGTATTTTACATTAAGTTATTGTAAACCATAATAATTATTATGAACCGTAATAATCAATCATTATTTTATGGAGACATCAAAAAAAACCTTCATCAACTCTGGCTATGAACGAGAGGGATAGAAATATCAGTCTTTTCTTAACTTTTCCGTTGTGTCCTACTTTTTCCCAAATACCTTCCCCATTTTTTAAAATAAAAATTGCCTTTCTTTTTTTGTGTTTTTTTTTTCAAATAAAAAAATTTTTAAAACCCTTTAAAAAAAAAAAACCTTTTTTTTTTTTTTTCCCCCCTTTTTTTTTTTTTTTTTTTTTTTTTTTTATATATTGAAGACAAGGTAATAGATTTGATCAAATTGGGTTGGGGGTTTAACAACCAAAATCCACGTGTACAAAGCTAACGTCTTCGTTTAGATATTTATGAATGCTTAAACATAAAATTTAAACAGTCAAATTACAGATACGAATATTATAAAATGAGTTTTTGAACTAAAATTCCAATTTTTACTATTGATTTTGTTAGTACTAATGATATAAATATAAATATTTGCGTAATAGATATAAATATCTGCGTAAAATAAAATAGTACCGCAAATTAAATAGGACTGAAAATATTTTAATGAGACGTCATTTGAGATGCATGATCTGGTTAATTATGGTTAGGAAGACTCGAAATTGTACTTTAAATACATCAAAGGGAAAACGTGTCATAACTATGCGTACACGATGAACTAGTCTTGTTAGCCATAAATATAACACAGTCTGCTGCCTATCATGAGAACATGAGTGCAAATTTATTTGAAAAATGGTTCGGTGAACAGCTATTACCTACTTTCCCTCTCACTTAATTATCGTTATATTAATGGTTCAGCTGTCCGTTAGTCATGAATGTTCAACTGAACATTCAGCTCTTTCGGAACCAGTCTCGCAGCGACGCGTTTCATGCCCAAAATTTCACTCAAAATACCATGAGCTGACATTGTCGATATGTCACACTCTTAAGCCAATTCTCTAACACTCATGTGGCGATTTTCAAGCACTACTGTTTTGATTTTGTCGATGTTATCGGCTGTCGTAGAGGTCGATGGACGACCGCAGCGAGACAACGACGATTTCATTGCCCGCTTGGAACTCATTATAGCACTCGTAAACCTGTGTTTTGAACATACACGAATCACCAAAGGCCTCATTTAACATTTTCAATGAATCGGTACACGAAATTTTGTTTGCAGCACATTTTTGTACTACACTATTTTTTCCATTGTTCAATTCGCCGAGCACACTTTACACACTTTAACAGGTCGTCTGTTACTAACAGCTGCTGTAAACACACTAAGTGACAGATCGCGCTCTAAACAGGCTTGACAGTTGGCAGGAGGGGCCTACCAACTTGAAGAAAAAAACATTTTACCGATTCCTTTAACTTTTTGTACATATATACATTAGGGGAGAAGTTTGCAGGGTTATTATTAACTTTAATATTTCACATTAATGCATTAATGATGCCCCGTTTATCGTTATATGTACACCATCAGATCCACATTTTCAGCCACATATCCAGATTTCGATCTTATTAAATCTCATCAGTGTGATATATCTGATAGTGTATTATTTTTTAACCAGTAGAGCACACGACGGTGGGTGAGAGAGGAGAGTACACAGAGTAATAGTTTGCGTAAATGGAGCTGGATGTGTTCCAGTGTATCCAACACGGTTGGCTCCTTCATCCACCGGAGTTTTTGCCGAAGCACGGTAACGGTAAATCCATTAAAGGCTCACAAAGCGAAAATGACTCCTTATTCATCATCTTTCTCCATCAGAACCCACAGATCCTGATCCGATATTATCAGATCTTATCAATTATATTACTATAATTTAAGTCGAAGCGTGCTTGGTGAAATTGTTTATTTAATTTTATTTTGACCCACGAGGTTTTGGCCAGTCTATATCTGCAAAACTATTTAAGCTATGATAGTTAAATCTGGTCTTTATAAACAGTATTGCCCGTTTCTGGCATGATATGACTTTTTTGCAACGTCACATATCAGATCATGTAACATCAACCTCAAAATGTTCAATGGGACGCCCTGTACATTTTTCGACAGCTGTAAACGTCTCTCCAATACAAATTCAACGATACCCTATTTTTCTGTGTTTTTTTTTGTTACTACAATGACGATAAACAAGTCTTTATTTCAATGTCTTTATTTTAATTCTGGAAAAACGTAAAAAGCTTAGAAACCAAAAAAAAAAAACATAACAGAACTACAGCAAGCCGTCGTTAGTTGTCAACTGCCTTCAATCAGAATCATTGTATTTGTTTTAAAATTAATAACACATAACACTAGTATGCCTTTATGTTTCACTTATTACAAATATATCGATATGTTGCTCCTTTACGGAGAATATGCAAAAAACAGCAGACGTGTGAAATTTTTTGTACAGCAATCATTTCCCTGATCGACCAACGCCATGTAAAAATATTTTCGCTTACATGGAACAAAAATGAAGACATACTTCTTTTCCAACTGGAAAACATCAAAGTTCTCGACGTAATCCTATCCAGACAGATAATGTAATTAATATTCTGGCGCATCTACAAGTAAATTATTTCAACTGGGTGTTTTCAGCAAGAATTAGCAGCAAGTACAATAACAATCAAGAAATAACAACAAGTATAAAAAAACTTAAAACATCACCCTTTCAAAGTGCAATTAACGCAAGGTTTGACTCCTGTGGATCCGGAAAAAGACTCAATTTTTCTGCTGAACTGGCAGTGAAACTCGCAGATGCTCCATTCTTTTCAAACAGAATCTTGTGGAATGATGAAAGTCGTTTGCATAATGGTTAATAGTCGTAATCATAACTCACTACTGGCTGCAAATCCCAAGTGGATACGAGAAAGTCATTTTCAAATTATATGGGGCGTAAATGTTTGGTGTGGTGTGTTAAATGGCCGCTTGATTGGACTCTATTTTTATGGTGGGACTTTGACCGGCAAAAGATGCTTTCAGTTTCTCCAGAATATACTTTTCGATTTACAGGTACTTGAAGATATTCTCCTGAATGAGAGAGCGACAACATATGTACCTATGTGGTAGCAACCAAATGTTGCATACCCTCATTTTTTCCGGCACCTAAAGACTTACCTTAATCCAGTTTGAACCAATTACAATAAAAAAATAATTGGGAGAAGTAGTACAATACATAGTCGGTTCGTTTCCCAGATCTAACCATTAGATTTTTTCTCTGGGAATATTTAAAAGATTTAGTACGTGCTACACATCCTACACAATTAAACTCGGTATCTATCTCACGTGCCGCTTTATCCTGTAAGCTGTCGCCTGGACAACGTGTTTATAAATGCCTACGCAATATTTTATTCGCGTGTAAATGCCATTTCCATACCATTCACAAACAGATTTTCTCAAGTAATAAAACTCTCAGCGGGAGAGTATTACGGTGATGATCCTGGAGTTAATTATATGTACATATACATTATACATGTACAGTATATGTACATGTACATGTACAGTATATGTACATATACATTATACATACATATGTAGGTGTAGGTGATCAGTGGCGGATTTCGCAATTCTCCGCCCTACGCTGACGCGCGGAATATTTTGTTTTGGGTGTTTCACCCTCTCAGTACGAACAATGTCTCCTCTCCCCATCAGTAATGGCTTTGCTCTCTTTTTCTCTTTTTCTCTCAAATTTGCCGCCCTCTAAAAACTTGCCGTCCTACGCTATGGCGTAGTTGGTGTATAGGAAAATCCAGCGCTGGTGGTCACCTAGATAGTAACTCTATCTAGCTCTATATCTCATTATAAACATAATGTTAAGAACATTATTTAGATTAATAATTTCTTTCCTTTTAACTCTATAAATTATTTTTATCAAAATGTTCCCTTTCCTCAGTTTTGTATTGTTACCTGAATCACATAATTAAATAACTGAGAAAACGATGTTGTTGGGTGATATTGCGTCTATGATAACAGCTAGTGAAGCTAGACAAAAGCAAATATGAGCAAAAACAACTCTCTTCAACCTATAATGTAAAAAATTAAATGGGGGGCCCCCCCCCTTTTTCCCCTTTTTTTTTTTTTTTTTTCCCCCCCCCCCTTTTTTTTTTTTTTTCCCCCCCCCCCCCCCTTTTTCTTTTTTTTTAGGACATATTTGGCAAATACATGTCAAACAGTAATATATATTTCGAAAAATATAATAAAAATAAAAAAAAATTCACATGAAAGCAATAAAGTTTATTACTGTGAGAGAACCAAATATCCTTTATGTATGTATTATAAAGTAGATTTCTTTCTACCTCCCTAAAAGCATGTCAAAGTTTTCTAGTTAATTTAACGAACGCCAATGTAACCATTAACTATTGATAAACATCATTTTTTCTCAAAAAGTATAGAAGTACACAGTACCGTAGCATTAATGGAACCCTAAAAAATATTCAAAATTTGTAATTTCCTTTAGAAGATAAATATATTTACTATAAGAACAGATCTTTCAATGAACAAAACAAGAATGGAAGAATGAATGATAAATGTTAGGATACCGCGTGGATTACGAGGTCGGACAACGCTTATGTTTTGAAAACTAATTAATAGATTTTTGTTTTAAATTTGGGGCGTAGAATTAATTCCCAACCAAATGACGAAAAAAGCCAAGATGACTTTTCCAAGATGAAACTTCCGGTTCCGGAAATGGCACTAAATCCTTTTTTTTTGACATTCTATGTCTTTATTATGGGATTGCCCCTGGAAAATATTGCGATCTGCGTCATGGTTTTGCGTCACGTCACGTTTGGTAAAGATGGTTTGCCTAACCTGAAGGGGCAAAATCTGGGGTAGGCAAAAACTCTATCGAGCATCATGTATGTGACGCATGACGTCATGGGTCTTTTTTGATATTCTATGTCTTTCTTATGGGATTGCCCCTGGAAAATATTGCGATCTGCGTCATGGTTTTTTTTAAACGCAACACTGTATGTTCTTATATGTTTGGATTCTACGCATCAGAGTACAGACAACCTAAGTGTCAAATCTCGTTTTGGTGGTGATTTTTCTTTAAATTTTTTTTCCTAATTTATTTCAAAAGTAATAACGTCAGTATGTATATCGTTTAAATCCTTATTAAATGAACAATTTAAAACAGGGAAGGCAGATGTTTCATTTGAACTAAACGAGTTTTCCTTAAAAACAGACAAAAAGCTGGTATGAATGAATTTGATCTCCAATAAAATGAAAATTGAGTATGCTTTTAAGATTATGTTTTATGGATAATATCATATAATTGGGTAACAATTTAAAAAAGATTAAATCTCTTCCTGTAAATAAGTTTAGGAAACTTTTTTCATTTATTTTTATTATTCATATTTATTTATTTTTTTTTAGAATAAAATATAGAGCTCACCTGTGCTATCGTCCACTACCTTTAAGTAATAATTACATTATTAGATGTTTCTAAACTGTTTCTTTTTAGTTGTATTATTACTGTTACATGTTTGAGTCAATTCTAGTTCTTTTTTTTGTTTTTTTCCCTTTTTCTTGTTTTTTCCTTCCCCCTTCTTTTTTTCCCCTCCCCCCCCCCCTTTTTTCTTTTTTTTTTTTTTTTTTTTTTTTTTTTTTCATCTCCCCCCCCCATGTACAATTATCAGGGTTTTTATATTTGTGATATTATATTTTTTCATTATTGTTATTTTATTTTCTCAACATACCTACATATAATGTATTTATATCTTATGAATATAATGGATTTTAATTTATTCTATGTAATTTCTGTACTCTGTATTTAAGTTTGAGTTGAGTAGCTTGTGCTAGACTCCGCCTATAGTAAAGCCATTTTATTTTAATTATTATTAAAGTTTAAAGTATTAAGTTAGAGTATTAGCAGCTGTGAGTAAAAGAAGAATTATAGGCTCAATGTTTTTTTATGGAAAATTAAATGTATGTAATGTATGTATTATTATGTGTTATATGCAAACCGTATGTGTTTGCATCGTCTTAACGATATAAAAACGAAAATAGTACTGAAAACAAATGGTCTAAATTTCAGAAGTATTGAAAAAAAAGTTTTTCAAATGCCATAGCTTAGGTACTGCGTAGTTAGAATTACATTACTACACTTCTTGTTTTGTTATATGTGGAATATTTCTGTAAATCGTAATACAGCAAATTCAGCAAATGTACAAAGTGTGTTATATTAAGTAATCATCACAAGTAGGTAGCTTTTGGGGACCTAAGGGAAAACGAAGGGTAACAGGGTGAAGATGTCTTTAGGCACTAAGTACTTTTAGGTTTTTTTACAGGGTTTGCATAAAAAAGTAAGGAGACTAACTTTGTAAAAAATAATTTATTGTGAATATCACTACAAATTATTAACACTCTTCAAAGTAAGTCCCTTGGCCATCCAAACACTTCTACCGGCGATGACTGCGCAATTCGAAGGCGGTTTTGTAGGCGGCTTCAGGAATGTCTTTTAAAGTTCGCATCGTATCCGCTTTGACGGCGCACAGTGCCGGGAAGTACAGTCGCGTGAGGAAAAATGAGTCTCATTACTTTTTATACAAACCCTGTATATAAAAAATCGGGTGTAGAAAAAATATTGTGTTCAACTTGTGCGTAAAATACCTTCATTGACTGCGAAAATTAATCTGTAGTAACCTTTTATTGAAAATATATTTAGAAGACTAAATTGAAACTTTCCTTTGTGATTAGTAGGGTTCGAAATGTTTGCCGTCTAGCGCGTTAAACTGCGTTAGAATATAATATTCTCCCGCACCGGGATGGCGTACTACTGCACATACGCGGGTCCTGGCGCCTTGGCAGGATCGGTCAGTGGCGTACGTATGCAGGGACAAGAAATACATGCGTATATAATTTACAAGGCGCTGAAAAATACTGTTTATACTTTCATTATCGTAGAGTTTTATAGTGTCAATCCCTGCGTTGTAGCACACATTTCTGCACCCTAGTGATTAGTTAATATGACATATGTAAATGACAAACTACTATTTATAATTAATTAGGAAACGTCATCACTCATAGCCGACACAGCTAACAGGTTAAAAACGGTCCACATATGCCACAAAATGTGAATGTTAGTAAGGACATATGTATCTTATGAAGTTATAATTTTATTTTATGATACATTCACTAAAACATACTGAATGTAAATAAATTAATACCAATACACGATGAAATCAAAGAAATTAAGTATCAAATATAATTTAATTATGTTTAGGTATTTTGGTAAGTGCTTAATCCTTATATATTTAAGTTCCATTGTCCTTTTCTTTAAGGGCGAAAAAATAAAATTTTAGGAACTGTGAAGCGTGCGTGACGGTAGCATGTACTTTAATAACACAGCCATACAAAAAAAGTTCTGTGCAGCGAGCATGAGGATATGGAATCGACAGATTTTTTGAAGTTGATTACGAATCCGAAGACGAAAAAGTGATCTATCGTGTCATTTTTTTCAGGGCCGGCCCGTTAAGGGGCCCGCGGGGGGATTTTCTTAAGTCCGGCCCTTTTCATGCTGGTGACGAGATAAACAGAGTTGGTAGAGTCCTGTAGCACTGAGAAGTTGGTAGAGATCACGGACAAGGTCATTCAACCATCTCCATGCACTCAGCACTCATTCTCGAAAACCCAAAGCGATTGAACATCTCAATTTTAACCCATTGAACATTTTTTTTTTTGGGAAGTGTGAATACATCCCATTTATGGTTCCCACATTCGGTTCACACGTTCTCACCCCTACCAACTCTGTTTCTCTGGTCACCAACATCAAAAGGGCCGGCCTTAGGAAAATCCCCCCGCGGGCCCCTTAACGGACCGGCCCTGAAAAATTGACATGATAGATCAATTTTTCGTCTTCGGATTCGTAATCAGCGTTAAAAAATCTGTCGATTCCGTACCCTCATGCTCGCTGCACACAACTTTTTTTTGTGTGGCTGTGTAATAGTTGCAGAAAAACAATTTGTTTTCTTGACGTTAGTTAACAATAGTCAACAAATAAAAAGTTGTGTTATTAATTTCAGTGGTCCAATACATATGCGACTGGGCTCGTAAGCATGCACCTGTATTCGAAAAATATACGTAGCTATTTATTAAAGATTTATGCAAATATACTTTTTTATCATTCACAAAGTTCATATACCTGAATGTATTTTAGGATTTTTGTTTTCATTTTTCAGTTTATTTTCACAAAACATTTACACAATATGTTCATACAGAAAGAGCAAAACTGAATATAATTTCAATATAATCACAATTAAAAAAGACGGCGAAATCAGAAGTATGTAAGAAATAACTAAGAACTTACTTAAAACTTTCTCACGCAGGTACCCACCCATTGCCTCGTAATTTTCTTAGATTGTTTTTTATTTTAACAATTTTAAAGATAGAATGAAGAGCCATGTTGAGAGCTCATGTATGTTGGTCAATTTTTATTTTTTCTACAAAATCTGTTCTCGTCTAGTACGATTTAGTTTAAGTATTTTATCAATTGTATATGTACCAATCTTTACGTATTCTATTGTGGTATCATTCCAAAGAGAGAAAGTTTATTCGCTTCTTTAGATACTAAATTTATTCTATTAGTTTTAAGAAAACGTAATGTTGTCAACCTTGTTAAATTTTTCGTAGCATTATTATTCGATAACATAATATAAAAATTAAAACTTATGTAAGTTAAAAATGTTGAAATAAATATAAACTATTTCTGCAATAATTATGGACGGTGTATAAATTTTTACCTTTTTTTAAATTTATATCAGTTTGGTATAATAAGGATATCGGCATATCATCACCGTCCACAGATAAGAGTTAATTATGTTGTTAAATTTGTGTTTGATAATTTGGCTTCCATTTCTTCTAGCAGAGGAAACTTGTACTCATACTAACAGCTCGAGATACCCAAACGAGGAAAGCTTTATTCAAATGGTGGTTAGTAACATTACAGCCTCAGAAAATTATATTTTCCCAGTGAATAACGAAAAACTGGCTTATGTGTCTCCTTCGGAAAGAGATAAAACTCACGGTAAGCAAACTCTTTTTACCTACCACATCCATAATACTAATTAAATTTATTAGAGAGTTACTATGGACTCAAATTTTCATATACCTATTTATAAAGGGCGTCCGCTTTTCGAATGGATTGTGTCGTTACTTCTAAATAGTAGTGTCATCATAAGATCATGAAACGTAAAACGCCGTTTTCAAATCTTGCATATTTTTCAAATAAATCGTCAATGGTAAGATCTATAAAGAACATCATGAAAATTTACACAACTATAATTTCGACGCTAAGCGTCACGATGCCAAATTTTATTTTTGGGTTTCTTATGAATATCTTAGTATATTTTTAATTTTAAAAATCGACTTGGCTGTATCTCGTTTACACAGTAGTGTTTGTAGTCTAGTGTTCCTAACGGTCTAGTCAAAATTAAATTTTTTTTTGGGTTTATGCAGTGGCGGCTGGTGGAATTTGAAATTCGTGTATTTTCATAATGGAGCGTAGGACTCATATGGAAACAAATTTTAGGGTTTGATTATTAGACCTAAGTAGAATGCTATCCTAGCAAAAAAAAAACTGCAAATGAAACTAGCGAAAAAAAAAATCAAAAACTTTGTATCCCACCAGAAGAAGCAGCTTGCAAAATATTTATTTGTTTATGTGATTTTTTTTTCATATTCACCAAGTAAATACAAAGTCTTTTTTGTCGGTTTTTTTCGAAATTTCAGTGCACCGTATACGTTTAAATGAAGCACTGCAGACGACAGACTAAAAAGACGGCCCGACTAAAAAAATTAGTCGGGGATGGGCGAAATACGATGCGTATTCATTAGCGTACCACATAGTCACAATTTTGTGTTGGATATGAGATCATCAAATAGTATATGAAACTTTCATTTCAATAAACTTTGACAGTAAGTGGGTAAATAAAACATCGTAAAAAAATACTATTTCTTCTTGTTCTACGTTTTAGTAATATTGCGACGTACATTAATCTTAGCACATGCATTGCCCCCCGTCCATGGTCTATCTAAACGCGCCACCGACTATTTGTACGTGTGAGAGTTATCTCCGATTTCTCACCTACTGTCGATGTCGGTCGGTCTGCTGTGTCTTCCAACAATATAGTCGCTGACCGACTGTTTGTCGTATGGGTGGGTCAAAATAGTCGCTGACCGACTATCTGTCGTGTGCGGTGGGTCTGAATGCACCGTATATGCCAGACTAAAAAAACGGCCCGACTAAAAAATTGGAACCTGTTCCATAATTGCCGTAAATCAACAATCATAAAACGGTGCTCAAATGCTTGACAGCTTAGCCAGACTGTCGTAAGATGTCACTGTTTCAACGACTTATGGTTAGAGGAAACAGAGCGCACAATTTGATCAGTTCGATAATAAAATTTTATTTTAGTGCCTGTTTGCGTTGTAATAATTTGCTAATTATGTATATATTTTCGCTAAGGAACATTCAACTCCAGGTATTTAAGTATACTCCAATAATTTTAAACTGATGTTTTCAGCGGTTAATGTACATGTAAATGAGTTTGAAAGAAATGATTGTTTAATATACGAGGTGTGTAAATTAAGTATAAGACTTATTTTATTAAATTTTTAAAATTTTTTATTCGAATAGAATTAAAATGTAGTATTGTCTTCTTCAAAATAACTATTGAAGAAGCTCCATACTCATATACTGGAATAGCCTTCAGTTGGTCGGTTACAGTCCTTTAAATGTTTGCTATGGTCCCAAAATGACGTCCCTTGAGGTGATATTTCAATCTCGGGAGGGAAAAAAGTCATAAGGACTCAATTCAGGTGACTAAGGAGGCTGAGAAGCCACAGAAATGTTATTACCGACTAAAAACTCGTTTACTGAATTGGCTATGTGACAAGGCGCATTGTCGTGATCTAATACCCAGTTGTTCTTGATATTTGGTCTCACACGCATGACCCTTTTCGAAGATTTTTTTAAGAACCTCTCTGTAAAAGTGTTTATTTTGGTGTTTGGCCTGGAGACACAAACTCTTTGTGGACAATTCGCTGGCTACCAAAAAAGCAAATCAGCATACATTTGATCATCAACTTGCTCATTCTTGCTTTTTTTGAGTCTTGGAGAGATTCAAGTGTGTCCTTGTTTTGGCGCTTGGTCTCCGTTAGTAACGGGGGCGAAATATCTGAAACACCTAAAATTCGTATCAAAACGTTTACGACCTTATTACCACGAAAATCTGTTGTTTCATCCACTGTCAGCCACAAAACTCTATTGCATATGTCTTCTTTAAATATTCCACGACACGTTGATATGTCTTCTGTAAATAAGTTTTACGCAACGTATCACTACTAGGTAATGGAGAATCGGATACATATTTGGCAAATCAACGTCTAAAATAAATATTGTCGACCACGTTTCCAAGAAATGCTACATGCGCAAAACATTATGCACAAATCGAACCAAAATTCCTCTTTTGTAACAGTGCCAGGTATATTTTTTGATGGATATTCGAATATAAATGAGTTTTACACTCTCGGCGATCACGAAATATATGCATATCGACGATTGCAAGGAATACATAAAATATGTGATTGTGTATCAAAATTCCTGAAGTAGGCCAGTTAAAACCGATGTGTTGAATTTTATATTTCTTTTTTAGGGATTATTGAAGGTTTGTATTTCAAAATTAATATCCCAAAATGTTTATGCAAATTTTTTTATTTTGCAAAAGTAATAAACAAATTACTTTTTAGGTAGGGTTTTTTTTAAATGCGATTATTCAGCATTTTATAAAACCACGAAATTTTAATGGCAGATACAAGAATAATAGGGAGAATACGATAGTATATTCACTTTATGAAAAAATATTTATTTATAAAAAATTAATTTTTTTAATAAACAAATGTAAATTAAACAATGTTCGGCTAGGTAAGATAATTTTACGCGGTAAGCGCTTCTTTTTACACATTCAGCAATGCCATCGCAAGCTCCTTTGCCATGAGCAGTAGCAAAAAAGTTTTTCTTTGTGGTATAACAAATTCAGCAAATTGAATCGATTTTTATTTATAAATATAGAAAGCTTGTGACGGCAGTGGTGGGTGTGTAAAAAGAAGCGCTTTACCGCGCAAGTTTGCAAAATAAAACTATAGTAACATCGCGAAAACTGTAGGAAAGGGCTCGTGAACTTTTAAAAAAAAATTGAGTTTGAATATTATTCATCGGATGCATACGAAAAACACAAAAAACACTTAGAATCACGTTTTTCAAATCACGACAATATCATCGTTTCAAACCGTTCGATGTAAAAAATTTAGAATGTAAAATTTTTTTCCGATCATACCAAAGTTGTCGTACTAAAAGTATGTAAACAATTTATCGACTTTATTGTTAAAACGAAATAAAATAAAATAATATAAGTAAACCTTTTATTATTTATTGCATATGTGTTTGCTAGCGAGGCGCGAAGGGGCGAGGCGCGGAGGAAGCAGGTCGCAAAGCCGCGCGCGGCGGGGGCGTCTATGCGACTACGGTAAAAAATTCATAACTTGTTTTTCTGAAGATTACATTTTTTTTGCGGGGATCGTTAGCTTAAGGCTAAATTAATAAAACCTAAAAAAATTATTCTACCTAGTCGAGAACATTGTTTAATTTACCTTTGTTTATTAAAAAAATTAATTTTTTTAAATAAATAATTTTTTTTATAAAGTGAGTATACTATAGTATTTTCCTATTATTCTTGTATTCTGCCATTAAAATTTCGTAGTTTTATAAAATACTCGCTGAATAATCGCATTTTCAAAAAAACCTTACCTAAAAAAGTAATTTGTTTATAACTTTTGCAAAATAAAAATTTTTGCAAAAACCTTTTTAGGATATTACTTTTGAAATATAAATCTTCAATATCCTCAAAAATTCAACAATAATTCAAATATAAAATTCAACACATCGATTTTAAGTGGCCCACTTCTGGAATTTTGACTATTTTAAAATCGTTATAATTTTCAATCATCTGTTTCAGTCTATTAAGAAATGGTAAAGATTGTGCCATTATTGCAGGAATCCACACAAAATCAGGTAATATGTAAATACACTATTCGATCTCACTAATTAGTCACTCGCGACACAAAATTGTTTTCAATGCGGCGGTCGACTCGTTTACACCGCCGGCAAGTAGAACACTATCGGAATATTGCATTACGGCGTGCTGGGTTGTTGGAAACGGTCAGTGGCATGGGTATACTGGGGCAAGAAATATGCGCTTAAAAATACGGTTTACACTTTAATTATCATAAAGGTGTATAGTGCCGGCTCTGCGTGACTGCATACTTTGTCAATATAGTCGTAGTCTTCCCTACTATTGCTGAGTACTTGTTCGTATATGTCTATTAGGTACTACTGTGTGATTTATTATATGTACATACAGGTAGTTACTCGTGTTGTAATATTTACATATACACTTTTTTATTACATTCCTTGGATTTTTAAAATTGTATTAGTTGGTTAATAAAATTGTTATCAAAGTTGGGTTTCTCGATTGATATCATTTTTAAATGTATTAGTTATTAGAAATAATGATAATAAGTTAGAATTTGGTATATCTAGGTAAGAAACCGCGACTCTTAGATATAGCCCCAATCCCCAACAATTCGCACCACCCTCTTCAACATAAAATGGCAAGTTTTAATTTTCTAATTCACCGTTTGTTAAGTTTCCCCCTCAGTAAAGAGAGATTTGAATATGAGAAAAATTTAATTAAGGATATAGCTAAGAATAATGGCTACTCAGTCCTGTACAATTCCACGATTTTTTGTAGAGATACTGATAATTCGAAATTTGTTTCGTTACCCGCGGACTAGATTTTTAGAAGTTTTTAAAAAATTAATATCAATTTGATTTATAATTTCAAAAATAAACTACAGACGCGTTTGGACAACCCAAAAAGACAAAATTAACAATAACGAAAAGTCGGGAATATATGAAATAAGTTGTAAAGACTGTGATCAAAAGTATATTGGGCAAACAAAAATACCTATTTTTACTAGATTTAAAGAACACATGGCTTATTTGAAATATGGCAGAACGGAAAAATGTGTATTGCCCAACATGCTTTTGACAACAGCCATAAGTCGTAAATAATTTAAAATTAATTAGAAATGTGAAAGCAGTAGACAGTTGGATGCTTTTTGAAAGTTTAGAAATCATTAAATGTAACAGTAGTACGAATAAGGACAATAGTCCAATATCCACCAGTCCACTGTAGTCCACCAGTCCACAGCTTTGATAAACAAAGACAGATGTTACGGTTCAGTGAATAGTGGCGACAAATTAAGTAGTGGAAATGTGCAGGTTAGAATTTAGTTTTAATCTTCTCCTGAAGAGTTGAGAGAACACTTAGATGGGGAAACGTGCGTCGAGAAAAGTATAGCAGATCGGTGTTTCGTTGAAAACGTCCAGTTTTTTTGCCTATTATTTTATATTTCGTGGTTTGAGAAGTAATAAGCAACTGAAATAATTATCCTTAATTGTGTATATTCGTACCTATACCTGTATTTTAAGTCATTTTACATATTTGCTAGTGTAAATCACTTGGTGCCTTCTTTTTTGCTCATACTCTACTCTCCATATTAACCTAAAACAGTTGGTCTTGGGTACTGGCAAGTATTGTTGGTGTTTATTACTCGGCACTTGGGTGGGCGACGAGACATGTCCGGCAATTGTGTAATTTGGCATTATGGTGGCAGCATAAAACCCAAATGCCGGGGGCATTGTTGGTGGATTCGATTGGTGGGTGGTGAGTTCGAGGAATCTCTCACGAGGCATAGGTGTACTTGTCCCATTTATACAGGGTGATTCTAAAATATGGGACCAAAAATTAACGGCAGGTACTACATCAAAATGTAAATCGACACGTATTTTTTTCAGGGATGGCAACAGAACCGGTTCTTCAAAAAGCGGTACGGTTCCGCTTCCAGAACCGCTTCCACTTTGTGACAAAAGGAACAGCTTCCAACAGCGGTTCCGGGGTTTTATTTTGGAAGCGGTTCTGGAATCAGGACCGGTTAACATTTTTGTGCGGTATTGGAAGCGTTCCCGTTTTTAAAAAAGATGAAACCGGTCCAAAAAAAATATTTTACCGGTTCTCGTTTGGAACCGGTTCTGGAAGCGGTTCTTAGATAGGAACCGGTTCTTTATGCAATTTATAATATAGAATTTTAAGAAGAGGCGATATTATTAGACTAACGGCTATATCGGCAGAATCAGGGATCAGGGATCGCGATATGAGGTTTTAAAAAAAATTACAGAAAGTTCTTAATGGAGTACACTGGTTAAACTTAATTACGGCTTCAAAATCTGCACACACACGTCGTTATTGTCGGTTGAAACGCAGTACCCGGCGATATTAAAGAACTCCTTTTGTAAGTTTAAAAATGCTTTTTATGAAGGAATAAACGAATCATTTTGATCGCCAGTCAAAATTTGGTTAGATTTTGAGAAGATTGCACCATTTAGGGGTGAGACGTAAATTATGTCATGAATAGTTAGTTTTCCCTTCCTTACAGATCACAATCGTACCGAAAGTGTGTGCATCCCGCTAGGTTGGTTGTGTAACGTTTTGGATTGTCGTGATTCTAAAATAATTATTGTTTATTTTTGTTAGTATTTTTGATTATGTTAATATTTTTATTTCCATATTCCAAGTTCGATATTGAACATAAAAGTGATAATTAATAAAAATAATCACCTAATAATCAACTAAATGACTTTTAGTTTGCTTCATCTGATCAACGGAAGCCTGTAACGTTAAATATTTCGGAGTAGAAAAAACCACTCTGAAGCACCTTAATTTAATTGATTTTTTGTGCCAAAACTGTGACCATACGTGGCTCAGATAATATATTCGATATTTTCTTTAAATTTTTTGTAAGTACAGTAAAACTCGGACATAACGCTTCCCGAATATAGCGTTCTCCCGGGTATATCGCTTTTTGATATAATATCCTATTACGTGAGGGGGGAGGGAGGTTAAAAAGTGTTCTACAGTACATAGTGTAAGAATAAAAGTAATAAGAAGAAAAAATACTCCAAGAACCGGTACGGAACCGGTATTCGTACCGGTTCTTACGAAATCATCCCATTACCGTTTAGAAAAGGAGCGGTTTTGGAACCGGTTCCAAAATTCCCGAAACAGCGGAACCGCTTCCAAAGCAAACGGTTCTTGTACTCTAAAAAACGGTTCCAGGACGGAACCGGTTCTACTTTGGAAGCGGTTCTCTACTGGTGGAACCGCTCGGGAACCGGTTCCGAACCACAAGAACCGCTACTTTTGCCATCCCTGATTTTTTTACTACCGATTTTTGATAATATGATGCGCAATTTAATTCTCTACAGAAAAGATAATCTTGTTCGGAACGCGAAAAATGCACCCTTTTCGAGAAAAACAAAATAACTGAACTGAACGATTTCACAGAACCACAAATTTGAAAAAAAAAATTGACAAGAACAAGACCATGATTTCTATATATAATTTTGGACGTTGAATCAGAATTCGTCGAGCTTTTTTACCTATCACGTCAGGACTTTTTTTTTCAAGCAAAAAACTGTCTAAAATCGTTAAAAACACAGCCCCACAAAAAAAATTTCGCTTCCACCAACGAAACCTAGTAGGTACACCCAAGGTTTTTGGGGTCGCTGAATCCGAATCCATCGGTCGGTGTGTCGGTATCAGGTCGCGTTAAGGTCATTTCAAGGTCAAATCGTTAGATTTCGACAGATAATTTAAAAAAAATTGGATACAGATTTTTGAGGTCGCTGAATCCAAAGCCGAGGTCGGTTTGTTGGTATCAGGTCGTGTTAAGGTCATTTCAAAGTAAAATCATTAGATTTCGACAGAACAATTTGAAAAAAATGTATATGTATGTTTTTGAGGTCGCTGAATCCAATTCCGAGGTCGGTTGTCGGTATCAGGTCGCTTTACGGTCATATAAAGGTCAAATAATTAGATTTCGACAGAAGAAATTTAAAAAAAATTAACGCAACATTAACGCGACCTTAACGCAACCTGATATTGACAAATCGACCACGGATTTGGATTCAGCGACCTCAAATATATGTTTACGATTTTTTTGAATTTTTCTGTCGAAATCTAATGATTTGACTTTGAAATGACCTTAACGCGACCTGATACCGACAAACCGACCTCGGATTTGGATTCAGCGGCCTCAGAAACCCATTTTCTCATTTTTTTTCAAATTTTTCTGTCGAAATCTAATGATTTGACCTTGAAATGACCTAAGCGACCTTTAACGCGACCTGATACTGACAAACCGACCTCAAACCGACCCATTCGGTTTCAGCGACCCCAAAAACCTAGGGTGTACTAGGTTTCGTTGGTGGAAGCGAAAATTATTTTTTGTAGGGCTGTGTTTTTAACGATTTTCGACAGTTTTTTGCTTTAAAAAAAAATTCTGATGTGATGGGTAAAAAGCTCAACGGATTCGGATTCTACGGCCAAAATTATATATAGAAATCATGGTCTTATTCTTGTTTTCGCATATTCACACTAGATTGTGAATATATGAAGTTGGCAAGGAAAACGATGTTATTGATGACATTTCCAAATTTAACAGTTTCTGATAAAAACTTGAGTTGTTTATTTTTTGACTTAATCATTTTGTGTGAAAATCTGTACATATAATATATGTTTATAACATATCATAATACTTGAGACTGTGGAAAAAAATTCAATTGTCAGTACCAGGAGATTTAGATTAAATAGATTACACTTGTCACAATCAAGTGTATGGCGAGTATTTATTTTATTTTTTGTCAATTTTTTATTTACTTTATAAGAGTTGCTTCCAAAATTTTTGAAATAGGTTAAATTTTTGCCGATTGTTTAGAAATTATTACGAACAAGAAAACGATTTTCCAGCAAAAATTACCTAATTTAGAATTACACCTCAATTAGAATAACATTTCAAGCAGCAAGTGTATACCATCCCCATTGACACAAGAGAAGAATTAAGAGAAAAACTTCTCGTCTTATAGTCACAGTATTATGCCGTGTGCGTGTTTTAATTTGAAAAATAAGATTAATGCATGTATTAGAAATAACGGTAGTCATTTTGAAAATGACTTCATTTGACGAAATAATTATTATTTAGTCTTTATTATTAAGGTTTTGTTATTTTCCTTATTTATTTTGCTTGAGGTTTTGGTTTATCTATTCATTAAATAGTTTGAATATTTGTCTATTTCTTAAATATTTAACTGTGGTTTTATTCTCAACTGAGTTATATGTATTTTTTATAGTGGGTTTTCTTATGTAAGTAGCGCAAACAAGATCGGGTTTGAATAATTCATTTTGAGATACCCTCATTACGTCCTCCCCACTTAGCTATAATAACTCGTACATTCTCTAAATGGCTAACTTATACACGGTGGAGACTTTAACTGGAATATATTCGCTAGCGGGGTGGTGAATGATTTTTCAAAAAAATTCCCGAGACACGTCAACTTTTAAATGTATTTACCTACATTTTGCAAGTAATATGAAAAATATAGCCCTTCAGGGGTGGCTGAAAGCACCCACGACATGATTTTTTCAAATGCACCTATGGCTTGTGACCCCTCATTGTAAAGCTGGTGGAAAGAGGAATTCAGCGCACTGACAGAACAGCGATTTTAATTTTTAGTATGTTTGTAGGATTGCATACAATTAAAACGTAATTTTATAGTTTAATTTATTTTTAACGCAACAATTTCGTACTCAAAATGTGTGTTGTTTAGTTTTGGAATGTAAACCTTACTTTTCATATGTCCCCACAAAACATTCCAAGCAATGTTTTGCCACAACTGATATTTGTTATTTTTTGCTAGTGTTTTTACACGGCCGCAAAGAGTAATTTAGTTTGTATGCTGTATTCAGAGTTTGAAACGAAGTGTTCTTTGAAATTGGTGAAAATGTCTTAACTGAATCACTAAAAATCGATCTTTTGATGATGATTGGATATGGTGATAGGGCGCGAACCCCACGCGAAGGTTTTCGCTTTTTTCGGGAAACCCCCCCCCCCCCCCCCCCCCCAAAACCCAGCGCCCCATTTAAGAAACCGCCCCCCACACAGGGGGGGGGGGGGCGGGCGGGGGGGGAGACCGGGGCGGGGCCGCGGGGGGGCGGGAGCCCCCGGGGGGGGTGTTTTGTTTTTTTTCCCCGCCCATCACTCCAGCCCGTCAACTGGCCCGTGATAGTAATCTTATTCACAAAACAGTTTTAAAAATACTTAAATATGAGAAAAAACGCCCATATAAAATGCAAGCTGTTCAAGAGCTACTTGAAGATGATCCAGATCGACGAGTGGAATTTTGCGATTTATTGATGTTGATCAAAACCAGTTATCTTTAGAGTGGATATTTTTCTGCCGAGGCCCCTTTTTTTTATAAGGGGGGCGAACCCCCCAAAATTTTTTGTTACTGGGCTGAAGAGAACCCCCATTGGATGAGGGAACTTCATATTCAGCGCCCACAGAAAACTAATGTGTGGGCCGGAATAATGCAAGATAGAATTGTAGGACCATTTTTCTTTGATGACACTCTTAATGGAGCAAGATACTTGCGTTTACTCCAGCACGAACTAATGCCAGTGCTATGTCATTTATTTCCAAACCCCTTAAATCCTAACTTGACCGACGATGGGTTATGGTTTCAGCAAGATGGGGCCCCACCACACTATGCTGCCATTGTTCGTCAGTATCTGGACAGAATTTTTCCCGGTAGCTGGATTGGGAGGCGAGGTAATATTGAGTGGCCAGTAAGATCTCCAGATCTTACACCACTGGATTTCTTTTTGTGGGGACATCTTAAAAGTAGGGTTTACATTCAGAAACCCAACAATATTGCAGATCTGCAGGAAAGGATAAGAGAGGAAATCGGAAAAATAACACCGCAAATGTTGCATAATGTAAGGGACGAAACCTACCACAGACTGGGATGCTGCCAACAAGTGAATGGTGCACATTTTGAACAATTGTTACGTTGAAAATAAATTTAATTTTTAAATTGTTTTAATTGTATGCAACCCTACAAACATACTAAAAATTAAAATTTGATCAGTGCGTTGGATTCCTCTTTCCACCAGCTTTACAATGAGGGGTCACAATCCATAGGGTTGCATTTGAAAAAATCATGTCGAAGGTGGTTTCAGCCACCCCTGAAGGGCTATATTTTTCATATTACTTGCAAAATGTAGGTAAATACATTTAAAAGTTGACGTGTCTCGGGAATTTTTTGAAAAATCATTCACCACCCCCGCTAGCGAATATATTCCAGTTAAAGTCTCCACCGTGTATATACACTGTGGAAATAAAGTATGAAACCTGTGAATTATTTCAAAAACTGATAATTTTTGGAAAAAACGCTCGGATATGTCCATTGAGTTTTTTTCCAAGGAAAATTTTGGTGGACTTAGTTATGCCGGAAAGTGCCGCATGGCGGCGCCACAGGTCACGACTCAATTTTTTTAAATTACAAGGGGATTTTTATTTTCAAACTGGCCTTGCCCCGTTGAGGCTCGGGTTTTGAGAAAAAGACCGCTATCAAAAGCACCCGAGCAAAAAAAGAAGTGAGTCCACACGAATGTCGATTCTTCTACCAAAGGTGTCAAAAACCCCCCGGGCAAGGCCGTCAACAAATGCCCTTGACGCCTCGCCGGTGAGACACCTATCTCGGCAATGCGTGCCCTCAGGTCTTCGATACTGGTTGAGGTGTTCCCAAGGAAGAGTCAGCGGGCAATAAGAATGTGCTGCCCTACGTACCGGACACGATTTGGGAACACCTCATTTAGATATTGTCTGACCCCTAATGCATAATGTGGCTGTGCACCATCCTGTTGGAACCAGATGTCTGGTGCAAATTCACCATGTTCTACTCCTGGAAAAAGTTCGATAAGAGTAGGTACCACTTGCGTTTGCAAGATCGGTAGATATTGTTGTCGATTTAAATTCCCGTCAATGAAAATCGGTCCAATAAGTCTATTTTTTATTATTCCCGCCTAGACGTTAACTTTTTGAGGATGTTGAGTATGGTTTCCTGCATCCAGTAAAGATTTTCTGCTGCCCAATATTGACAATTATGTCGATTAACCGTGCCATTCAAGAAGATGGAGGCCTCGTCGAAGAACAGAATATTGCCAGCAAAATTCTCATCCTCGTTACATCGGATTGGCATTATTTCGCAAAATTCATTGCGACGATCAAAATCATCCTCTGAGAGCTCCTGCATTAAAGTGATTTTGTAAGGGTGGAATTTATGCTTATGAAGGATGTCTCGTACCGATGTGTGGCTAAGATTAAAATCTATGCCCATTTGGCGAGTTGTTGAATGGGAATTATCTTGAACCTGGAGCATGACATATAATTGAGTGTTTTCAGGAACAGGTGGTCTGCCTGATTTAGGCAAATCCCTCCATTGCCCGCAGCTTGAAATTTGGTCACAATGTTAGTTACCGTTGATCGTACTATCGGTCGTTCAGGATGCGCTTCATTAAATAAAGTGCAAACCTCGGAGTGTGACCTACTGCGATCGCCGTACCCTAGCATCATAAGAATATGTCAACGAAATCCTGTCAGTTTCATTTAGGTGTGCCATTTTTATGCGGTAGGCAAACAAAGATCGCTCTATTAAGTCTTGAAAGAGACTAATTGAAAAATTGTTTCTTCTTCAATTTCTCGACTTCTTGTTTCGAAGTCGAGAAAAAAAGAAAGATAAGGTGAAACAGAAGGGTTCGATTTGAAAATAACGGTTTGTTATGCCTCGTCGAAGAATACAAGACGTATCTAGAATTGAAATCAGTTCAAAGCCGACAAATGCAAAGTGGTGGGGGGGCCACCCCGCGGGAAGCCCGAAACCAAGAAAACAAAAAAACCCTGGGGGAAAAAAACCCCCGCCCCCCCCCCCCCCCCCCCCCCCCCCCCCCCCCCCCGGGGCCCCCCCCCCCCCCCAATAATTTTTCCCACCCACCCACATCCCCCCCCCCCCCCACCCCCCCCCCCCCCCCACCCCCAAAGGGGGACAGACCCCCCCCCCCCCCCCCCCCCCCCCCCCCGCCGGGGGGGTGTTTTTTTTTTATTTCCCCCCCCCCCCCCCCCCCCCCCCCCCCACAAAACACAAAAAAAAAAAAAAAATAAAAAGTGGGAAAAAAAAAAAAAAATACCCATTGTAATTAAAAAAAAATTGAGTGGTGACCTGTGACGCCGCCATGCGGCACTTTCCGGCATAACTAAGGCCACCAAAATGTTCCTTGGAAAAAAACTCAAGGACATATCCGAGCGTTTTTTCCAAAAATTATCAGTTTTTGAAATCATTCACAGGTTCCATACTTTATTTCCACCCTGTATATAAATATATATAAATTATATATAACATATAATATCATTGACAGAGTTTTTTCATTTTTCTCGAAAACGGTGCATATTTCGCGTTCCGAATAAGTATACCTTGTCTATAGAGAATTAAAATGCGCATCGCACTATCTGGCCCGTATTGAAAATCCTCTACGGAAAAAGAAAATAATTATAAAAAAGTAACATGACATGTTTGTCGTTAACACCCTGTATGGGGTAACCAAATATTGTCCCCTTAATGTTGTTTGGGGCTATTGTACTTCTGTACCAAATTTGAGCCACGCCGAGTTGGTGGTTTTGAAAATATTTGAAAAAAACCAGAGCCAGTAGATACAGAGAGTAGCGCATTCGTTTGACCAGCGCAAATGCCGACAAGCAGCCATGTTTACTCCAATTTGCTGTTGTTTTCGTATGGTGTTGTATGAGTTCGTCGTATTTTTTTAATGTATTTGAGATTTTCTGTGACAATTATGCCGTGTTGTGCCGTATTTTCTGTGACAATTATGCCAAACTGTTCTCCACGATCTGAAAAGGGTATACGACTATTTTTATTACCCCAGGGTGAAAAAAATGCTGAAAGACGAAAAAATGGATCAATAACATTAAACGGGAAGGACAACTGCCTAAACGTGCTTTTGTGTGTGAGGTAGGAATATTATGTTTGGAGATATTTTATTGTTTTACTATAATATTTTCGTTTATGTAAATTTTAGAAACATTTCACAAATGAATGATATTAATTATCGTCAAAGCTGAAGTCCTTTTTAGACAAAAAAGTAAAGTTTTATTTCAAAACAAGCTCAAATTAAACAATTGTATTAAATTATTTACAGCAGAGAATATTATTGCTTACCAGACTGTCATAATACTTGACAAGATTTAAAAATTATTTTTTAAGACAAGATTATATATTTCACTTCGCGTTGCTAATAAATGTAACGATTCTTGTATAAAATCTATAAAATGCGATAGTCGTAGTATAGGTATGAGAAATGCTGTTAATAAAGTTTAATGTGAACAATACTTGTTTCATTATTTCAGGTTAAGGAAAATACAAAAAATTATACAGTTCATTAATGGGATTAAAGCTTTCTCATTTTCTGTAAAATACACTTTCATTACTTAAGTAAAGGCTGAATTACGTTAAGTCGCGGTTTTCTTTAATTTCTGTATTTTTTAAGAAATCGTTTTAAAAAATTGAGTTATTATTGGATACGGAGAACAAGGTGTTTTTTACTTTTAAAAAATATATACTTTTAACAACAAAATCCTTGACGCGGACCCTCTCCCCCGGGCCCCCACAAAAGTGTGCTTTTAAAAAATATAAAATATCTTTATTTAAAAGATTGTTTTAAAAAAATAAAAATCGAATTCATTCATTCGAAAATCATTTTGCCTGAAAAGTAAAGATATACATACGATTAAATAATTTTATTTCTTACTTTACACTCGTACTATATGAATAAGAATACAAAGGTAAGTAGAGAAAAAAATGTAAATGAGAATACATAAATGTAAGTAGTTTTTTTTTTGTTTGGAAACGTAAATGCTCAAAAATTAAGCCGTGAAGTTCTCGCCTTTTGTACTTGTACTTTTGTTTTCATTAATAATTACAGAAAACAGTAACATATTTAGTATAAAATTAAACAAAGTCAAACGTTTTTATAGTTTCCTAAACTTTGATTTCAAATTACGAATTGTCTTTGGGTTTCTAGCAAAACACTGTAACTTTTACCAGTTTACAATAGCCAAAAGCCTTCATAGCTATTGCAATTTTGAAGGATTTAAAAATAAGGGTATTTGAAAACATTTGACTAGTTAGTGTTATTTTAAAATTTATATGTCCGCGTTAACTTGTTAAAGGATATTATGTACTTTGCCGCGCCTAAAGGAGTAAAAATGGTGGCCTGCTACAACTATGCCTCTATACGGTACGCTTATACTCTATAACTATGCGGTACTGGCTCTGAAAAAAACTTGTTCGCACCGCACCCTTTTGGAGGGCTGCAGTACTGTCAAGAAATACCTTAGAGGTAAATAAACAAATACGTGTCGGTTAATTTTTGATATAGTATCTGCCATTAATTTTTGGTCCAATATTTTTGAATCACCCTCCCTCTACGCAGTTATGGCTTTCAGAGGGGGAGGATGTCTAAACTTTAATAAATGAGTTTGATCACTCACCCTGTACATTATATTTGAGTAATGTGAAACTTTTTTTTTTTTACAGACTATGGAACTTTTGATTTTGTAATAGTTGGAGGAGGTACAGCAGGTACGGTTTTAGCTAACAGACTGACGGAAATTGAAAACTGGAATGTATTATTGCTAGAAGCGGGAGGACCAGAAAATGATTTCAGTGATATTCCTGGAATGGGCGTTGAACTGCTCTATTCTGACATGAACTGGGGATATAACACTACGTCACAAAACACATCATGTGTTGGTAAGAAAAAATACTACATAATACTAAAGTCGTGTTTCGCAATCGTTCGCTAACTGATTAATAAATAATTGATCGTATCGAACGATTAGCGTTTTATCTTACGCGAACCACCAACCTGGCTGGACAGATAGAAATATACTTTAAGAAAGTAATAAGAAGATTAAGATAATTCGTAAAAATACTCAAAAAAATGTATACAGTTTGTGTAAAGCCAACATCGGCCGGTTGTGAAAAAGGACAAATGCTACATTTCTCTTTCTAACGACTAGCGCAGGTGGTGAGAGGGTCCGTCTTATTCCCTCACACTACCTTCGATGCAGGTGGGGTTGCTTCTTATCTGTCATCTCACTTCTGTTTGTCCTTTTCCATAACTGGCCGATGTCGGCTTTGCACACATGGTATACTTGGGATACTAATAAATTATATTATTATCTATTAATGGATACTAAAGTGTCTACTAACGAATACCTAAAAACTAACATGCCACTACTATTTCATAATGACCCTTTGCAGCATCGGCTTGGTAGGGAATGTGCCTTTATTTATCACCTTGACTTCTATGGATAACTTTTGAAGTAACTTTTTGAATATCTTAGATAACGGATTTTGAATTTTGGATAATTGGATAATTTATATTATCATAATATCACCAATACTGAGAACTAGAGCTCGGAGGTTAATAATAGATACATACTTTACCAGGTGCGGTTCCAGGATCCCACTATCAGTAACATTACGAAATGTTAAACAGGTCTTACCTTATACATGTGGTGGTGATTGTTGTAGCCTAACTCAGCAAACGAGCCACAGTCGCAAGCACTGATCTGTATGTTAACTGGATAGACAGTAGGACATAAGAGTGGTGAAACATTTGAAAATCCACCAAATTCTTTACACTGTATTAGAATTGTTTTATTTTCTATTACGCATTCAGTGATGAGAGTTTTTGTATGAAGAAATATCGGTGCAAACGAACATTTTAAAAATCATTTAAGGAACAGAGATCAAAAAAATGTATGGGTTTCATAATATTCTTATGGTAATAATAATAATGAATAAAACACTTCAAAGTCGTTGTCATTAATTATGTATTTGTCTATTTTACATGTTAAATATGCCGCAACAGTATGTGATTCATGATTTATTTCATGATTCAACAAAATATTTTCATTTCACAAATAATTCAGATAAGATAAAACATATTATTAATAAATTATCCTTACCCATGAAATGTTCGTCCCGACTGTTTCACCGACTCAACACCGCAATACTCACACTTAACCATTGTAAATAATATTTATAAACACGAACAGCTGATTGCACTGACGCAGAGTTCTTTACTGACTTACAAAATGGCTGCTGTTCAAATCTGTGGGGACTATTCTACTGCCTCTCCAGTGATTATGCAGATCAGTGAACACAAGAGATCGAACTTGCATCCACACTGTAACCGAAGGTATAACGTATATTGTCACTCGAGTTCCCATAAATATCAACAACATGTATTAAATTAGCATATATCCTTTTTTAGTCGCCGGCCAGCCGCCTTCGTGTAGCATCCGTCGCATCAGACAGTAGCGGCAATACATGGCGTTTATTTACTCCAAAGTTCTCTTCGCCCCATAATGACTGTAGAGTGCTAGTCACACACTCACGAATTATTTCCAACATTCTTGAAACTATCAAATGCTCTTCCACGGCTTTTGAGTCATTCAGTCCCCCAACCACTACGTTAGCTATATTCTATCTTTAAACTTCCGTCGTTTAATATTACGCACTACCATTATTTTGACTAAATCCAAGTTAAATTGCCTCTGTCGGACTGCTTAACTAATATTAATAAAATTAATAAGGGTAAATTATATTCCCGTTCGCGATTCGACCTTTGACATATGTCGTAACTTGGTTAGAGTGAGGCGCACAACACTGCAGACGGGTTATATTCCGGAAGGTAATGGCGTTATTTGATTGAACTACGATAGTGGTATGTACATGTATACAGGAGTTGACGACGTACTTCATTAATATGGCACAAATGTCTCACACTACTCACTGTCGCATTAAGACCAGTCCTGGAATCTATTATTAACCTACGGGCTCTACTTATAACCAGTGGCGGTGCGTGATATTTCAGTTAGCCATATCTTGAAAACGACGCATGGGACCCTCTTCACTTTTTAGGTGATGACTATACACCTCTTACAGAAAGGATTTATAGTGAAAAAACCGTCAGCAAAGTTTGCGAAAAAAATTTCAAAAAACACTGGAGCACTCCCTGGGTTCTCAGTAACGCTCTGTGGGATATTTGCAGTATATTTTTTTCATAATCTAGAAAAAAATATAAGATGTTTTTCGATTTGTTGCAAAATATTTTTTTTTCAAAAAGTTATGGCCATTTTAATTTTAATTTTATAGGAACATTTTGTTTCCCAAAATTAAAATGGCCATAACTTTTTGAAACAAAAATATTTTGTAACAAATCGAAAGACGTCTCCTTTATTTGTTTCTAGATTATGAAAAAAAATATATACTGCAAATATCCCACAGAGCGTTACTGAGAACCCAGGAGTGCCCCAGTTTTTTGAAATTTTTTTCGCAAACTTTGCTGACGGTTTTTTCACTATAAATCCTTTCTCCTACAGAAAGATATTCATCACCTAAAAAGTGAAGTGGGTCCAATGCGTCGTTTTCAAGATATGACTAACTGAAATATCACGCACCGCCACTGCTTATAACCATATTAATTAACTATCTACAGTAACTAAGATTACTTTTAAAGATAAAATTTACTTTCACAAACAATCTAAAGTGCGGTATTTTTGATAAAAGTATTAGATACTAAAGATGCAACAGAGATATTATTGCATTATTATTGTACAGCAAGCTGACTTCATATTAGAGTGCTAACCAAATGTTGTTTTGTACAACTGTAACGGTAATCACCAAATAACTCCCCTAAACTAGGCAAGTACCAGTAAAGGACAACATCTAGAGATTTTATACCGACCTATTCGTCAGCACAGGTTTTACCAAATCTCAAGAATTGGTATTTGGCAACCTCGAGTCAAATTCACGTATACTTCGTACCATTTCACGGTCGGCAACACGTGTTTTACTGAAATGCTGTAATAGCCAAAAACTTTAAATTAAACGTTCGACAAAAATTTCCCAAAAAACGTCTGCCTCACAAGATCTTGGAAATAGTTTGCAAAATATTTGCGAAATATTGTTTTTACAATTACCAAGTAGATATAAATAATATATAAACTTTTGTTATATGATATGTTTTCTTAAAACATTTTCATTTTGCTTAAAAGATACAGCTATTGTAAAATCTAAAACACAAAATGCTGGGATGAAAAAAATTTCAATTCAAGTTATACCTTTTACACATCTCAAAATTTCTATAAGTATAAAAAACTCTGTATTTACTTGGTGATTGGAAAAAAACAGTATTTCGCAAATATTTTGAAAATATTTCCAAAATAATCTGGTGAAGCAGATTGGTGGTTTTTTTGAAAATTGTTTTCGCAAATTTCATTCTAAGTTTGTTTGCTATTACAACGTTCTACTTGGGTCTAATAATCACCTCCTAAAATATGATCTGGTTCCCATTCATCGTTACTAAAATGGGGGAATGTCAATCCACCAGCCACAACTGGTGAATTTTATTATTGTGAAATGTATAACAAATAAAGGCATAAGACTTGTAGAATAATAAGACAATAAAGGCCTGGAATTTAATATTCCTTCAGTTTCTGTCAACAATTTTTATCTCCTCATAAGTGAGTGTGAAAGTTCCATTCATAATTTTCTTTTAGATGATATATAAAGAATTTACACGTGCTGTGCAAATACATACCCAGTGAGGCGAAGAAGGATTAACACATTTCCAATATATTCCCTCTATTGGACATTTCATTATTTATTCCTTATGAATCGGTTTTATTAAATAAAGCATACGAATCTTCAAATTGTTGTTGTGCGGCCCCTTTAAGTAAGTTCCATTGTCACTGTATATTTTGGCACAGTTACCGCGATGATACAAACATATGTAAAGCATTAAAAAATACCACAGTCATGTCAGTCACTAACTCTATATGTCTGATTGAATGGACAAGCACATGAATAGACGTATTCAACCTTTAGTTGCAACATATTTTCTAATGCATGACTGTTTAATATTGGGCATCTTCTTGTATTCACTGATAAATTCATCAGATGAATCAGTTTCCATCTAAACCGTTCCTTTATTGCTTGATGGATTTATAACTCCATCGTTTTTTGTTCTTTTAAGGCTAGTGAATTAGTATTGGATGGCACCTTAAATTTATTGTTTTCCACCGACAATGTATATTAATGAAACTGATGGATGAAGAAACATAACCCACTATTTGGACAATCAAGTGTCAACAAGTGAGACTCAGATAAAAAATGTTCAACCAGTGAGCCAAGAGGCAACCAAAGGACGAAAGTCTGTGTGATGGCTACATTATTTATATATGGATGTACAAAATCAATATGAACCAAAACAATAATCACATTTAAAAACTCACTCCTATCATTCTTTTATTTTTCAATCGGTTGAAAACAAAATTGTGACATCATATCCATCGCATTCCATCAGTGATGCCATCCAGCAAAATTTGCTGATGAATTAAAGAACAAGCCCATTTATTAAGCTAGCGTTGTCTACGCCTGTATTCAAAAATGGGCGACAAGGTGTGATTCGGACAGAAGGTAACCTGACTAATTTGTAATTTGTTTTATTAGCGCGGAATTTAAAACATTTCTTACAAAGATGAATAACTCTCTTAATAGCACTTCGGGCATGTAGTGCCAGTGTCTTAACCTCAAATTAGCCAATACCAATTAAGTGCCAGTGGAAAACAATTATCACTTTAATTATTACTTATATATGTATGTATTATAAAGTAAGTAATTATCAATTTAGTCACATAACTTCTATCAGGTAGGATTAAAGGATGACGTTTGTTAATGTTTTCCGGGCAATATTTCAATGTACATGCACTCAACTCACACATACACCGTCTAAACAAGGGTTTAATACATTTCAATGATTATCCTTTAATCCAAATGCGCGTTTTTTTGTAAAACTTTAATTTAATAATGTATTATTGCTTGTGTCATTTAGAAACACCGACTGTCCTCATTGCAAATAGTTCAGATGGACAGGGTACGACACAACACGCACATGATACAGTTTTTTGTTGTCGCTAACATCACTACATTATTATTTTTTACATCTACAGAGGACAATACACGTGTTACTACTATTTCTACACTTTTAGCAGCTGTTTGCAAAACGCGTTTATTAGCTATCAATATCGGAGGCATTAATGACTTTATTACCACAAAATCTGTTGTTTCGTCCACTGTCAGCCACAGAAATTTATTACGTATGTCTTCTTTGATATTTCCCATGGCACGTTGATATGTCTTCCGTAAATATGTTTTACGCAATGTATAGGAATGTAAAATCGGATACATATTTGGCAAAAAAACGTATAAATTAAATATTGTCGACCACGTTCCACGCAAGGCAAAACATTATACATGTATCAACCCAAAAGTTCTATTTTCTAACAGTACCAGGTATATTTTTTGATGGATATTCGAATCTAAATGTCTTTTATATGCTCGGCGATCACGAAATATAAATCGACGATTGCATGGAATACATAAAATATGTGATCCATATATTGTAAAATCCTTGTAATTGCAATCTTCTTTTTAAGTATATTCACAAATGGTAACTACTGTGCCATTATTGCAGAAATCCACACAAAATCAGGTAATATGTAAATACAGTACACGAATTCACGAGTGACTAATTCGTTGAAAAAGAAAATAATGTTTTCAATGCGGCGGTCGACTCGTTTACACGGCCGGTAGGTCGCTATCGGAATAGCTCGCCGTCTTACGGAGAAAGTGTATTACGAACTCCCGGGTTCCCGCGAAGACTTCGTTCAGGATAACGTTCTACGTACGGACAGTAGCGTGGGTATACAGGGGCAAGAAATACAGGCTTAAAAAATACGGTTTATACTTTAATTATCATAGAGTTGTATAGTGCCGGCTCTACGTGACAGCATATTTTCCTGGACCTTAACTATAGATGACGCAAAAAATTATCGTTCAAATTTCGAGAGTGTGTTAGAAAATATTCGATTTTATCACATTAAAACAAGTGATAGTGCATCTACCCATCAATTAACAAACTTTAAAAAGTGTTTTAATTATCGTATATTAGATCGGTAGAACGATCTAAGAGTTGAACGATCTTTCTCAAAATATAACATTTTTTTTATCATAGCGAACATTGTTCAACGAGATAACTGTAGTAACGTATCTGATGCTATCATTTTTTTTTATTATCCTTATCCAGTGAGTGATAATACTGATAATAATGACAGCAGCATATCTACTTCTTATTTTCGGTAATTAAAATGCAGATAGATAAGTTACCAGATAATGTTCCGGATTTAACCACTTTATCCGGTACCGAGTAAAGAGGTTAAGCGTTTCGCAACTTTGTTGAGGAAAAGGTCGATGACTTCATGTACAAAAAAGTGGTGACAGAAATGTGATTATATATAGGGTGTTTGATTTATGTTTCCAAAAACTGTGACTGGAAAATCCAAAAGCGGAAAAATATAGGGTGTTCTATTTAAAAAAAGATCGGTTACGTCATGTACAACAATGGTGGTGACGTCACTAGTACTTCTAATTATAGCGTTAGATTCGCAATTGAAAACATGAATTGAAAATAAGAAATGAATACACGGTTTTTTCAAATTATTTTTAGTTTGAAGAATATTGAACTTATGCAAACTGCTTCTTCCAAATTGCCATTTGGAAGAACTTAAAGTTACACTTAACTTACTAACAAATTTTTCCTACTGCTGAATTCTGTAAAGCCCTACATTTACATTTATGTGCTTTCAAATATCAACAATATTATTAACATTAACAACAGCTAAAGGCCACCAAATTAAACATATATCCTTTAATTCAAAATACATATTACCTAAACTTAAATTCGAAGTACAGACATATGTATGTTACTACTGTCGTATTGACAATAATAATGTAATGTCCGTTAATGAAATCGAACGGTTTACCATCTCTGAATTGTTTTCTACCACACTGTTAGCGGAACTAGTTTTGCAACCCCATTACTATACAGTTGCGAATTATGTGCAAAATTTACAGTTGTCTTTAGAGATAAACATTACTCTGAAAATGATTGTCCTTTAACCATTTTAAACATAAACGTTTTTCCTTGACAAAATTTCGCTTTTGTTCCAATTACGCGGCCGGAAATTCTTAACATTTAAAATAAACTAAAATAAACTAAAATACGAACATTATTACAAAAAATTATGCTGCGTTCGTGGAAGTATGCTTAATTGCACGCGCACTGTCACATGATGTCGGTTCTAAAGTGGATATTTGCTCTAAAAAGTCTAAAAAAGTTTTAAAAAGAAATTTGAAACTCCTGCCTAGTTAAGTCTCGCTAACTTTCATTTAGATACCCATGAAATTCCTACCTTTACGTATAGTAACGTTTTGTCCACTTAGGGTTCGTTAGGTGTGAAAAATCAGATACGCACTTTCAACTAACACAATTTATTTAAATAAATACAAATACGGATTAAGCACTAAATTAACAAACATTATAACAAAATGTATTTATGTTCAATTTATATTCGAATGTTTTAAGAAGCCCGCGACCATGCAATTTATTTCAAAGACTACTGGTCCCTGGCCGTACCGGCATGATCTTATAAAACCCGTTGGATTCATCGCGAAAGCCGCCGGACACTTCGCGAGCATTCCAGTCCAATCGACGTTCATTCGGAACATTTCTTGAAATGGCACTGGGCTGCGTAACTCTCAGATATTTATTGTTTACCGAGGCCGGCGTAAGGTGATTCATTGCCTCGTCACAGTATGATACGTATAGATTTTGCAGACATATGTTCCAACATAATGTTCCCATGTTCGTTTGGCGCTTCCAGTGCTTTTAAAAAATTATAATGATGTTCGAATTTATTCAGTAACCCCCGAAAACAAACATTATTTTGTTTTTGAAGTTTTTATTTAGCAATCCAAAAATGCCTATTACATTTGTGACACTATATATATACTACTATTATTAAGATTGCGACACTTATGAAGTTGATGAATAAGTTTTCAAAGTTTAGTCATGTTTCCCATTTTCTGCCATATTTGCCAAATTTAACTGGAGGCCTTTTAAAATTTCCCAGGGGGGGGGGGGGGAGTTCATGGTACTATCGTTAACTTTTCTAAAGATCAAAAATCTCACGCAACATACTTTTAAAAATCAACAATTTATTCTCAATAAATTCTCTATCAACACCAGTAATCACTCCACAACGTGGAAGTGGAAATAAAATTACTTAGTTAATTCCTTGCTTCTTGTTAATCATGTTAATCAAGAATTGTGTAACGAGGCCAACGATTATGTAAATGAGTATTCAAAAAAAATCAATAATCTCTTTATTATCTCTTTCGAAACATTGTTTTTTTCATAAATTCCAAAGTATAATTGAAAATTGTAAATAACTAAACCAGCGTTAATTACTAACACTGGTTTAGGAACACTAAACAAGTTAGTGTGTGTTCCGGGAAAGTCATCTGGTCGTTGCTGACTTTGTCAGACCCACCGGAATACGTATAATCCTTCGTAATCGCATCAAAGGTACCACGATACCGCGTAGGTAGCACCACTGTATTTTCTGTCGGATGTAAGCCGACTCGGTCGTTCTTCGTCATTCGTCGTCAGATATATCATAGTAATGAAACCTAATAATATATCCGGATCTGTAGTTTCTGACGGTGAATGACGATGAATGAGGAATTCTCGTTATTCATAAATATGTTAGAGAAAATTTGGGTCAGTTCATTTACAGAATTCTAGTTCGCTCAAATTAATTACCCATTTTTTGCCTCTGATTCTTTGTTTCTGCCAGGTATTTTATTATGGAAGCATAAAAGTTCACAAGAAAAAAGTGTTTTTTTGTGACCTGACGATTTTTTTAAATAAAAAATTTAACAAAACAAAAATGCTTTTTCTTTGTGTAAAATGTTTTATTTCAAACTATTTCTTGTTTCAGTAATGTGGGACAGAATGTGTGAATTTCCAAGAGGTAAAGTACTTGGAGGAAGTAGCACTATTAATGGCAAATTTTATGCAAGGGGCCATCGTGTCGATTATGATAACTGGGAACGATTGGGCAATGACGGATGGTCTTTTAAGGAAATTCTACCTTATTTTATAAAAAGCGAAAATTCACACATCAGTGATGGCGATCCTGGATATCATGGAAAGGGTGGTTATCTAGATGTCAGTTATATAGAACCTACAATTTTTACCCAACTGTATCTGAATGCAATGAAAGATTTGGGATATGAAACTATAGATTATAATGGGCGAAAACATATAGGGGCATCCAGAATTCAATTCACGATAAATGGAACCAAAATTGCAAGTGGAGGACGAGCTTTTATTCAACCAGTTATATGCCGAAATAATTTAAATGTAACATTCAACGCTTTTGTCACAAAATTGTTAATTAACAACAACGATAAATCCGCTTATGGAGTTCAGTTCACAAAGGACGGGAAAATATATACTGTGAATGCATCCAAAGAAGTCATTCTTTCAGCAGGAGCTGTAAACACTCCTCAAATTTTAATGGTTTCTGGCATAGGCCCTAAAGAAGAGTTAGATAAAATTGAAGTCGATACTCTACTTGACTTACCCGTGGGCAGGTATATGCAGGACCATCCTTTCTTCACTGGTATAAATGTTCGAACAAACGTAACGTTATTTAATGAGTCTCTACCAAATTTAATAAGTGCTTATTTAAGAGGTCATCGACCACTTACTTCTCCAGCTAACATGGACACTACCGGCTTTTTTAACGTTAATGATAGAAACAGCACATTTCCAGATATACAACACATAGTGTTTGTTCCTCCTGCAATAGGACGGCAGGCTCATGTAAATACATCCTACGTACAAAAAGACATAAATAAATACTCGGATGTACTTCTAGGAATAATTCTGTTACATCCTAAATCAAGAGGAAGCATAACCTTAAAATCGAAAAACCCCATCGACTTTCCAAATGCCGATTATAATTTTTTTACTGACCCGGAAGAGATAGATATTTCTACCATGTATAAGGGTATATTAGAAACGTTAAGATTACTAGAAACTGCTCCTTTTAAATCAGTTAACGCGACATATATTCCTTATGTGAAGATATGCACTGAGTTTCCAGAACAGTCGAAAGAGTACTGGTACTGTGCAATCAGATATTTAACAAGCACAATATATCATCCTGTTGGAACAACGAAAATGGGAATCTCTCCAAGAAATTCTGTCGTCTCGTCGAAACTGGTTGTGCATGGGATGAAGAAATTGAGAATAGTGGACGCTGGAGTGATGCCGGAAATACCCTCTGCAAATACAATGGCACCAACATATATGATTGCTGAGAAGGCAGCGGACCTTATAAAAAATTGTTACCAAACTGTATAAAATATAAACTAATTTACCAGTGTTAGAAATAAAAAACATCAATTTGATAACGTACATACATATGTACAGATTGTACAAAAAAGTAACGGGGCAGCTAATTTTCTCGAAGTGGTGATCTGTTTTCGGGAAAATCATCTATACAAATGAATTTTAAGAGAAGAAGTTAGTCACGTTATTTAACTCGACCTTGACTGTGACATTGAAAGTCATTTGGAAGTCAACCTGTTTCAAACTGACACAATTTTTTGACCTTGGCTTCGGACAGAAAGTGACAATTTAGGTTCAGATGCGTAATCACATCATAGGCTTAAATAAACATAGAGGGTTCGACCAAGAAGTTAAGCCAATCATCAGTTTAGCCATTTTCTCGAAGTAGTGGTAACTACTTCGAAAGCACTTTTATCCGAGTAATTTTCCCGATTTCACCAGAAATCGAGAACAGATTTCACAAAAAAATAACTTGTATAAAAGTTCTTTCATTTTGAGAGATACACTTAATCATTAACTTTAACTTGACCTTGACCCTGACTGTCTTTTGACGGTTAATTTGAAATTTCAAATGAGAACAGTCAGGTAATTTTTTTACCCTATTCGGAAAGTACAGAACTCCGTACATTTAGATGTTCTTTCTCTGCATTATGGAAGAGACGTTGGGATCGCCAAAGTTGGAAAAAAAATCTGTGAATGTCAAGGTTTCTATAAGTCAAAGTTTTGTATGAAAGCTTTTAGCAAATTTTTCAGGTCACTACTTAGAGAAAATCAGCCAAATTGATGATTAGTCCTTTGTTTGTTCCAAAACGGTTTGACCCCGTAAGACATTTTCACCCCATGGCATGATAACGATTCTGCAAGTAACATTTCGACGACGAAATCAGAGTCAAAAATATGCGATTCAATTTGAACTTTTTAAGTTGAACATTAAATGACCATGACGGACACGGTCAATATCAAGTTAAAAGTCATACTTAAGTTCGTCCCTTAATACCAAATTCCTTTTATATAAGACATTTTCCCGATTTCAAGTACCTACTTAGAGAAACTCGGAAAAATTGATGACTAGCTCAACTTTGGTCTGACCCTGTATGATTCTTTGACCCTCATTATATGAATATAAGTTTGCACGTTCTTTCCAAATACGGGGTCAAAAATGGGTATTTACATTTAAAATTTCAAATTGGCTTTCAAATGACCTTGGAGGCCATGGTCAAGGTCAAGACAAATGCCATGACTACATTAGTGTCTCAAAATTCAACAACGACTTTTCTACTAGACTCGACTAGGTCATTTTCTCGATTTCTTGCTACCGCTTCAAAAAAATCGGGTGTTCCGTCACTTTTTGTACAGTCTGTATATATTAATGTGGAGTAACTGTTGCTACTAAATTTGTTTATTTTTTTTTCCTATACATTTACCCTACTGTCATTATTACATACACACAAAAATGTGTGTTTGTGTACAGTTAAATGGTAATTTACGAATGCGCCAGAAAGACAGGCAATCGTGTGGTATAAAAACATTGTTCTCGCCAGGGCCTAATAACCAACATCTTTAAGCCAGAAGGCAGTTTGACACTGAGTTCATATTTTCATGTGTTATATAAAATAGTAGGTACAGAAGGTACAATTAGCCCGGGAAGTATGAGGTAGGGTGATCGATGCTCATAACCTTCCTTTTCATAAGAAATCTTAGACAATGATGGCTTTGTGAAACGATGCATTGTAGTGAAACGGTCACCAATTCCCATTTCCCAATAATTGACTAACTGAGTCGTCATATTGACATAAAAGTCATATAGATAATTATCACATATACAGCATACAGCATAAACGTCACTAAGGTCATTTTAATGACAAAAGTCATATAGATTTTAGATGTCATATAGATCATAAAGAACAAAAAGGTCGTATCAAAACAACTTTTAAGACTATATCCTAATATTAGTTATCAGTGTAGGGATTGTAAAATTTTAAACCTATTTGTAAATTGTGTAATGAGGAGGATGAAACAGCCCCTCACATCATATTAGAGTGCCCAGCACTAACACACTGGAGATACGGTCTTCTGGGAACAGAAAACCCCCAGGAGGCCTTTCCAAAGAAAAATCTTGTGAAAAGGTTACAAAACCTTATAAAGGTAACAAGCCTATTCACACCCATAACCAGAGACATCGGAGAGGGGCAAAAAAGGGATTAATTAGAAATCTTAATGAAGAAATTTAGTCTTTTGATAAAATTAAATGTGGTGAAAATATTGGATATAAAAATAGTGATTCCTTAGGTAGTGCCTTTCATTTCCACTTCCTTCAAAAATATTTAAAATGTTCGGAAACGTCATGATTTTAATTTTTGGTGAAAAAATATTCCGTCTCTGTCTATCGGTCTGTAAGTCTGTTACCGCTCGATATCAACTTGAAATTGTAAATATTTATGTAAAATGACGAGATCTGGAGTTGATCTGAAGCTGACCAAATTAATGTTTTTAGAGATTTGGTCTAATTAAATGTAAAACGAGAAAACTCGTTACGAAAGTACTGTAACAGTATACCTTTGTTCTTGGCTGCAGTAGACAAAACCTGAAAGAGAACTGAGTTCTATTATAGCTGTAGTCGTGAATGCTTTGGGAAGTCAACACTGTTATTGTTTGTCTATGGATATCTTTATATCTCTGGGATATGGTCATACTACGTCGTACTACGTTCTTTGTGCGCAATTCGTGGACTGTACTGTACTCATTTTAAGACCCATAGGTAGTCTTTTTATTTGGTAAGCATTTTTTATTTACTTGGCACTCTCGCACAAGACAAAATAAAAAAGGTACATTATTTTGTCAGTTGTACTGAACATAATGCGCAAATATTTTTCATTTAATTCAATGTCTAGTGTCAATTTTTTTGTTGCACCAGCAAATACACACTTATCTAAATAAGTATGAGTAGAAGTTTAATAAAATAATGTATACCTACCTAACTTTATTCTCTGTACGTAAAATATTGTTGGGGAGTCCCCCGGGGTGTCCCCCCCCGCGGGGTTTTTCCCCCCCCCCCCCCCCCCCCCCAAAAAAAAAACCCCCCCCTCTTCCCCTCGGCCCCCCCCCCCCCCCCCCCCCCCCCCCCCGGGGTCCCCCCCTTTTTCCCCCCCCCCCCCCCAAAAAAACCCCCCGGGCGGGGGGGGGGGGCCCCCCCCTTTTTTCCCCCCCCCCCCCCCCCCCCCCCCCCCCCCCCCAAATATTTTAAAAAAAAAAAATTTTTTTTTTTATATTTTTTTTTTCTTTTTTTTTTTTTAATAAAAAAAATTTTTTTTTTTAAAGAGGGGGATTTTTTTTCTCCCCCCCCCCCCCCCCAAAAAAAAACCCCCAATATAAATAAACAATCTAAGGCTTAAAATCTCAAGCTCAAAAGGTACACCGATTATTTCAAATTTGAATTCGTTGCCCAAAAAACTCAATCAATTTGTACATAATGTTGGTTTGTAAAAAAAGTTACAAAAATCGAAAATAAAGTTATAACTTTGACACCCTCTTGATTACTATTTTTGAACTAATTAATGTTGGGAAAATGCAATAGTTTTATCCAAAAAATCTTCAGTTATGATGTGTACTAATTATTATGGGACACCCGATATATGTATATAAACATAATTGATAGCACGCATCCAAAACATGCCAATGTATACAGGGCCGTAGCTAGGTCGCTACTGCTGTCAGGGCCTTACGTTATAGCCAAGGCATGTCTTAAATTTTTGGGACCGGGACAAGGGGGCACCCGGAAAAAATAAAAGTGCGCTGGCAGGCGCGAAAATAGCGCCGCAGAAAATTTTTCAAAATTTCAAGGTCACGCGTTTTCCTGGCATTTCAGAATTTCAATGAAAAAAATAATTTATGCAAAAATATACTTTCCCAAAAATAATTTTTGAACTTTGATCCGGCCATAAACATAATATAAACCTTGGTCGGTCGATACCCCTATAAATCTAATTTTAACGGATGGGGCGTGACTTACGATACACTTTAATAATTCTTTAATAATTCTATCTAGTTTTACAAAAAAAAAACAGTAAATATTTATTAGATTTTCGTCTCTATTTTTAGAAGTCTTCTTTCAGGGCGAAATTTCGGCCTGCCAGGGCGCCGCCCTGATCCGCCCCCACCTGGCTACGGCCCTGAATGTATAATGTAAACATGTGCACATTATATTGGTGTCCCACAATAATTTATACAAGCTTAAACGTCTATATGTATAATATGGATATTGGAGTAGAACAAAAGCGACATCGGTTCGTTGTAGGAGTGTTAGTCAGCATTACAAATGCCACCCCCGATAAAGCCGCCCCCGCACTGCCACATCAACTGGTTTTTTTTAACCTCATACATTTTTTAAGTCAACTTATACACTTGAAAATCAGTCCAAAATGATGGATATATTTTAAATGTCTAATAAATATAATTTACTTAAAAAACGCTAGATGGTTGCCAATAACATTGTCAAAATGCTCATTTTTAGTGGATGTGTATTAATTGCAATTTACGTGCAAATTGTTAAGTTACTGTAACCAAATAATAACAATTATTGTACTTACCTGGGGTTCGCCAAGGCATATCTGAAGCCGATGTTGGACATGACACAATGCAGGACGTTGGTGGTAGGTAGCTGAGTACAAATTGTCACATACAAATTGTCAGCTAAACAGAGGAGTGGACAATACGAGATGGGCGGAAGACGCCGAAGCGCCTATACTCCAGGGTTCGCCTGACATGCGACGGAGGGTTCCCCAAAGTAGATCCCAGAAGGTTGAAGTTGACCATCGGGTCAACTTCTGGGACCTATGTTCATTTCGATAATGAACATAGAAGTTAGGACGTTTTATATCATCAACCGTTGCAGTGACGAATCGCTCCCTGAATGTAGACATTCTCTAAATGCCGAATTCTTGCTAAGAAATTCCACCTTTAACACATCTGAACAAAATACTGTCGAGAGGAAAAAAGTCATTGTTAGGAAGCATTACGTTAATGATGTTCAGTTTCAGAGAACTCGACCAGATACTATATCAAAAAGAGGAGTTTCAAAATCAACAGGAAGACCGTGTGGATCCAACTATCGCATACCTCGACCCCCACCCACCCCCTCTAGTTCGGCCCCTATAGGACGCTGCGTGGGATGTCTATTTGTCTCGAATTCATGTCATAGCATTACTTGAAGGCTCTTGAAGTTGGCGGAATACACTACGAACGGCCGATTGATCACCAAAAATGAAATTCCACCTCCAACTCACTGAAAATGTATTACATTGAAGGGTTGTAAGCAGGTCTTGATGCGTGGGATGACTCAGAAAGCATTCCTAAGGAAGTTCGATCACTTTTTGTCACACCCGAGTCCTCCGTCTCTATCAATTCTTCTTTTGCGTTCCATCACCCTCTTTTTTGACATCCTCCAAAAAAATTTTGAGTGGGTGAAAATTCATGAAAGAGGACTCGTTGGGTAGGCGGAACCTTTATTTGCACTTGTGTGAATCGACAATCGCAGAAATTGCACAGAAAGTTCATGAGCCCAAGTCACATAGGGCTGACGCTATTGTCCGGAACGAGTTTCCAACAGGAAATAACTCTCGAAGACCCAAGGCCAAAACACAAGCCATAACTGGAAAGACGTAGATATATGGAGACATCAAAAAAACGTCATCAAAGTTGGCCGAGAAAAAAAAGACGTATTTCTATTCTTGATCGAATTTATAACCTTATTTACTTGTCAAGACTGTCACATCATATGACAGCCATCGTTTATTTTACAAATTGTGATAGTCACTTGTCAAAAGTTTGACATAACCGAAAAGCTTAGACATGACCGCTATTTCCATCTCTCTCGTTCATAGCCAGAGTTGATGAGGTTTTTTTTTGGAGGTCTCTATATATCAATAATACTCATGCTGCTATCTGCAGCAACTATTGAAATTCAGAGATCTGTTAAGGCAAAAGGCGAGAGTGAAAGGTTCAGGTTATGTAGCTACAACAAGCTATCAAAAAGGAAATAACAGAATGCTGTTGTTCTGCTAAATGTTCGAGAACCACCAAATGCAATTTCTGAGAAACTTGGAAAGACAGGATGACTACCAAATAGGGCAAAAATATATTCAGCTCGATTTATAACATACTGCATACAACGAAATGAAATATGAAACCAAAAAATGGACACCGCCAGGCCCCGATGAGATACACAATTTGTGGGTGAAGACCTACCCGTATCTCACGATGCTCTGAGGCATCTATCCGCATATTCCGATACCCTCGTGTACATGGAGGAGATGTGTTTGAATTCCTGATGACACGTTCATGTTTTTCAAAAAGGCCGATGCTGCACAACCGAAGAGCAACAGACCCATCACGTATATTATGCACATAATATGTAAATTATTCACTCCACCGTCCACTTTGTCAGCAAAATTAGTTATCAACTAGTTAATAACGGTATTTTTAATGAGTATTTGTTCATTATTTATTCAATATTTGTGTTGTTATTATTGTTATGTTTAATAATTAGTGTAGACCATCAAACACACTCTTTTATGCGGGAAAAATTATATACACGAAAAAGAGGAGATTTTGTTACCTGCCTGGTGGTTGTTGTGGTTTGTCCACCTGGTGAGCTCCACGCCTCTTCTTTCCGGTACCGGAAGGCTGGTTTTTCTAGGGCAGGAACTTCACTCCGGAATTAAGTGTTGGGAAATATATATTGCGGAATAATCGATTAGATAAAATCGATCGATAAATAATCGAAAAGATAAAAGTTAAATTTTGCGATGCGGTTGCGGATATAAATTTTAAAATCTCAGCGGTGCGACTCGATTGCTCAAGCTCTCTTGCGTATCTATCTATCTATCTATGCGGGAAAAGTCACTCTGCCTATGTCGGCTTCAACGAACCCGTTCGTACTAAAAAAAGGCATAACAAAAAATCTCCTTCTTTTATCCCGATCATATACCGCGTGTTAGATTATTGCGAGGATGGCCAAATGATTGATTCAATTTATATATATTTTTAAAATAAAAAGGAAAGATAAAAAGAAAGAAAGAAAAAAGATAAGGACGGAACATACCGCCCACCTAAAATACATAGTATTTTATGTTTTAATGAGGGGTAGAGGGCACAATTTAACGACCGGACGTTTCATTAGTCCGGTGCTAGTACGCACCGTCGCAACGCGCACGACACCATCCGCACCTGGATGCACCCCAACAACGCGAGCAAGCTGCCAACGCAACGGTGGTGCCTGAGAATTTTTTATGGCCACCATAGTACCGGGAATAATTAAATTAGACGAAGTAGTCCATTTGCTTTTTTGAAGCAGGGTATGTAGGTATTCAGAATGCCACCGAGACCAGAAGTCTTGGTGGAGGCGTTGCAGCAATTGCCAGCGGGTTAGGCGTCCCATTGGTACCGTTGTTACGTCAGCTTCGGGCACAGTTGACAGCGGTTCGAGTGTTAAAAAATGGCCAGGAGTTAATACCGAAAAATCGTTGGGATCGGAACTTAAAGGGGTTAACGGGCGTGAGTTTAACACTGCTTCAATTTGCACAAGTACAGTATATAGCTCTTCATATGTGAGAATTTGCTTACCAATAACTCTATATAAGTGTGTTTTTTACACTTTTAACCCCAGCTTCCCACAATCCTCCGAAATGTGGGGCCGAGGGTGGATTAAAAATGCCACTCAATCGCCTCAGATTCAGAAGCAGATTTTAAATATTGAGCAATTTGTTTAGAAGCAGAAATAAAATTGGTACCACAATCACTATATAAATGATTACATCTACCTCGACGTGCAACAAATCGACGTATGCGGCAAGAAAATGTATCCGCGGACAAATCAGAGACTAATTCTAAATAATAGCTTTTGTACATACAAACAAATAAACATATATAAGCCTTGTGCGTTTTTGCCCCTCGTGTTTTGCCTAAAGTAATAAGGAATGGTCCAGCCATGTCTACTCCAGAATGACTAAAACATTTAACTTGCGAAATTCGAGTTGATGGTAAGTCGCCCATGATTGGTTGACAAGGTTTTGGTTTAAGTTTCCAACATATATGGCAATTTGCCAGGACACTCCCTAATTGCTCTCTTTGCAGATAAAATCCAACATTGTTGTACGATCAAAAATTGAACAGTTTGTACCCCGGCATGTAAGTATTTTCTATGATAATATTCAATCAGTAATGTGGTGAGACGACTAGAGCGGGGCAACAATGCTGGGTGCTTTTTATCATAAGTAAGGTTGGAATGATGCAAACGACCACCAACCCGTAAAATGTCCTGATCATCCAAAAAAATACTAAGTTTTTGAAAAGATTTAGGTATTGTTTGATTGCATTTAACCTGATTTAAAAGTACCGAAAAATATTTTTGTTGAGTGTATTTTATTAAAAGTAAAAGTGCTTGATTTAAATCACAAAACGATAGCGAGAGAGAATGTTTATTAGCGGGATTCTTTAAGTTAAATACAAATCGTAACACGTATGCGATAACACGTTGCAAATGGTTAAGCGAGGAATAGTTATTTAAAAGCGTTTCAAAGAAATCTGTAGATGCTACAGAATGTAAACAAGGTTTTCTTTCCTCTTGGAATGCCTCCTCAGACAAAGGAATCTCTAGAAGGGATGACCCATGATGCAGAGGCATCTTTTAAAAAGGCAGGCCCCGCCCACCATAAGGAATTATGAAGCAACTCGGAGGGAAAAAGACCCTCGAGAAGCCAGATCAGCAGGATTATTTTTGAAGAAATGTGAAACCAATTTTCAGGCGATATTTTGTCTTGGATAAAAGAAAACGCGATTGCTGACAAATGTTTTCCATCTGTGCGGTGAACTTTTTATCCAAGCCAAAGTAACAGTAGAATCAGACCACGCAAATATTTTGCTAAATTTGATGGCATCATAAGTAGACAAAACAAATGAAAATAAGTCAGCGAGAAGTACTGCGGCACAAAGTTCAAGGCGAGGAATCTAAATACGGCGTAAAGGAGCTATTTTGGATTTTGCACATACAAAATATACAGAAACATCCGAGTTTTGTCCTAAAACTCGGAAATAAACGACAGCGGAATAACCTTTGAGGAGGCATCACAAAAACCATGAGCCTCACACGACCAGTTATCAGGAATTTTTATTTGACGAGGGATTTGAACACGTGACAATAAAGGGAAGTTCACGTTTGTAGCGATCCCAAAGTAGGAGAACATCATTTGGCGGGGACTGGTCCCAATCTAGGCCCAAAGTCCAAAGCAATTGAATTATATATTTATTAAAAAAAGTAATCGGTGCTAGAAAACCAAGCGGGTCAAATATTCGGGCTAATTCGGATAACATGTGACGTTTAGTACATGATCTATCTATAGGAGTAACCTGATATGAAAAAGTGTCTAAAGTTGGATACCAGTGTAAACCTAATATTTTTAGAATACACTCGTCTCCAAAGAAAGAGGGTCATTTGACAAATGAGAAATTGGCAAGTCAGTTAATAAATCTGGATTATTACTGGCCCACTTCCTCAGCTCAAATCCGCCTTTTGACAACAAAGATATTAAATCTTGTTTTAAGCGACAAGCGGATTCAAGCGTCGAACTTCCTGAGACTATATCATCAACAAATGTATACTCACTAAGAATTCTAGCAGCGGTAGGAAACTTAGATTTTTCATCCTCGGCTAATTGTAATAAACAACGGATTGCAAGATAAGGTGAAGACGTCACTCCGTATGTAACAGTTTTCAAACGAAAATCTTGAATGGGAGTTTCAGGTGAGAAACGCCATAAGATTCGTTGATAATCTGTGTGATTAGGATTTACTAAAATCTGCCGATACATTTGTTTAATATCGGCAGTAAAGGCTATGTTGTGAAGGCGAAAAATGTAACAAAATTGTAACTAAATTTCTTTTGCAGTTTTGGCCCAACAAGAAGAAAATCATTAAGTGATCCTGAAGAAGGAATTTTAGCCGAAGCATTAAATACGACGCGCAATTTAGTGGTGGAACCTCAGGCTTAAAAACGCAGTGATGTGGAATATAATATGTCCTTGTGAAACAGATTCTATAATTTCCATATGACCTAAATCAAGATACTCTTGCATAAAATCGGAATATTGTTTATACAAAACGGGATCTTTTGAAAGTCGGCGCTCTAGCGACAAAAAAATATTTTACAGCTAAGTTACGAGACTCCGGAAAAGTAGGTTCTTCATTGCGGAACGGTAAAGAAACGGTAAACCTACCCGTTGCATCTCGTGAATATGTTGATACAAATTTTTGTTCGCAGAGTTTATCATCGGGAGATAAACATGTGACTTCTGGAACGGTTTCCACTTCCCAGAATTTCTTTAAAATAGTTTCTACGGAAACGGTCGACATATTACACAAAAATGACTGAATAGTAGGTAAACTGTTAGCAGACATTTTTCCCATTAATACATAACCGAATACGGTGTTCAACGCGATTGGTTCATTTGTGTTACCTAATATACGACCGGGTTGAAAAATATTTGGAAAAATATCAGCTCCTAGTAAAATATCAATCGCCCCTGGTATATTAAAGGTTGGATCAGCAAATTGTAAGTTTTTTAAGTATGGATAATTTTCCAAAGAGAAACGAAAAGCGGGTAAATCATTACAAATTTTTGGCAAAATTATAGCCTGTAAACTAAAGCATGGCGAATCTACTTCTCCCGTTCGGCGTATTTTAATCGAAACGGCACTCGAGCTAGTAAAAGAGTGCATTGGACCTAAACCTTGTATAGAAAGAGAAGTGTTAAATCGTGATAAACCTAAACGATTTACCATTCTTTGAGAAATAAAACTTGTTTGAGAGCCAGAATCAAGAAGTGCCCGACATTTACAAAAAATTGCCATATTTATCTGACACTTCAATTAATGCGGTTGAAAGCAAAACACTCGTAGTTAAAGGCACCGTACTTGTTAAAGATTGTGTTGCTGTACCGGCGAAAGGTTCGTTAATTAATACATTGTCATGCGGCACCGGCCGACTTGTCGCATCACCCTGTACAACAGGGGTATCGGTGTGCGTGAAATGTAACAGCTGTGATGTTTCTTTTGACATTTACGACAGGTAGATATCGACTTACAATTTTTCAAGTTGTGCGACGAACTTAAACAATTAACACACAACTTATTTTGTTTCGCAAACTGAAATCTGTCATGCGGTTGTTTGTTGTGAAATTCAGGACATTTGAATAGCAAATGGTTATTTTTACAAAATAAGACAAGTTAAAGCATTCATGTTATTATTTGTATTTGCAAAAAATGAAGAACTAGCTCTACCAGATGACAACGGCTTCACTTTATGTTGAGAATTACCTGCGACAGTATCTAAAGCAGTGCAGTGATTTTCTAAAAAATTGATTAAACCTTTAAAAGTAGGTATCTTCATTAGATTTATAGTGCAATTCAAAGCTTGTAACAGTATTATGATCAAGGCGATTTAATAACATATGAACCAAAATAAAATCCCAGTGTTCAGTGGGAAGACCGGCATTTTTTAATGCGGACACATTTTCTTGAAAAACATCTACTAAATGTCGAAGAGTCTGAGGATTATCAGAGTGCAATTTTTTGGCAGATTCAATTTCTGACCAATATGCCGATGTTAATAATCTTTTTATTAAATAGCGTTGTATTAAATTATTATAAGCTACTATGTAATTTTCTGACGTCATCGGGATGCATTTTACAACATTAAGCGGAGGTCCTATTAAAGAGGAAATTAAATAGTTAAATTTTTCTATGTCTGACAGAGTTTGATTTTGATGCACAATTGCATTGAACATATCAATATACGAGGGAAAATTTTTTACATCACCCTTAAATTTAAGAAGTTCAACACGTGGTAATTTAATATTTGAATGAACACTATCAGATGTAGAAGCAAGCGGATTACATTTTTCGCGATTTTTAAACAAATCTAAATGAATAGCTTTTGTACCAAAATATTCATTATCAAATCCCTTTCGAATTAGATTTTCTGCTTCAACATCTGATCCCTCCGTCACTGCCAAAGTTGCAAGAATTGCGTTGTGATAATTATAAAATTCAGCTTTAATTTCATCTATGGCTTCATAACGCATTTTAAAGACTGAACGGATCTCTAAATCGGTTTTTGCCGATTGTGCGACAACATACAATTCGTGCATTTTTGCGATTTCACCTCTGTCTAAAAATGCGGGACCTTTTTACTTTATCAGCCATATTAACACTCAAGCCGTGAATAAGTTGAAATATGTATGTAAGTAAAAAGAAATGTAAATATAAAGACAAATTCCTTTGCAAAGTTTTTATAAGTACAAAAAACTGTGCCCTGCTGATATGCGAAGAATGGTGAGCGCGCTGACCTGAGAAATGCGTGAACGAATGCGTGATAAATGATACAAAATGGCGGTATGTCTGGATATTTCAATTTAATGCAAATTATGAAAATGACTAAACTATACAAATTGAATCAGATATACTCACTAATCTCAAATGAAAAGAAAACTTATGAAAATTGCGTGATTTTAATCTAAGCAAAAAAAAAAAAAAAAAAAAATATCTTATATTAGCGAAAATCAAGAATCAAGAAAAAACTAAAGAAAAAATCAAGAATCCGGCTCGAAGGACCAAAAAAAATGTTATGTTTAATAATTAGTGTAGACCATCAAACACACATCTTTTTATGCGGGAAAAATTATATACACGAAAAAGAGGAGATTTTGTTACCTGCCTGGTGGTTGTTGTGGTTTGTCCACCTGGTGAGCTCCACGCCTCTTCTTTTCCGGTACCGGAAGGCTGGTTTTTCTAGGGCAGGAAACTTCACTCCGGAATTAAGTGTTGGCGGAAATATATATTGCGGAAATAATCGATTAGATAAAATCGATCGATAAATAATCGAAAAGATAAAAGTTAAATTTTGCGGATGCGGTTGCGGTATATAAATTTTAAAATCTCAGCGAGTGCGACTCGATTGCTCAAGCCCTTCTTCTTGCGTATCTATCTATCTATCTATGCGGGAAAAGTCACTCTGCCTATGTCGGCTTCAACGAACTCCGTTCGTACTCATAAAAAAAGGCATAACAAAAAAATCTCCTTCTTTTTATACCGATCATATACCGCGTGTTAGATTATTGCGAGGATGGCCAAAATGATTGATTCAATTTATATATATTTTTAAAATAAAAAGGAAAGATAAAAAAGAAAGAAAGAAAAAGATAAGGACGGAACAATTATAATTTATTAAATAGACAAAAAAATAAACAGTATAAATAATAGAGTTGATAATATCTCTATTAATCTTGCTTATTAAAGTTAAAAATTATGCCTATTTCTGCAATCACATTTATCTTCACTTCAGCTTGCTATTTAACGTCTATGAACATTACTATTTATTATTTTACAACAGTAACAATATCTAAGTTGGCAAACAGCTGTGATGTAACATTTATATGTTTATTAATTAATTATCTTTGATGTATAAAATAGCATGTAATGTTCACGGACAATTGTAGTTATGAAACCACTATGTTATGGCATAAAAATAGGATCATAAGCTTGGAGGTCGAATATTTCCAGTGAATATTATCTTATCTTTCTTATCCAAGTGAATGGATCTACGGTGGAATATTATTGTCTAATTTCTTCCCCGTTTGGATAGTATTTTTAGTTTTGGTAAGAAATTAATCTCTTCATGAGGATAGATATAACCTAAAATTCCGTACCGTCCTTGGCTCAACCCCTTCATTCCACCAAGGTATTTACATCGGTATTTCTAATAGAGTTTCTAATACATATTTGTTAGATTTTTAGGGTGGATTGATAGCCCTAAATTATTTCTGGTTTTTAAATTTTACTGGCTGGATTCTTAGCCTGGGTGTTGTACTGATCATAGTTGTAGATATCCGTAGAACAGTAGACATTAGCCGTACTTCGTCTTGGGAGTAGTGGATAGCTATGGTTTTACGTTAAGCTCAAGTGAACTTGTCATAACACACAACCAGAAGAGTTGACGGATAGAGCAGCACTAGAAGCACCCCAAGGTGGGATCCTGTAATGTTTGTTTTTCTCGCCGTTATAGTATAAATTCTCTTAACGTTGAATGTTGTTGAAACCCTGGGTGCCAATGTAACAGAAAGTTTATTAAATATAAAAAAAAAAAACTTTCTGTTACATTGGCACCCAGGGTTTCAACAACATTCAACGTTAAGAGAATTTATACTATAACGACAAGAAACGACAAGAAAAGAGTTTATTAAATATAAAAAAAAAATTTGGTAATGTAAATTGACGCAACTACAATTACAACACATGCGACTACAACTAACTGGTGGTTTTTTTCTTGCTATTGGTAAAAAGAAGCGCAGTAATAAATAAGATTATTCGTGGGCATTACCAGCAATGACATACTCCTTCGGAATAGTTAAATGATTCATTACTGAGCTCGAGGATCTCGACCGGCATTAACAAGGGCAATTTAGTAAAATTATTTACAGACATATATCTGTACCCCAAAACCAATGGTCTCTTGACAGCTATCCAGGACAAGGTTATAGAAACCACAAATTACCAGAAGCATATCCTGAGGAACGATGTTGAAGACATATCTAGGAAATATGGATCTGTAGACAAAACTAAGAGGGTACACTGCCCTAGCAGTCGGCATATCTCAGTAGGCAGAATCAACTTGCGAAGATGGTTCACCAACAACTGACACTCACGGCCTGTCAATTCAGCTACGTTATACTCCTGAAGTTGTGCTGAAATCGGAAATAGCAGTGATGTACTGGGATAGACTAGTTATCACCGATGGAACAGTGGAATTCAATCGACTAGATATTGTCGAGGGACAACGAAGATGGATCATCATAGAAATCGCAGTATTACTTACCCGCAATGTTCAGAAGAATGAACCAGATGAGATCTGAAAACTTATCGATCAACCTGAAACGCCTTTTGAGAGTGGAGACGGTCGAGAGATAGCTCTAATGATATCGGCAGAAGGAGTGATGACGATCAGACTCGCCAAGAATATCGCCACATTGGGACTGCCTCCCAGCCTGGGAGCATTGGGTCTGTATTATTACAGACTTTTCAAATTGTTAGAAAGCTTTGGAGTAGAATGAATTTCGTCCCCTCGCCTGAGCCATATTCCTGCTGAAAGCGGAGATGGGTAAACAAACCATATCTTTAACGGACATAGGTGCATCTATTTGTAGCGTTTACATTGAGAAATGTGACTACAAAGTTGGCGAATATTAATAATAATAATAATATTATCGGCAGAGGGAGTGATGACGACCACATTCGCCAAGAACATCGCGGAATTAGGATCTATTGTGCATCAGCATTCATCCTTGAATTGAATGGACAACAAGTGTATACGCCGAACCCCAACCGAAGGAACAAGGACGGTGATGCCCCAATGTGGAGGAAGAGGCTTGAGAAGAACGTCGACGAGCATAAGCTGACGCTGATGTTCTCAGTGAATTTCTAGCAGGAAACAACTCTCGAAGGGTCATGGCTAAAACACAAGCCATAGTTAGAAAGTCGCAGATAGATCTGAATAATGCAGACCACCGACAACAACTTCAAATCTCAAAGATCTTCTAAGACAAAAGGCGAAAGCGAAGGGTGCCAGGCTACGTAGATACAACAAGCTGACAAAAAGAAAACAACAGAATGTTGCGTTCGAGAACAACCAAAAACAATTTCAAGTTATGCATGTCCATCATTAATGAAAAAATGTATCATCACTGCATGGAAAACAACATATTTGAGAAAGAACAAAAGGGATGCATCAGAGGCACAGTGGGTTGTAAACATCAGCTGACAATCGACGCTGTGGTATTGAAACAAGCCCAAATGAAAAGAAGAAACCTGCATATGTGTTACATCGACTACAGCAAGGTGTTCGACTCGGTACCTACTTAAAGTCCTGAAAATTTACAGATTCTGCCCTCGCATAAGAGCTCTTCTCCAATACCGTATGCCGTCATGGAAAAAAAAACATTTGGATTTCTGGAGGGAACACAGGTCAAGTTGAAATCAAGAAGGGAATCTTCCAAGGTGATTCACTCTCACCTGTTTGGTTCTGTTTGGCACTCAACCTGATGAATCTACCCTACTGAATAAGACAACGGCTGGGTACAAGATCAACATAAGAAACCGAGCAACAATCACTCACCTGCTCTACATGGACGATCTAAAACTATTCAGTGGATCCAAGGCAAAACTCCAGGCTCTCATTGAAAATACTAGAACCTTCAGCGACGACATCAAAATGTCCTTTGGCCTGGATAAATGCGCCATACTGAGTATTGAGAAGGGAGCACCTCATAACAACCAAGAGGTGTATGCCGACATTCATCAACTACCACCGAAGGAGCAGTACCGTTACCTGGAAATGTGTCAAGATAACAAGATGAACCACACACAACAAAGTTGCTGAATGAAAGTGACAAAGTTGCTGAATACGCTTTTATCTTTAGTCAATTTTATCAAAGCCAACTCGTGGACTTTCCCAGTGCTGACATACTCTTTCGGAATCGCCAAATGGTCCGTTACTGATCGCGATAAGTTCGACCGACTTACCAGGCGGCTCCTAACTAAGTTCAGGCACTTACACACTAACTCTCCAGTAATCAAACTCTACCTGCCTTGAAGACGAGGTGGGAGAGGTCTATTAAACACAAAAAAATCAGTGCCTTAATCAAGAGCTTCCTTAAGAAGAAAACTGCCTAACAAACAGGGACCCGCTAATAACAGCAGTAGCAAGAGAGGACGCCTTTGAGCCCAGGATGTGAACCCTTTCCGGTCGACGTACCAACAAGAGGAGCTCCGGACACAGTGGATGGAACATGCTTTACAGAGCCGTTTTCCAAAAAATGCTACAGCGAGACCACATCGTCAAAGAAAATTCATTAAAATGGCTTACCGACGGCTATCTGTACCCCGAAACCGAAGGCTTCTTAACGGCCATTCAGAAAGATATATAAAAACAAGAAATTACCAGAAGCATAAATCCTGAGAAACAACATCGAATACCTATGTAGGAAATGTGGATCTGCAGGCGAAACTATAGAACATATAATAGGAGGGTGACCCGCACTAGCAGAGTCAGCATATCTCGGACGGCACAACCAACTTGCGAAGATGGTCCACCAACAACTGGCACTCAAGTATGGCCTGTTAGCGATGGCTCCGCCAAACTATAAATATACCCCATAAGCTGCGCTGCAATCAGAAGCAGCAGTGATGTACTGGGATAGACTAATCATCACCGACCGAACAGTCGACTTCAACCGACCAAATATTGTGCTGATCAAAAATGAACATCGAAGAGGGATCATCATAGACAACGCAGTGCCACTTACCCACAACATTTTGAAAACTGAACAGGAGAAGATCGCGAAATACGAAAATCTATCAATCGAGCTGAAGCGCCTATGGAAACTGGAGAAGGTGGAGACGTACACCCTAATAATAAGAGGGAGTGATGACGACCAGATTTGCCAAGAACATCGCAGCATTAAGACTGTTTTATAATGTTATTAGAAATGGCCAGAAGGCAGTTGTACTACAAACATGTCACATTGTTAGGAATGTTTTGGGACAGGATGAATTTCCTCCCCCTCGCCTGAGCCTAATTTGTGTTGGAGGCGGGGATGGGATATCAAGCCATCAGTGTTGCAGCAGGAATGGGTGAATGTTTTCCAGCGTTTACGCTGAGAAGTGTCACTATAAAGTCGGCGAAATAATAACACATGCTTTACTTACTTCAGAGGAATATGTAGGCATTCTTCGCATTTTTGGCAAAGGATTTTTTTGTAGCAAAAGGTTTACATATTTGACATACACAACTTAAATACCTAATTTTGACGTTAGGTTTACTACTAAATATTTTTAAATAAGCAATTTCCATTACATACAAAAAAAATATCTTCACTATCCATGGACCTGTTTCAATCTTAAAGTTGAACAGATAACAAAGATATATAAGTATACGTTAGCACAAAATAATATACGAGATTTGAAAAAAAAAGTTGGGAGTAGCATTGCGGAGGAGATTTTCCGGAGCGACAATTTCAGTGCTGGCTGACATTTCTGCTGCAACAAATTAATGTCACTTTTGTTGTACACCGATATATAGAGCCATCAAAAAAAAAACGCCAACAAATCTGGCTACGAACGAAAGAGATGGAAATAACGGTCATCTCGAAGCTCTTCGGTGATGTCAAACCTTGGACAAGTGACAGTCACAATTGTAAAATAAATAATGGCTGTCAAATAGTGTGACAGCTTTGACAATTAAATAAGGTTTTAAATTTAAGATAAGCTAGAAATATATTTTTTTACTCTGCCTACTTTTATGACGTTTAGTATAGGAGTTATGGTGTGTACAAACCATTCTGGGACAACCTGTCTATTTCTCTGGGACAACCTGTAAATCTAATCTAATCGGATCTTACATATATATTAGGGTAATAATTTAAATAACTGTTATATTAAAAAAACATGATAAAGGATTTTATGATTATAAAATGTAGTTTTGTGTATTACAGGTATATTAGGTACTTATAGTTATGTAGAGGTACTTTCATAGTTAGAACTAGGAAAAAATAACATAATTATGCCTTTAGCTCTGGTTTCGATTTTCTTGATACTGTTTTCTTCGGTGTACAGATGGTGCTTAGTAATATAACAGCTTCAGAAAATTACGTTTTGCCAACGGACAATAGAAAACTGACATAGGTATCTGATACGGACAAAAATAAAAGGCACGGTAAGTGGAAGAACTATTAATTTTAACTGTCAAATTATTTCATCCTCATATGTTCATTCAAACACACACGTGATGCGATTTGAATTTAATTTTCGATTTAAGTTGAGGTCTGAACAATTTTTAATATCAGAACGATATCCAAATGTACTCTTACCGTTTATCTAAACTGACATTTGTTACATGCGTGCATTGTTCGTTGGAATTTTATGTGGTTTCATTTACAACTTAAAAAAACAGAAAACCTTCATATACAATCACCTACTTCTGATTAAATTTTCCATATATTGTATATGATTAAAAAAAACTATAAAACCGATGATCGGATGTCACATAAATAATTTGTTTTAATTTCTGTTTCGGTTAGGTCCGCGTCGGTTTAGTCTGGTCAGGTTTGGATTTACTGTTTAGCAGTATTACTGATCGACCAATCAATCGCCCGACCGACCGAGGAACGAACGGTTGCAGATAAAAAGACTGCCTGTCTGTCTGTCTGTTTAAAGAGAAGATTCATTGAATTGAGTATTCCTCAAACCCGTCAAACGGTAGATCAAACGTTTTACATCCCATTTTGAGAAAACTAAAAAAAAAACTTGTCATTACGCTGAGTGACATTTCTACATACTTGATTGCAATTTGACATTTTCAGTGACAGTTGTTCGGTTTAAAATTACATGCTACATTCAATTGTGGTTGTAGAAAAATATATTTTTTATTTCAGTATTTAATAAGAAAAGATTTGCCATAGTTTGCATAAGAAGCATAAGTGCACAAATAAAATTATACTGATTTTCTGTACAATCAGTATATAAAAATGTTCTCTAATTAGGTAATTAGGTGACTACTACCAAATAATACACAGGTCACCTACAACGTGTCAGTGATGACGTAACAAACATTTATATGTGTTGATAACAAATTAGAAGGCAACTTTGTCGAGGTTTCCACTCTATTTGATCAGTTTCGCACCGATGTAGTATCGCAACTATTAAGGAAGTTACAAAATGTACATACTAATGTAACTTAAGTATAACATATATATAACACCGAATTAAAATCGATGAATTTTAAGAACAAATATCACAAACACAAACACATAAAGCAAACTACCCCAAATTAACTGCTCGTCAAAATTAGTGTCACACTTTTTAGATTAGCGCCATTTGCGTTCTATTCGAGTTAGCGACTTGCGGTTTTTAATTTTCGGTAGCCTATAGGATTGGTTTGAATGCCCCGAAGGCGCTATGTTGTGACCTAAACGGTTCGCCGTCCACACCCCAAAATACAACCCCATGTCGAAATTTGAATTTGCAAGATTTTAACGGCAATTTCAGACATACAGGATGGACTAAGAAGGACGCTGTCTGATAAAAACTTCATCTCGGCATACACTAAGACCTCCTCAATAAATTTTGTGTATATGGTTCCTGTTCCATTTCTTCGACCCATTTCCAGACCCCCCAAGCCACCTCTTTGCATTAATGCAGGGTTTTGCGTGGTTTTATCTCTGTTGGGTGAATTCATTGATTCTATTAAATTGGTGTGGGGTGCCACAACTCACTTTCACATTTAATAACTCAAGCACCCCCTCCACCCCACACCCACACCGACTCTCCACTCGCCCCCTCTGGTTCTGCTCCTGTAGAAGGCTGCGTGGGATGTAATTTTGTCTCGAATTCATGTCATTGCATTACTTGAAGGCTCTCGAAGTTGGCGGAACACACTGGGGACGGCCGACTTAACGCCAAAAGTGATATTCCAACTCCAGCCCACCCTCCCTAAAATTTGTCGCCCTAATGGGTTGGAAGCAGGTGTTGATACATGGGGTTACTCAGAAAGCTTTCTTAAGGATGCATGAACTCTAATTGGCACACCCTGGGTCGTTGGCACTCCTTCAAATCCTTTTTTGAGTTCTATCACCCACTTTTTTTTGATCTTCCCACTTTCGAATCTTTGTACGAAATTTATGACGCAGATGTTACGATCATAAGAGATATTAATATTCCCAATTACAATACAATAATCACGAATCGAACTTGGATAATATTAAGATTACTTCGCTTGATTACGAACATTTTAGATTTTCACCAACATAATATTCTCAACATAAACGACAGATGTCTTGACTTTGTGTTCTCTAATATTAAATGTATTGTGTTCAACACTTCTATGACGTTCTGTTGCCTATAGATCAACACCATCCTGTTTTAACTATTGATATTTTAATAGAGACTTTAACTTTAAAAAAGCTAACTTTCAAGCTTTATATCAGGAACTTTGTGAGGTTGATTGGTCCCAACTTAAACAATTTACATATTTAAACCAAATCAGTTCCCGGTTTTACGAAATATTAAATTCCGTTCTAAAAAAATTTGGTCAGTTATTGATGCAAAAAAGTGAAAGTCAGCTATTTTTTTGAAATTACATAAAAAATCGGCACCTCAGTAATTCTAAATCAATAGCCGATGAATAGCAGATATTTCTGCGGAAGATGTTCTAAAGGCAATTAGGCAAATTAAACCATAAATGTCTATGGGTCCTGATACTTGCCTGGAAATGAAAATGTCCAATCTATAAAAAAGGGTAATAAAAATGGCATTAAGAGTTATACACATATTGCCATACTGTGTAACTTTTTTTGAAACAGCGATATACCGCGACTTATCATTTTATATAAAAAAATATTATATTGCTTGAAGATCACGTTTTTATTGAAAGACGGTCAACAATAACAAATTTGATGTGCATCACTGAATTTATTTATATGGGCTTCTCCAAAGCTTTCGATAGATTTGACCACCGATATATGTACAAAACCTAATTCCGTTGGCGTTAAAATAACATCTCTTAAATTATTAGTGTATTGAAAATAAATTGCCCCCTAAGTGCTTCGAAATAATATGACGTAGCATCATAACTATAAGCTTGACACTTTCGTCCTCCAAAGACCTGACATTTAAAAAGATTTAGCAGTGGCGGCTGGTGATAAAGGGCACAGGGACACGTGCCCAGCTCAAATTTCAATAGAAAATATTTCTTTTGTGTTAATTTACTATAAATTACTGTTACAATAATATCAATTAATTGTATACGACAAACTATTCATATTCTAATTATTATTCCTTTTATACCACAAATAATGATTTTTATCACATATATATGACAGACTATCGATCGAGCACCGAGCCACCGTAGTCTGAATTCCTCGCATTTCGCGCGCGTGGGCGAGGGCTCACAGTTTCCCAGCCCTCGTTTTTAATCGGGCTTTTTCGGTGACTGCTAAAGTTTGGCGACCATTGCAGACAAAACGTCGTTAAATCGGTCGAAAATCCGCTGAACAAGTCATACTTGTTGAGTGACCGTTTTTAGTTTTATTGTTTATTTTCTTCGCTGAGAAGTGTGTTTTTACTGTTTTTGATTGTGAAACGTTTCAAAATGAATTCGGAGTACTTTTTATTGACTAATAAAAATATTACATACGAGATCCGAACGGAAATTAAACGATTAGGAAGGCCGATACCCGATTTGATTATTTACAAAACAGACGTAGGAAAATCGCGAAATTATTCACGAAACTTTAATAGTAGTGTCTACGACAGTGGTTATGTGGGTTAAGTAACTTAAGTAGTTATGTGGGTGTCCTAAAAGAAACAAACCGTTTTGGTTTATTTGTTTAGTGATGGGTGGCAACCAAAGTGCATGGACTCAAGAAGGGATGAGTGATTTAAAACATTTAAATGAACGAGCTAAGAAACATGCTAGCTAGCTACAATGAAAAATATTTACATAACATCTTAGATTTTAGTGTGTTGGGAAAGGCAGACATAAGGCAACAGCTTGATAGTGCCTATCGTGAAAATATAAGACGTCTCAATGAAAATGTGGATAAAAACAGACATATTTTACCAAATAACACAGGTCTACAAAAAAAAGGTCTGTCTTTGCAATCAGACCCATCATTTCCTATGTATTTTGATGCACTGAAACCAAATTTGTCAAAAAAAAATTCTACCGCATCAGTTTTTTTTCTACACCCCCCATATAACCCTCATAAACTCTAATAGAGGAAATTTTTCGAAAATATTTCTTTAACTACTAACTTTTTATGACCTTTATTTTGTTTTTTGGGTCTCTGATCACGAATATGAAGTCTAGAATAAATTTTGACTTAATGACAGCTGTCAAATTTCACCAAAAAGTAAAAAGTTGATATTAAATGCATATTCCTACGTTTTTAGGATGCTCATTACTATTTTGTTGTAGAAGTTGTTATATTTGTGAAGGAGCTACTTAGATCTTTTTTATTTATATATATTTTGTTCTTCTTCTCGTTTTGGTTTTTGTAACTGTTATACCGGGTGGGAATACGACTGTAACCTTTTTGACCTCGACGTTGACCTTGAGGGTTATTTGAAGATCAAAACAATTTTTTTCAAATGGAAACAACTATTTTTGACCCCGGATTTGAAAAGAGCGGCAAATTTTACGTCCAAGATGGTACTTGTCAACAAGGTCATGGCAAGGTCGAATAAAAGTAAAATTTTCGAAAATTGTTGAATAACGAGGGCTGGCTAGGGACAGGGATTGGAAACAGTAAAATTTGTCGGTTTTTAAGGTTATTTCAAGGTCAAAGTGATCAAAGCGTGAAACCCTACTTTTGACCTCTGATTTAAAATGTTTAACGTCAAGGTCATTAGTACCTTATTCGACCCTGACAACTTTAATCAGAAAAATTGTACTGTCTCCAATCTCTATCCCGAGCCAGCCCTGGTTATTTAACAATTTTCGAAAATTTTACTTTTATTCGACCTTGCCATGACCTTGTTGACAAGTACCATCAAATCCGGGGTCAAAAATAGTTGCTTCCATTTGAAAAAAATTGTTTTGACCTTCAAATAACGCTCAATGTCAACGTCGAGGACAAAAAGGTTACGGTCGTACATCCCCCTCCTTGCCCAACAACTTCTGTATACACCCGGTATAACAGTTACAAAAACCAAAACGAGAAAAAGAACAAAATAGATATACATAAAAAGATCTAAGTAGCTCCTTCATAAATATAACATCTACAACAAAATAGTAATGATCATCCCAAAAAACGTAGGAATATGCATTTAATATCTATTTTTTACTTTTTAGTGAAATTTGACAGCTGTCGAAATTTATTCTTGACTTCAGATTCGTGATCAGCGACCCAAAAAAAACAAAACAAAGGTCATAAAAAGTAGTTAAAGAAATTTTTTCGAAAAATTTCCTCTATTAGAGATTATGAGGGTTATATGGGGGTGTAGAAAAAAACTGATGCGGTAGAAAAATTGTTTTTCCAAATTTGGTTTCAGTGCATCAAAATACATAGGAAATGATGGGTCTGATTGCAAAGACAGAACTTTTTTTTGTAGACCTGTGTAATTAATTATATTAAATTTTGTGAAACAAATCCGGGACTTTAATGAAAAGGCGATTAACATTTTTGTGAACAATAAGGACAGGCGAGCTGATTTCCTCTACAAATAACGGTAAGATACCTATATCAATTTTCACATGTTGCCACCCATTATTTTAATATATTTAAGCCCTCAATATTCGTGACTAAATATTATTTCAAAAAGCTACCAAATCCCAAAAATTATTCTTGTGAAAGTGTATATTTTTGTATAAAAGAATTTTTCATTGAAATTCTGAAGTGTCAGTAAAACGCATGACCTTGAAAATTTTAAAAATTTTCGCCTGCATTGGTAGCTAATAAGTAATCCTACTGACACACCCTGTTCCCACCCATGTAACACACCCACAAGCCGCCACTGATATTTAGGAGTTACCTTTGATACTAAAATCTCTTTTACTAAACACATAAAGAATACAGTGGTTATAAAAGCTTGGACTTCGTTGTGCGAAATACGAAAGGTTTCAAAAAAAGCTGACCCCCCCCCTTGTCTGCTTTATAAAACATTTGTTAAATTTGATATTGAATACCTATATAATAAGTTATATTCACAAGTAGCTTGTATTGATACAGTCCAACGAAATTATTTTAAAGCAGCGTTATTTGTTCTTGATAGCCAATATCCACTGAGAGGTTTTCCACAGGAAGCATTTTATGAACGTTTCAACACGGCAAACCTACTTCAAAGGCGTAAAATGAACTCTATAATATTAAATCTCCATAAAATCTTAAATAGTCAAATTATTTGTGAAGACCTTTTATAACTTTTTTAATGAACACTTCTGTTCAGTCGAGTGTGTTTCCTTATGCATGCAGTGCGGATTAACGATTTTGGAAACGACGCACAGTGAGGCCGATTCCCGAAAAGCTGGCCAAAAAGTCGAAAAATTAAGATATTTACTTGAAACTTGGTATATAGGGGTTTTTGGGGTCGCACTAAATTAGATAGATTGGAGAAAATTTGGGGTCAAAAATAAAAAGAAAACAAAATGGCGGCTATAAAATACTAAAAATATATAGGTTTTCGGGGTCGCAAATAACGAATCTGGAAACAAAATGAATGGCAGATGTAAAATGACGAATACAAAATTTCTAACATCCATAGTTTTTATTTATGTTATGAAAAAACTTGTGACAAATAAATTAAGAAGTACAATACAAAACCGAATGTAAGCAGCTAGTAGCAGCTAGTGGCAGCTAATTTTTACAAAAGTTGTTACATACTAATATAATTTTTTTTTTAATTTGTGGGACTTTTAACTTTTCTGTATTTTTCTGAAACGAACTACGATTTTCTACGAATGTTTGAATATGACGCTTGAACATAAGCTCGGACGCTCGAGCTGTTACTCGTGCGAAGGTCCTTTTTGTACTGACTTATACCTGCCATTTATACTGAATTAGCCCTTATAAAGGGCCGTTACATATTCTTTGAACATTACTCTGTACATCTATGTACTTCAAATCCCATAAATTAAAACTTCGTTTTTCGACTTTTGGCCAGCTTTTTGGGAATCGGCCCCAGTGTGCGACGGGCCCTCCTCGAAGATCAATGTATTTATGTATGCGTGGATAAAGAGGCTAAAGGGTTCGTCGGCTCCACCTCAAAAACCAACCCCATGTTGAAATTTGAATTCACAAGATTCTAACGGCAATTCGGAGACCTACTGGATGGACTGAGAAGGACGCTGTCGGGTAAAACCCCTATCCTGGCGTATGCACATTAAGACCTCTTCAATAAGTTCCAAACGTTTGGCCGCGTTCACATTTCTTCAACCATTTTGCAACCCTTATGAGCCACTCCTGTGTAGTTACGCTGGGTTTTATATGATCGAGTCTCTGTTGGTTGATTCCATTGATCGTAATGCTGCCAAATGAATTAGTATGGGATGACAGAACTCGCTTTTATCCCTTAACAACTCTCCAGGCCACCCCTGCACCAACCCGCTCACCCACTTCCTCGAGTTCCAACTCTATGGGAGGCTGTGTGGTTGTCGTCTGCAAATTTGCCGCGCTGAGGGGTTGGCTCGACGCGTGGGGTGATTTAGAAAGCTTTCCTGAGGAAGCTCGACCACTTTTAGCCCCACCCCCGAGTCGTCCGTCTCCTTCAAATCCTCTTTTACTTCCCATCCCCCTCCTTGACTCCCTCCAATTTTATTTTGAATGGATGAACTATATACTGGATCAGAGTTTCCTCCATTTCTCCACATATCTTACAAGTATCGTCGATGGTGACGCCAATGGTCTTGAAATGGTTATTCCTGACTATTCATGAGGCAGTGTTCTGTGAACAGTTCCACAATAATTCTAAGATCCTTAATAATGAAGAGACCTGCCTGACGGAGCTCCCTTTGCATTTGCCACTCTTGTTGGTGGTATAATGTTGTTCACTTTATGAGAGTGGATTTATCTATGGATATGGATTTGATGGAGTTGATTTATTTATGGTCTTGGGAATCTAAATAGACGGCTTCCGAGGAAATTCCATTTTCAAGCCCTCCTTTGTCAGTGAATTAGACAGTTTGCCACTGACGTGGTTCTGCATACATACTGTTGCACACGTTGTTAACGCATGGATCTAAGTCTGGAATACTGTGGTACGTTTGCTCAATTGTATAGATACACCAATGTTAAGCCTACTTATCTCGATTCCAGATCCTGATTCCTTCCTGCGAAACCGACCCGTTTGCATAGTAAATGAGCAATTTGTCGCCCTGTACTGTATTTTCCCGCCACGCACCGCATACAGATCTCATTACTCTGTAACAATGGTCAGTGACAGTGACAGAGATCATCTCATCCTCCCCCATCTGAAAAATGGTATTAGATGCAACAACCTTAGGAGCTATGGTTCGATAACCATTAATCGTTCCTGTAGTTTTACAGAGGCCATTCCTGCACAGTCTAAGGTAGCCTACCCCGCCGCTACCGCGTCCTTCACCGCAAGGTGACAAAACGATAGATTTAGCATGACCTCCAGAACCGCGGTGGGGAAGTTCTGAACGCACCGGTTGTTTTAAGGCAGCGATAACTGAACCCACTGTTTCATAATCGTGCCCACCAGACAACAGAAGAGTAACAACAGTAGAGAATCATAGGCTTTATAAGACATGGGCTTTATAACACGTAGTCAGTACATTACACGAGGACTTAATTCCATTGATTTACTGACAGTTATTTTGCATGCCTAAAGGACTGCAGTTGCTTTACGGATTCGTCCCTCAATGTGAAACTTAAGCCCTCAATGTGAGGCATACGCCCAGAAACTTGACCTCCAGTATATTGAGTTTTTGTCATGAAGAAAGGGAGCCTCATAGCCCCTCACATTTCTTCTTGTGAAAATGATGTGGCCTATTTTATCAGGATTAACATACAAGCCTTGACACTAAAAGTAGTGTCAAGATAATTCTTGACACGAGAGGAGAAGAGGAAGAACTCCTCCCTGCGGACATCCCTGCGTAGTAGCCTTGTTAACACAATGCGTCCCTAGGTTTGCATTGATTATTCTCTTGGAGAGCAGCATGATGCGGACGGACCCAAGCGACAACCACTGGATCTTCGCCTCACCTTTCCAAGGCACTACTCATGGAAACGAAAGTTGCATTATCAAGTGCCCCTTCTACGTCCAGAAAATTGACTAGGACATGCTGTCAGTCCCTCTTTTATCAGTGAGCATACATAATGAAGAGATGAAGTCACGACTCCGCGGACCTTCCGGCTTCGGCTGAAATGTGCAAGGGCGTATGCCTGAGCGCCCTATCTCTAATGTATCAATCTGTCAGCATCTCCATCTTTAAGAGGAATGATGAGAAACTGATGCCTCTGTAACCCTTAGCCTTGGAATATGAACTATGTCCAGGCTAGGAATAAATAGTTCACCTGTGTCCAGCATGTAACAGTAGACATGTAACGGGGTCTGATGAGGCATTCCAAGCCCTTGAAGAGGAACCAGCAAAATGCCGTCAAGACCCGCTGATTTGAAGGGAGTAAGTTGTTAATTGCTCACCTTATTCTCTCAGGAGTCACGTCACGCGATGCCAGTCGTCATGTTTCCCTCAAGGTTCCTGTCACCGGTCGTTCAATCGGTGTGGGCGTCCCAATCTCTTGCGAGTCTCTCGAGCAAGGGAAATGCGTATGCAGTAAGTGCCTCCTAAAGTCCTCCTCGGAGACCGAGCCCAGAGTCGCCGAGGTAACCTTAGAGAACCCACACTGGCAGTCGTATTTTTTGAGATAACCTTTTGAAGCCTTGCTGCTTGAAGGAGGACGGTATTGCCTACAAGATTCTCTTTTTCTGCATCTAATTGCAGTTTTAAACTCACACTGAGCCTGTTTATATATATTTCGCGCATGTGGTTCATTGGTCTCACCTTGTTCCAAAGCCTCCTTGCTTGTTTCCGTAACCTACTGAGGTCTGTGTTTCACCACAGGGCACTGGCCACCCTGCGAGGAGCCCTTATAGGACATTCTTCCTCATAGGATACCACAACTGCCTCGCGAATTGATTTTGCCAGAAATTCGACGCTGACCTAGTCAACAGGTCATGGGCGCAAGTTGCAAAACAACAATTATTGTCGCGCGTACAGAGCATCTCTCACGAATTTTGCGACTGTCGTTTTGCAAAGGAAGGTTGCGCCTACCTAAACAGTCCTCTTTCAGGAATTTCCACCCACTTAAAAATTTGTTTTGGAGAGGATCAAAAAAGTTTACAACCTCTCAGCGCGGAAAATTTGCAGAGGGTGTATTAGTGGTGGAATTTCACTATTAACGTTTAACCGTTGGTCTGCCGTGGGTCCAGTGAACTTCAAAAGTCTTCAAGTGATGCTAAGACATAAATTCGAGACGAAACAATTGAGAGAGATTGTTAAAATGGAATAGCTCAACAGGTCCGATCATACAAAACCCAGCATAATTGCAGATGATTGTGGCTCACGGGGACTGGAAAATCTTGTGAATTAAAATTTCGACATGGGGCTGGTTTTTGAGGTGTGGACGGCGAACCCTTTAAGCCTCGACGTAGCAACTTCAAGGCATTAAAAGCAGCTCTATAGGCTACTGAAATTTCAAAACCGCAAGTCTCTAACCCGAACAGACTTCAAATTGCACTAATCTAAAATGTTTTTTGCTAATTTTGACGCTAGTCAAAATTATACACATATAAACTGTTCAGTTTATACGTGGTCCACGATGTTTGTTCTTGGTATGGGACCTGTTTTAAATTGTCGATTCGGATATGAGACAATTGGTCGTGGATCCGGGTGAGTTTCGTCAGGCGAGGGGGTGTCATCAAGGCACTCGAGTTTCTCGCATCGGTGTAGCTAGTTGTTTCTAGGTGAATGGTCTCCATAGGGCGACTGTACAGGGTGTTTTGCTCGTTTAGGTACGTCTGGTGGTGTACTGAGATGGAGCCCCTACAGGAACCTGCACAAGTGGATCCTTTAGAATGAGGATGATGGATCCTTCCGCTATTTCTTCTATAATGTCGTCTTGTTGTAGGTAAGGGATGACCGAGCAGGTAGAAGGTTGGCCATCCAAGAGTCCTGTGATGCAATCGGGGTCGCTGGGGTGACTTTTGACTTAGTAGAAACACAAATCTGCGATTATATGACATCTGTCTACTAAGTAAAAAGATGTAGCGCCATGTAGTAGGTATGGTTTAGGCGGGATGGAGAATGGTATTATTGATAGGAATAGGAATCAATTGTATATATTGAAAAAATTCATCAGATATGATAGGAGTTAGAGATTTTATTAATATTGTGACATTTGTAAAAAATTGTTACAGTTAAGGTCGATGAGTTGTAAAGTCTTAATAAACGTGTTTGAATTAAAGAAGCGAATCATTTAAAGAGAAACACGTAACAATATTATTTGAACCTTTTTATAAACGCGGGCCTGAATTCGACAGCCAGTCGGTATATTCTGTTATTTCGATATTGGAATGTTCTGTTTGTGTTATGTCTAAAATTGTTTTTAGTTCCTCTTTATTCAATAGGGTATAATCAATAATGTCATTAGTAGCAAATAATATTTTTAATACAAGGTGAATGTTATTAAAATTGGACTGCTGCTGATAACCTTTTTGCCGAAATATCCAAATAAAAACAGACCGTCCCACGACACTATAAATAGGCTTCTGAATTGTTGTATAATTTTGAAAGTGACTAATAATGACAGTAATAAAATAACTTCTTAACAGTGATGTCTTACTTTAGGGCGTAGTGACAGCTTACTTCTTCCTCTGTTAAGCATCTGAATTACGCCTACTACCTAATTAAGTACCTTATTTTTACAAAAAATGCGACAATCGCATTTTTATCTTTAAACTGCAGTAATTTGGTAAATAATAATATGAAACCCCAAGTCTACTATATTGTACTTGTAAATGGTACCATCCAATAATAAATATATTATTGGATATACCTACTGGGTGTCCTATTTAAAAATCTCATAAATATTTAATTTCCGGTGTTGCAGAAATAAACGTGATTAATTACCTCATCGTAACAATTTCATTAATTTTAATTGAAAAATGGAGACGAAATTGACACTTTAATCCTAGTAATATAGCGCTCTCAGTAGGGTGCTTAAAATTAGCGTTGTGTAAAATTTACATGTATCAGAAAACTTGCATCCTACTAAATTGCGCATATGCAAAAAATCAAAGAGACTAACATTATATGAGAATTTATATTCCATTCTTTCACCTTACATGAAAAAGAAAATTCTACTTATTGCATTCAGAATTTATATATAAAAAAACTAGTATACATCACACTAATTTAAATAAGATCACAAAAAAAATATTGTCACAAATTATTCTTGTTAAATTTTTCTAAGTGAAGAGGTACCAAAGTCTCTATTTTTTCTAACTCGCTCGAGGTTGAGACACTACTAACCAATGGAGGAATAGACAAAGAGAAGACCAAGCTGGCGTCACTCAGCTGGACGGGGCACATCATTGTTTAGCCGAATGTGTAAATTTTACACGCTCTTTACGGATATCCTACTAGGGTTAAACTCGTCGTGGTCACCTTGTGTATTTCTTTTGAACTATGTAACTTATGAACCAACATGTTTACTATTCTGATAAAATGAATAAATATTTAATTTTTTTATCTTAAATCTGTAGGCGTCAGAATTTAAGAAGCCAATGTTACTACGGAAAACTGAACTAATTAGTGTACAATTGCTTCTTTGTTGTAAAGTCATGTTCAATGTCTTTATGTTCAATTTGTTGCTTTATTTTATGATTTTTATGTAGCATTTTATTTTTTTTACCTTAAGACACCCTTTGTGATGAATGTGTCGTTTATAAGTTGTTGGCATGATTTTATTGGTTTTCTTTTGATTTTTAATTTTGATAGAAATAAGGTACGTTTTTAGATTGGATAGGTTTAATTTTGAAAAAGTAAAACTATTTTCTATAAGGTATATCTGTCTTTTTTACGAAATTGTTTAATATAAAAAATAAATAAAATATTGTTTAAAAAAAATAAGTAGAATGTCAGATATCAAACTGAGAATCTTCAATCTTTCATTGAATTTTTTCTTCATTCGAAGAGTTCTGGATGATCATTTCCTGCGTCATGTTCGTTTGCAAGGGTAATTTTTCTTTGAAGTTGGACTTTTTTCAATATCTTCCGCTTTTTAAATCATTGGCAATAAAACAGACCCCAAGTATATTATCTTTACATTAACCTTAAAACAGTTGACAATCTTACATTGATAAAAAACAGAAGATAACAAACTCTAATAACGAGCCAAACAAACAAAAGTCGTCAAAGTTGTCCGAGCAAAGAAGATGTATTTCTGTCTTAAATAATCTTAAATTTATAACCTTATTTAAACTTGTCAATTGGCAGTTAATTACATGAGAGCCCAAGTTATATATTTTACAATTGTGACAACCAATTGCCAACAGTTTGACAACAAAGTTTCGGCTTAAAGCTCTCGACGTAACTATTTCATTTCCATTCAGAAATAAACGTAATTCCTCATAGTAGCAATGTCATGAATTTTAATTGAAAAATGGGTCTAAATTTATTAACTGGCTTTCCTATAATTCCGTTTTAATTTTTAATATCCAAGTCTTATGTCTGTTTTTGAGTTTCATTTTCAGCAAATTTATGCATCCACGGAAACTTGACGTTTTTCACTTTATATTCAGGAAATAAACTCCTGTTCAAAATTAACGCACCATTATAAATTTACCGAAATTTATGTTGCCATTTTTTTTTGGTAACCGGGAGTCCGATGTCAAAGAATTTTTTTTTGCATTGTAGGTTTGTTTCTTGACAATGTCACTATACTTCACTGTTTTTGAAAAAACGTTAATTTTCGGTTTATACCGGGCGTCATAAAAATAGTGTTTTTTTTTTCTAAATTTTTAACACCCCCTGAAGGGTATACCACAAGTCTATATCGCAATTAAAAAAAGTTGTAGTCACACCTTTCCTTAACATTTTATTTTTTTAATCACTTTATTATCTCTATTAGCTTAAAGGAGATACGCCGCCGTTTAGCTCAATGTGTTTTTATTCATCTTGCTATCGTTTACAGTCGTGTTTAAATCAAGTTACCTTATTATTATTATTGACCGATTTACTGCAATATTACTAACAAATCGTAGATGTTTTATGTCATGATGTAAGGATTAAAGCTTGACAGTTTTAAAACCTTTTCTGGTAATGAAAAGTCAGAAGTCTTTGTCAGAATCCATGGAGTTACTACGGGAACCTTCGAGCGTAGAAATGAAAAACTGGACGTTTTCCACGAAACACCGAACCACTACACTTTTCTCTACGTTCAAGTTTCGCCTCCAAGTTGTCATCTTCATGGAGAAGATTAAAACTAAATTCTAGCCTACACACTTGCACTATTTATAACAAATGTGTTGTTGCCACGGTTCACTGAACCGATTTAACTGGTCTTTGTTTATCAGAGCAAACAGTGGACTGGTGGGTATCGGACCGTTGTCCTTATTCATACTATTGTTACACTTCTAAACTAAATGATTTCTAAACTTTCAAAAGCATCCAACTGTCTACTGTTTGTTACGAATTTCTAATTAATATTTAAATTATTTATATCTATCCTATGGTTGTTAAAAGCGTGTTGGGCAATATCAAGATTTTTCTGTTTCTGCCATATTTCAAATGAGCCATGTGTTCTTAAATCTAGTCAATATAGATCTTTTTGTTTGCCTAATATACTTTTGAAAAGTAATTCTTTACAACTTACGTATATTCCATACCTTTCGTTATTGTTGATTTTGTCTTTGAAAGGGACCCAAAAGCGTCTGTAGTTTATTTTTAGAATTATAAACCAAATTGATATCAATATTTTTAAAAATTTTATCTAGTCCGCGGGTGAATTTAGGTTCATATGGTAACGAAGCAAATTTCGAATTGTCAGTATATCTACGAAAAGTCGTGGAATTGTACAGGGTTCTCTTAATAATTTATGCTTCCTTATTTAATTTATCTATTAAATGGACATGATGTAACTCGTTACTCCTAGCTAATATTCTTAATTAATTGTTTCTCATGTTCAAACCTCTCTTTACTGAGAGGGAAATTTAAAAAACGGTGAATTAGAAAATTAAAACTTGCCATTTTATGTTGAAAAGGGTGGTGTGAATCGTTGGGAATATATCTAAGAGTCGCAGTTTCTTTCCTATATACATCAAACTCTAACTTATTTTTACTATTTCTAATAACTAATACATCGAAAAATGGTAGCTGTTCATTGTATTCCACTTCATATGATATAGGAAAGAAACCGCGACTCGATATATTCCCAACGATTCCACCCACCCTTTTCAACATAAAATGGCAAGTTTTAATTTTCTAATTCACAGTTTGTTAAATTTCCCTCAATAGAGAGAGAGGTTTGACACGAGAAACAATTAATTAAGAATATAGCTAAGAGTAACGGTTACTCAGTCCATTTAATAGCTAAGTTAATAAGGAAGCATACATTTAAGAGAACCCTGTACAATTCCACGACTTTTCGTAGAGATACTGACAATTCGAAATTTGCTTCGTTACCATATGAACCTAAATTCACCCGCGGACTAGATAAAATTTTTTAAAAAATATTAATATCAATTTGGTTTATAATTCTAAAAATAAACTACAGACGCTTTTGGGTAACCCCAAAGACAAAATCAACAATAACGAAAAGTCAGGAATATAGGAAATAAGTTGTAAAGATTGTGATCAAAAGTATATTGGGCAAACAAAAAGATCTATATTGACTAGATTTAAAGAACACATGGCTCATTTGAAATATGGCAGAACAAAAAAATCTTGTGTTTGTCCAACACGCTTTTGACAACAACCATAGGATAGATATAAATAATTTAAAATTAATTAGAAATGTAACAAACAGTAGACAGTTGGATGCTTTTGAAAGTTTAGAAATCATTAAGTGTAACAATAGGATGAATAAGGACAACGGTCCGATACCCACCAGTCCACTGTTTGCTCTGATAAACAAAGACAGTTACGGTTTAGTGAACCGTGGTAACAAATTTGGTATAAATAGTGCAAGTGTGTAGGCTAGAATTTAGTATCGAAAGATAAGTTGAAACCCTAAAATTTAGAAACATAAATCGACCACGTAATTTAACGAATGATGAGTGTGTAAGACCATTAACTTTAGTAGAAGAAGGACGAAGTATGCGTTATGTGGCCAATCTGTTAGATGTTAACCATTCCACAATTAGTCGTATGATTAGAAGATACAGGGAAATAGGATTGTACTCTAGAAGACAAGGGCAGGGAAGAAATAAATTGGCGAGTCAAGGGATGAGCGTTTTCTCCGTCAAATCGTTTCTGAGGAACAGAAAAAGCACAAGTAAGGAGGTTAGCAATTAACTCCAAAATGTAAGAAATGTTATGATTTCCGCTCTGACTGCCAGAAGAGGTTTAAAGGAAGCAGGATTAGCTGGTGGAGGCCTGCAGTTAAGGACCACTGCTTACAGCAGCACATAGAGTAGCCCGATTAAGATTTGTTAGAAATCATGCAAATTTGACTGTCGACGACTGGAAATATGTTTTTTTCCGATGAGACCAGGGTAAGCTTGAAATCTTCAGATGGTAGTGAAAGGGTATGCCGAAGACCTGGAGAAAGATTTGCTACCTATAACATCGTGTCGAAGGAACCATTTCGTGGTGGGTCTAGAATGTTTTGGCGAGGTATTTGCTATAATACCTGTACAGAGTTACAATACCATTAGATAGAGTTACAATACCAGAGAAGTACCAATTCGTCCAAGGTCAATTAATGCTCGGTTTATCTTCATGCAAGACAATGCTTACCTTATGTCACACGGCCGGTTTTGGAATACTTAAATCAGGTCAATATTCAGGTGATGGACTGGCCACCGCGGAGCCCGGACATGAATCCTACAGAGCATCTTTGGGAGCTCTAAAAAATCAGTTAGACGTCATTTACCCGCACCGCAGAACCTTCAAGAGCTGGAAAACGTTGTTCTTTTGGAATGGGAAAACATTCCTCAGGAAGCATTCAGCAGCTAATAAAAAAGTTTACCACGACGAATGTAGGCAGTTATCCGATCCAGAGGCGGTGTTACACGTTATTAGGTTTCTAAAAACTTGATGTTTTGTTTGTATTCATTACTGAATAAACTTGTTTTATTTTAAATTTACATTATTAATAAAATTGAAAAAGGCGACGTAACTCCCTTAATAATAGCAATAATAAAGTGAATAAAAAACAAAATGTTTAGGAAAGATGGGGCTACAATTTGAATTGATATGTTAGAGTTACTGGTATACCCCACAGGGTGTTACAAATTTACGAAAAAAAAACACACTATTTTTGATGACGCCCCGTATAAACCGAAAATTAACGTTTTATCAAAAACAAGAAGTATATAGTGACATTGTCAAGAAACAAACCTACAATGCAAAAAAAAAATCATTGACATCGAACTCCCGGTTACGAAAAAAAGTAGCAACAAAATTTCGGTAAATTTATAATGGTGGGTTAATTTTGAACAGTTTATATAATAATATAATAAATCACACCACATAATTGACATTCTCCCTCTAAGAGTCACTACAACTGTAGAGAGTGAAAGACGTAGGACACACAACCAAACCCTGTGACAGGTGCCAATTGCCACAGGCGGGATTCGAACCCGCGCGGATAATAGCCTCGGAGTAATCGCCATCTACTCACCTGGCGCTTTACCCCCCCTGAGCTATCGCCGCGGCTTATATATTGAATAATTTAGTTGGAGAGAGAAATTTTTTTGGTTAATTCTTGAAAAGATCAGGAACTTAAGTTTTTTTATACTATATGTTTATTAGTAACATTGCTAAGACGCCCTTGCACCTAAAAAAGTTAACAGCTAACTTTGGCAGAATTAAAAATATTACGCTTTAACCAAACTTACCTTAGTTATAGTTGGTAACCTAGGGTGTCAAAGTTATTGTTATTATTTTGTTTCCGTAAATAACCTCAACTAACAATTTTTTTACAAAATTTGGTGATATGATGGTGCCCAAGGGGGGATTTCGGGTTAGCTCCCTCCCCCTTAGGTCAAGTCTTTACTAAAAGAAATGTAGCTTTTGGCAGAATTGGGTTGTTTTAGTGCTTAAAGTGCCTGACAGCTGTTTATATGTTTGCACTGCTCTGAACGATACTGGAATTGTAGGAGCCAACAAAAAGGAAGCAGTATAACATCCGTTTCACACGACGCGTGTGACACGCGCTACGTCGTACGCCGCGCGTAGGGCACGTAGAGCCGTGCGTAGAGCACACTTTTCGTTTCACATGAAACAGCGTCGCCATGGCGCACAGCAAAAATAAAAAAATGTTCAAAGAAGAAATGACTTTGGGTACATTCCGTTGTCGAACAAAGAATACAGGTGCGTTCGTTACACAAACGACATTCCGATTTTTGAAGTAATAAAAAAAATAATTTTTACAGAGTATCTAACAGACAAACGAAACTGCCATTTTAAACAATAACAGGAAGAATTTTACAATTGGCAATAATGTTATTTACTGTATCCTCCTACTCATTTGTTTGGTATGTTTATACCAAATATATAATATGCTATAAATTTTAGGTTCTATTTAACGTGAGTATTTGTAATAACGTAGAAATTTTAAAACATATATATTTGGGTTGTGATAGGACTGATTTTGGAGTGGGTACTGGAACCTTCGGCGTAGAAAAAAAAAACATGACGATTTCCACGAAACACAGAACTACTACTATGCTTTCAAGCGACGTCTTCGCCAACTAAGTTGGCATCTTCAGGAGAAGATTAAAACTAAATTCTACACCTATACACTATCTACTTAATTTGTCGCCACGGTTCACTGAACCGTAACATATGTCTTTGTTTATTAGAGCAAATCGTGGATTGTTGGGTATTGGACCATTGTCCTTATTCATACTGCTGTTACATTTAATGATTTCTAAACTTTCAAAAGCATCCAACTGTCTACTGTTTGTTACATTTCTAATTAATTTTAAAAATATTTATGTCTATTCTATGGTTGTTGTCAAACGCATGTTAAGCATCAAAAGATTTTTCCATTCTGCCATATTTTAAATGAGCCATATTTTCTCTAAATCTAGTCAAAACTAATCTTTTTGTTTGCCCAATATACTTTTGATCATAGTCTTTACAACTTATTTCGTATATTCCTGACTTTCGTTATGGTCGATTTTGTCTTTGGGGTTGTCCAGAGTGTATGTCGTTTATTTTAGAATTACAAACCAAATTGATATTAATATTTTTAAACTTTATCTAGTTTTACAATATTTACATTTTACAACATTTTTAAAAACTTTATCTATTTTGAAAAACTTTATCTTTATACAATAGAAATATAACAAACAAGTAGACAGTTGGGTGCTTTTTAAAAGTTTAGAAATCATTAAATGTAACAGCAGTATGAATAAGGACAATGGTCCAATACCCACCAGTCCACTGTTTGCTCTGGATCATTTATTGAAGCAAAGACAGATGTTAGGGTTCAGTGAACCGTGGCGACAAATAAAGTATAAATAGTGCAAGTGCATAGGTTAAAATTTAGTTTTAATCTTCTCCTGAAGATGCCAACTTAGTTGGCGAAACAAGCATCGAGAAAAGTATAGTAGTTCGGTGTTTCGTGGAAAACATTTTTTTATAAGACGAAGACGTTGTGAACAGGAGAGTTAAATGTACGACCCCTAGTAAGCACAAACATTTAGCAAGCCTTTTTTTAGCCGGAGGTATGCGATCGCCGCCGGGGCAACATGAACTTATTCATAACCTATCACATACGATCGACATGACAGTGAATCTGTGAATATTAAAAGGTTAAACAATATACTGACATTAAAAAAATATGATTGTTAACAAATTTTAACAACCACATATCGACAAGAGCTCTATAAAAATCTCCTGCTCTTCTTTTTCATTTCAATATCTAATTCCAAAACAGATAATACGCGTAAAGGTCATCGAGGTCATAAATGTAATAAAGGTTATAGAGGTCATTAAATTCGATTAGAAAGGTCATATCGCTCATAGATGTCATATCCAAATGTCCCATTTACAGTGGCTGCCGGTGGAATTTGACATGCTCGTATTTTCGTAAGGAGACAGGGGGCCCACACTATAATTCTAGAGGGTGGTTACTAGACCCAAGTAGAAAGCTATAATGGCAAAACAATTTCAGGGAAAACTTGCGAATTTTTTCCAAAACTAGCTGCCTCCGGGCAGATCTTGAAACGGCTTGCAAAATAGTTGCGATTTTTTTTTCATAATCACTGAGTAAATACAAAAGTATTTTATTCTTGTGATTTTCTTGACATTTTGAGATCTGTAAAAGTTGTGTGATATTTTACAATCTTTAAGCAAAATATGAATTTTACAAAAATCACAAGTATATAAAAATTTTGTATTTACTCAGTGATTATGAAAACAAATATTTCACAAATATTTTGTAAGCCGTTTCTAAGATCTTCCCGGTGGCAGCCAAAATTTTTTTTGGAAAAAAATTTCGCAAGTTTTTCCTGTCTAGTAATCACTCCCTAAAATATGGTGTGGATCCCAAGAAGAAGTTCCTTACGGAAATACGAGCATGTCAAATTCCACCGGCCGCCACTGCACACTGCACACTTACAAGAATATAACCTGACGTTTGTAGCGATTTAGTATAATTAAAATTACTGATTCCATTGGCACCATTAATTTTAACAGCTGCTGCAGTATTTAAATATGTATCTATTATTTGTTCATTAAACGCATCGATACCCTATTTTTCTTCACGCGACACGCCCATGTTTTATTCCACACATTCACAAATTCAACAAGGTTTTTGTTATTTATAAAAACTTGGGTAGGGGGGAACCTTATTTCAGTTCTCGTGCCTAATTAACATGTCCGGTGTGGTTTTCATTATTTGCATTCCTACGGATAATTATGAGAAGAGTCTAATTAAGAAGGTTAGGAAAAAAGTTACTATAGAGGAAATTCTAAAGTATTCCACTTATGAAATCTGGCGACTATTCTATCATCAATACAGATAAATTAATACCACTGGACCATTCGGCAAAAACCACAACAAACAATAAATCAGCTGAAACACAATCAATGGAACATGTAAGTAGTTTTTTGGCCAACTTCTTCATTTTGCCCAGTATACGACTTGTTATATGTCGTAATCACCTGCAACTTAACTTTTAGCAATTTCCTCCATGATTTATTACTTTACACTGCATTTATTCTTCCTTTTATCTTCTCAAAAGCTGGCATAACAAAGGGAGGGAAACGAATGACCCTCTAATGCATTATCTTTCGTTTTACATTCCAGACTCTTCGGGATATCCTTCGACAACTCGATATAACAAATTCTACTTGGTGTAAAAATGATGAAGACTGTTACGTGCAGGTTACATTTTCAGTAGAATCCAGTGACAGATGTGAAGAAATCTAGATATTCTGAAGGAAAATCACATTGGGCATCGCTGCAATTCCACTGTAAATGTCATACCCTGTACAATACAATTCCATGCACACGGACACCGCATTGAAGAGGAAAATTCAAAATTCATAGAGGAAAGTGAAATTGAGTTAGTATGGAATTTCTTTTTCTTTTTTATTTTTAATAGTCTTTAATCTGAATATTTTAAATCTAAGCTAAATTATGCCTATCGTGTTATCCCAGAATGACGCTAACAGGCGATATCTTCGTTATTTGAAAAGATACAAATGTAAACAAAAAAAACTTGCAAATAGCTCCGAAAAACTACCTCTGACTACTTGCTGCTTGTTGCTGCTTACAGCCCTTAACAAGGCACCCCATGTATTATTTTAATAACACCCTTTGTAATTAAATATCCCCCGTTAGATATTCTTTCTGGCACTCTTTGTTCAAATCTACAAATAACTACAATATCTACGTGTATATGTATATGTATGTTTGTATGTATTATCTAAAAAGACGCAACACTTTTGGCCCCAAGTTTTTTCGCTAGTGTCCCATAATATCACTTTTTATTAAAAGAGAAAAAAACATACACACTGTTAAGGGTATGTAGGATTTGATCACATTTCTGAGACTGTGTTAATTAGGTTTCACAACTAAAAGTTACACATTTTTTTTTTTGTAAAATGAATTATCAAGCTGCTATATACCCGTATATGGTTTAGTGTATTTTCTTACCTTATAATACAAAATAATAGCTAACTCTTTTACATAACAAAATAATAGCTAATTTATAACGGTAGCTCAAAATTCCACTGTGCAACATATGCAATTGTAAACAACAGTATTACATAATTATATTGGAGTAATAGCCAAATATTACTGAATAAAACTGTCATATTGAATCGCTTTTTTGTTGGTTACTTAATTTTGTGATTAAAGAGGATACAATGTTGTACAATGATACAAAAATGTGTCAGCTACTTTGCAATACTCATATAACTTAGTATAACCACTATTTTCACTTTTAATTACTAAGTACGTTATACCTATTACTATACTTAGAGCGGAGTGGGGACTAAATCTAAGTGTTGACTTAGAAATAGTGAAAATAGTGATTATACTAAGTTATATGAGTATTCAAAATAGCTGACACATTTTTGTATCATTGTACCACATTGTATCTTAGCATCCTAAAAAATACTTGGGGATTGCTTCTTAAGGGTTGTCCGACGCAACACGGATTCGTGCCATTTGCGTTTTTTTTTGTTCCTGTTCGTATATTTTTTTAAAACGGTTGTTAACATCATACTGGTACATGCGGTATATTATTATTACCGGAAAGATCAGTAAGAACCCATCAATAAATTGACGCCAGGAGAGCAATAACATTATAGTTAGCCCAATTTTTACAGGAGCGTCGATATAAGTTTCGGATCAACTTCAATATGTTCTTAAATTTTAATCCATTATTTCAGAATTTATTTTCATAAATTCTGGAATAATGGATTAAATATAGAGGTGTATATACCGTGTTTCGATGGTATTGCATTGGTAACTTCTAAGCCTAAGAGTTACATAGGTAACGTTTTCGGGTCAAGGAACCGAAATCCGAGGTCAAAATATTCAAAAACAAAATGGTTGACCCAAAATAGCCGACCGATGTTGTCAAAAATGACGCCATTCTTGAAAAAAAAAATCAGTACTGAAGGTTAATGCAATACAGTAAAAGCTCCTTATTCGCGGGTCCGTAAATATGTCACGAATACAGAAACCGTGAATATGGAATGGTAATTTTGGTAAAAAAATGGGATTATAGGGAATACGTTAAAAGGTTCCAAAAAAAAAAAAAATCCCTTAAAAAAATAATTTTTTTTTAACAATACTTAACAATAATTTTTATTAGCAGGCTTAGCAAGGGTTTAAAGAACTTTAAGAATTTTTTTTTGTTTTGCCGCTTTTTAGAAAGGTCTCAATTCAGATTGATATTCAGCTGCGGCATTAACAATTTGCCTTTTAAAAATAAGACTTCTATACATAGACGGTTCAATTTCATGAAGAAATCACAGAGCTCATTTTCCATACGTAAACCTTCACTCAGGTTTTTCAAGTTAAGGGGGCTTTTCGCTTTTTCGCTGGAAAAAAAAAGGTTTTTTTTGAGGAAAGTATAAACCGGATTGAGACAATTTTTTTTATTAAAAAGATACAGGTATGTAGGTTACATTTAGTTTTTTATTTATTTTTTTAAACCAAAATGGCGGCCGTCGATCCTTGTTCCAATGCAGCTACTTCAGGCGGACATGTCTTATGTTAATGAGAATTTTCTACGATGCTATTCATCTGAAATCAAAAAATGAAACATTTTTATAAAATATAGGGTTGTTGTTAGTGTTTATCATAGGGGTTTTTTGAAATTCAAATTTTACGCGATTTGGTGCAACTTTGAAAAAAAAAGTTCGATTTTCACCTTAAATTTCTACCTTTAAATTGTTATTAAAAATCGAATTTTTGCAATATCAAAAAAATCCTATGTTGATCACTAATGGCATCATTTGTGAAGATTTTAAAAAGAAAAATCATTAAAATCGGTTAATTAGTGTCTTAGAAAAATCTCATTCCAGTTTCAAAAACGTTGTTTTGTGAAAAAAACGTTTTTTTGTCATATAATTATGAAATTTTTTTACTTACAGTTCGTCATCAATTCGGGGCCCGTACAGGACACCCTCCTCTGCCTTGTAGACCTCATTTTGGCTTCACGTCAGATAGCGTCACACATTTTTTCCACTGAATCCGCATTTCGCCGAATACGGATAATAAGTAACAGGCCGTAATAAGTTGTCAATTCGCCTATTACCTTGATGGTCAGTGTTCCTGTACCTCTTCCCCCGAGTCCCTTGTTTGTTTTCTTCGCATTACGGAGCCTGGTTCCCATGCGTTTTTCTCCACGTGACCGACGCGTTACTTTTTCATTACTTTCGGATCGTTGTTGTACGGGTCCAAATCCAAAGTCGCCTTGGAGGTCTTACTGTCCCCGTCGCCAATATACTGAGCATATTTTACATGATGCTTTTCTTCGGATCGTTGAAACACTTCCTTTACACTGTCCACCTCCATTTTCCCTGCGTGACTTTTTTCAAGCGCCGGGACCGTCGTCACTAATCCGGCTGTAACTCGAAATCTAATACACGGATCACTTTAAAATTTCAGGACAATAAATTTGAATGTACAACGCATATTGAAACCTAAAAGCGATTATATATAACGATTATACTATACTATAACGATTTTTGAAACTAAAAGCGGGAAAGCAAGGGGGCTTTCCCCTTTTAGGTTTAAAAAAATCGATTTTTTTTTCGATTCGATCGACCTGGACCATCGTCCAAAACGACAAATGTCTTAAAGTCTAAATTATTTTTATTTCAAATAAGTCTCAACTTCAGAAACAAAACAATTCTGGAACCAGTCACAAAAAATAGCACTTGTAACCCACACTTTTTTATTTACACTCCAAAACACCGGCAGGTTATTCTTGTTTTAATTTTTTTAAAGCACATGGATTTAACGATCTGTAATGCTTTACAGATCGTTATGTGTGGCTTTATAATGGACACCTAATCCTCTTAATATACCGCTTGGATCCTCAATTAAAGAAACTTTTAGCCGCGAATACAGGAACTTGGTCGCAATTTTTTAACTCGCGAATAGTGAAAACGCGAATAAGGGAACCGTGAATACTGAAATACAACAATGTATTTATATTTTCAAAATTTGGTTGCTAAAACATTTTTTTAATCGGTAACACCGAAAAGCCTTGTATATAAATTTTCGTGAAGATTGGATGCATTTTTGGAAAATTTCTCCGTCATTTTGTTGTAAAAAAAAAACAATTATTAATTCGTAATCAGCAACCCCCAAAAACTCTGTTATGCAAATTTATCAAATTCGTTTTTAAGAAATTTAACTGTCATTTTGTGTTCGTCCTTTTGTTTTTGGAAAAATGAAAAATTCAATACTAAATTCATAATCAGTAGCACCGAGAATCCTTGTATATGAAGTTTTTTGAAGATCTGGTTCATTTTTACAAAAAATGTACGCCATTTTGTGTCCACCATTATATTTTTAAAAAATGCAATGCAAGATTCGTACCTAATCAGCGACCTCAAAAACCTCTAAAACTACAATGTATAAAACAGTACAAACTCTTTGGCTATGGATTTTTCCCCTGCAGGCGACTATAAAAAACAGATTATGACTCGAAAATCATAAAAGTCGCACCTAATTCTTGTATTTCCTAATCAGCACACCTTCACGTTTATATTCTAATTATTTACTACAATTGAATACGTAGTAACCCCCCCCTCCGTGGAAAGTAACTTTTTTGCAATGCTTTTCGATAAATATTTTATAAAGTAGAAATTTCTGACAAAATTTTGAGGTTACTTGCAATGTATGTATTTCTTGCACGAATAATTACAATTTTTTGGGAAAACTTATTATACAAACCTCTATGGAGGTTTGTATAATGTATGTAAACTCATAACTCATATGCAAAAACTAAAAACAAGTATTGGAATTGAAAGACCGCACTTAAAGAAGAGAGCACTTTTAACAGAGCGTATATTTACATATATTCATTATTCAACACATATCGCGACTGAGAAAGACAAGTTTCTCGTTGTACCATTTATTATATAATACTCGTATTTACCATCTCCATAGTAAAAAATGCGACTAGCGGTCGTCATCCAAATGTAAATGGCGTTAAGTGATAATCGTCGTCAACGCAAGGTAGCGCTTCGAACAGACAGAAGTTAGTCACGTATCAGATGGTTCTCTTTATAATACGAGATGGCGATAATTATGAAAAATATTTCTGTGATGCTCGTTCATATCTCTATCATTTTGTCTTTTAGTTTTCGACAAAGATAATATTAAACTAATCATTTGGTCCATTCTTTTGCTATTAACATTGTTTACAAGAATTTCCACGAATCCAGCACACTCATTGGTGCATTTTAATCTGAAGGACGAATTCGTCCAAACAGCGTTAAAAACAAGAGCGTCTACATTGCACTGATCAGAACAAAATCTAAGGATTAGATCTAATTCAATCATAGTTCAAAAACATTTTTTGTTTTTTCAATTTTCAAAAAACAATTTTCGTTTATTAATGCATAAAGTATTGTGCTTACCTTAGCCATTAGTCATTATACTCATTATATTTAACCATATATGTATACTAGCTGACCCGGCAAACGTTGTTCTGCCATATTGAAAATTTGGATTTATAGGTATTTTTTGATGCCAAATCAAAAAAAAATTGCCAAAAAAAATAGAAAAAAAGTGTTCTGGATAGGGACATCCTAATCACCTAACGGTATGAAATATACTTTACGACCTATTCTCATACCTACCAAATATACATAAACAATTTCATAAAAATCGGTCTAGCCGTTTCGGAGGAGTGCGACCACAAACACCGTGACACGAGATTTGTATTTTATAATAATCATAACATAGTATAAAACAAAGTCGTTACCCGCTGTCTGTCCCTATCTATCTACTACCTATGTATGCTTACATCTTTAAAACTACGCAACGGATTTTGATGCGTTTTTTTTAATAGATAGAGTGATTCAAGAGGAAGGTTTATATGTATAATACATGCATAATATAGTAGAGAAACACTGATAATTTTAGAGGTTTCTAATGTGATGTCGTAAACCGGGCGAAGCCGGGGCGGGTCGCTACTAATATAATATAAGATTATATTATTATTTTCTGCTAAATTACAAATTAGTAGTTGGGTTTCTTATTTAGATTTCGGGGGACACTATCGGAGAATATATAATTTAATCCCTTATTGTATTGTCAATCGTCTGTATTAAACAGAAAAAACGGTACAGAATTATTTATTTCCACTTAGTTTTTGTAGCACAGAATAATCTAAGTGCTTTTAAACACAAAAATTAAATTTCCTATCGCCGTTGACCTATGAAGTTAGTCGTTTTGTCTCTAAAATATCGAAGTAATTTTATAGAACTGAATGGTATGCCATCTATCCACGCTTGTGACACTAAAACGATGAAGCTTGTTTCTGTCCATAAGAGTGGTGTATATGTATATTATATAATAAATGGTTGTACTAAGCGTCGAGTAGGTAAAACATGTTACGATTCTTGGCATTTGACCAAAGTTTGATTTTTCTTATATCATTTATATAAAATTGTAAAAAATTAGTCTAAATATTTGCGAAATATTTTTTTTCATAATCACGGAGTAAATGCAGTCTTTTTATACTTGTGATTTTCTCGACATTTTGAGATCTGTAAAAGGTAATTTCAATTTTCAATTTCATCCCAACATTTCGTCTGTGAGATTTTACAATAGTTGTATCTTTATGCAAAATATGAATTTTTAAAAAATCACAAGTATAAAAAATAATTGTATTTACTCGGTGATTATGAAAAAAAAAATAGTTCACAAATATTTTGCAAACCGTTTCCAAGATCTGCCCGGAGGCAGCCAGTTTTGAAAAAAAAATTCGCAAGTTTTCTCTGAGAATGTTTTGTCATTATATCCTTCTACTTAAGTCCCACCTTAACTAACCACCCCCTAAAATATAATGTAGGTCCCATGCCTCCTTACGGAAATATGAGCATGGCAAATTCCACCGGCAAGTAAAATTAAAAATGTTATGGTCACGCGTTTATCAACGTTTACTTTGGTAAATTTTGTTTTTAAAAAGTGGATTGGTTTTAATTAAAAGCGAGTGACAAGAAATACCACAGAGTGCTTCACGATGAGTAGCCTATATTTGAGAACTATATATAATATGGAGCAGAAAATTTGCATCAGTGGGTTTTCTGGGATGCTCTATTCATCTAAAATAATGACAACTTTGTGTCACTTCCGAGTATATTGGAAATGAACATTAACCTCATTATTTTAACTAGCAAGCTATATTTTTATGTCAAGTGAAGTGTGTTCGAGATATTTCAATTCAAACATAAAAAGGTAATTATAAACCCCTATATAAAAAATAATAACTCTCGCAGTATGTTGCGTTACGGTAGATTTTTTTGTTATATTTGTTTCAGATTATTATAGATTTCATTTTGGCGATTTCAAATATACAAACAACCCAAAATGACCATATTGCCAGTTATAATGTTACTACTTACTGGCGTCAAAATGACAAATATAACATGAGTATATTAATTTCTGTTTTTTTTTTCATATATTAATAATCAGATTTTTATTATTTCTTTCAATAAGTATATTGAGTTCTAATTTCGATAAACGTATTTCCAAAAAGAAGACTTTGTAAATGTCTATATGCTGGCGTGTTATTGGAAAATAGGGTGGTATTTAGCCCAAAAGAATCCATTTACGTGCACTAACATTGCTATCATCAGTAAAATGAATTGCCAATTAAGTACTTTATTCCCTTATTGTTTAGTGACATAATCGATTAATATTTTGTGAAAATCATATTTTTCAGCATAACCGATAGTTTTCTTTAATTTCAGAAAACTATGATAATAATAGCGCTTGGAATCGTTTTCTTTCATCAGTCAAGTCACGCTTAGCAGTAGCACAAGTAGTCGAAAATGTAAAGACTCATGCAACATTAACTTTTGATTTTATTTTTCTGATATTAATATCAACGTAAGTAACATCTGACATTTTATTTATATAATATTTATTCTGTAAAACGTTCTGATATACGAACATATGTACCTATACAGGGTGTGACGTGTAGACTTTTAATTAACCGTATATGTAAAACGACAAATACCCGAATTTCAAAAATTTGTATACGAGGGTTTATCGGTGTGATCTATTTGATGGAAATATTGACATCAATGACTTTTACTCGTTATACCGGAAGTTGCTGTCAACTTTGTTATTTGAAATGAAACATGCTTTGGGGATAGGTCTACGTTTATCAGAATATCTTCCAGCAAATATAGGATACTCTCCCAATAATTCGCTTACATTACGGAGAATATAATAATAATCATAATATAATAATAAAATATAATAATAATAATGTACTTAAATAATATCTAATAATAAAAATCAAAATCAAATTCAAACAATTTTCATTAGTATAACCAGAATGTGGCATTTTTGCTTTTTTGACTAATATTTTATAATCATGAAAGAATGCAAACTGCCGTAATAAATATGTTTTCAACTGTTTTTCACAGGCTAATTCTCGGTAAGTGAAACGTTTTTCCATCTCCTTCATAAATCTTTAAATATCTTTAAATAGCTTATAATCAGTTACGTATAAGGAATGCTAATACATATCGAAAGATAATAAAAAGTTACATCAAATGGCGGTATAAAACACAGGGTGGTCCGTTTAAAATAAGCGAGTTATTGATTCGATTATCGATTGAGTCACAATTGTGGCTTAGTATTTAACGCTCTGTATAATATACAAAGATTAATCCTTATGCCAGATATTCCATGAAACCTTACAATTCCTCGTGTGAAATATTAGCCTTCTAGATCAAGTATTGTTTGATAGCGTGAATTTTGCATGACCATGATTTCCAAAATTTGAAAATCGAAATCCTTATTATAACACGGCTTTCTCGAGAGTGGGTATGTTGATGATTTTCAACCTATAGTTTCACCTAGACTTCTAATATGAAATAAAAAAATAGTATGTTTTATTGAAATGCTGTATTGATGTCATTATTTTCATCAAAGAGCTCACACCGATAAACTGCCGTATATTGACTATTTTAGTTTTCCTGGTTTAATAAACGTAAATACCTTTTTTCCTACAGTCACTAATCAAAATACACTTTTCGGCATTTTTTTTATTTCACAAACTTGATAATCTCCAAAAATTCGGAATGTATTTTCTACAATTCCAAATACATTTAGCAAAAACTGTAGATACCGTCTTCTGTCTTGTAAAGCTTTAGGGAGGGACAAGATTAGGAACTTAGGTACTGATCCTATGATCTACTGACCTATCCATTTGTTACATTATAGGGTCGTACAACATAGATGTGTATAGCCGCTAGAGGCTTCTGGCAGATACGCGACCCTCCTATAGGGGTTTATAAGAGGCATATCAAGGTGGGAGTTTTAGTCTATCCTTAGAGATAAATACGCGTCTCGGTCTTCGTGCAACTATCGAATATAAATTGTATAAAAAATTAAATTAGTGTTAGTTACGTAGTGTTTAAGCCGTATTTGTATTTAGTTAAATAAATAGTGTTAGTTTAAAGTGCGAGTTTAAATTTTTCACACCTTACGAACCCATAGTAAATAATACGTTACAGTATCCTTATAGTGTTAATTGAAAAATAACAATCACAAGAACTTGTCCAGAAAAATTTAGCGATGCAAACACGGATAAATCACACATTTAGCTTGACAAAATCGAAATAGAAGTTCTCGTAATTAACAGAAATGACATGTAAAACCGTCGATATGTCATTCACTTGTAAAAACGTCGATGTGTCATTCATATGAGCTTATTAACAACTTTTTGTTTTTAATACACGTAGGAAACACCCTGTGCTTTTATTTTACTACTATGTGCCGATCTTAAAGTCCACTTTCTATATTACAGAAGTAAGGGAACTGGCAATGAGGGTTGGAAATAAAAAATTACAGCATTACCTAAGAACTCTGAGCATACAGTCATTTGATTCAACAATATTAAACATTACCTTTATTACCTGTCCCATAAGAAAATCTTTATTTTTTTATTTCAGGAGTGAACAGTTAGTTATTGTCTGCATTGCATTATTTGTTTCAGCATTATGTGTGCAATTGGTCTAGTCGAAAACAGCAATGTTTATCTACTTTCAAGTATGTTGATATGTCCTATGATGGTAAGATATTTAAATAACAGTATGTATTTTTAGATTATTTAAAAAATCCGAATCCTTTTTTATTTTGCTCTACTTTTTGTTGTTCATAAATAATATAGAAATATTCAAAATATCAAAAGAAGTTCAAACTGTTAGTATACTTTGACTGCAAATGTTTTGTTCATAAATGTCGTCATTGGCTTTGTTTTTACTTACTCTACAAAGGAGAAGATGTCATATAAAGGATAAGATGTTTTTTATATACAGTGCTAATCAAAAGTCCCCTCCACCCCTTGTATCTTTTGAATGGTTATATTTCCAAAAATGAAATTTGGAGAGTGAAAATAAGTGCACGTAAATTTGTCTACTAGTGGTAACAGGTGACGTAATCATCATAAATGACGTCACAGGGCCACTGTGACCGATAACTTTCGATGGAACCCAATGGCAGATGAGACCTCGTTTGAAAGGAATTTAAAAGACCTATTCAGTCATACTAATTTTGTTTGGGTTTAAGGTAGTTTTAAATGATTAAATAAATAAACATTAAAATTTTAGTTTAGCATTTTCTTAATAAAAAGTCAAGAACCGGCTCTTATACAAAATGCACTCCATCTACTTCCTAACCGTAGAACATCCAATTACTAAACTCGTGTCGTAGTTATTCGTTTAAATGTGTCAGCGGAAATTGCCCTACATTCTTCAACAATTCTATGTTTTAAAACGTCAATACTGTTCTGTAGCGTAAACCGTAGATTTAAGATACCTCCACGGAAAAAATCTACAGAAGTGAGGTCCGGTGATAGAGCTGGCCAGTCTATCAGACGTCGTCGTCCAGTCCATCTACCACGATATTTCTTATCCAGATAACGTCTTACTGCACCATAATAGTATGCAGGAGCACCATCTTTTTGGAACTTTATTTCCAAGTTACCAAATTCATTGACTTCCAGAATTATTTCAAGAATTATCGGCTCAATTGCGTTTTGTAACATCTCCAGATACATTTCACCGGTTAAGTTAGCATTCAAAAAATACAGGCCCGACAATGTGGTTTCCCAGAATATCTGCTCATACATTTAGTTTTGCTGGAAACTATGTATGTTTCTTCACGAAACGCGAGAATTTGTGTATCCCAATACCTCACATTCTGAGTGTTAACATTTTCATTGAGGTAGAAAGTACTTTCGTTACTAAAATAAATTGTTTTCATATAGTCTGCTGTTCGTTAATTTTAGTGGACATATTTTCATAGAATTCCAATCTTCGATCGGGGTCGTCATCTGTAAGTTGATGCACCATTTTTAATTTGTGTGGGTGAAATTTGTTTTTTTTTTTGTCAACGTCCTGTTTACTGTATTTTGACTGACTTCACAGGTAGATGCAACTTCTTTTGTGAGAGAAGTAGGGTTTACTACTATTTTTGCAACTATATATATATATATATATATACTTTTTTTTTTTTTTTACACATACCTCCGGTCAGGGTCACCGCGGGCTCCGACAACACCGCAGTAACCGAGCCGGACATCCTAGTTATTAACCACAGCTACTCCTCCCCACCGGTCGGTAAGTAGCTGCAGGTTCCAAAATCGTGTGCCCTAAGTAGACGCAATGACCCCAAGATGACTGCTTTCTGCATCCGGCATAACAGAAACTCCGTAGAGATCCGGCAAGCCGGAGATCATAGCAGATCAGAAGGTCATCTCGTAGTCTGTCAGTCCACCTAAAGCGTCCATATTCACGGCCAGGTTCGTCAACGTCGGGACCGTCCGGTAAGGCTCCTCCCACCTGTCCCTGTCCCTCATCCGATGAGGGTTCAATGTCGGGAGCCAATCTTTCGTGGTCTGTAACGAAAGTCTTGCATCTGTTGGGTCGTTAGCCCAACAGAGCACAGCACTGGTATTAAGGGGGTTACCAGGCTGATTCAGACCCCATGTTTTTTCTCGAGGTTGTCTCCTCTACGCTCGGGAATGTGGTGTCGCTACTCACCAATGAGCAAATCGAGATCTGCACACCCTGCATATTATATATATATATATATATATATATATATATATATATATATATATATATATATAATTTTTTTGTCATCAGAAATTTTTGGTCGATGCCAAATGATCTCATCTAAGGAAGATCGCTTCCTCAACTAAGTTATAAATGTAGAGCGATTGGATATCTTTCATTAAAAATGCGTTCCGCTGCATGCAAATCGTTTCCAATTTCACAAAGTATTAGATAGCTGCTACTTTGTCAGCTAGAGCACGTACCATTTTGACGATTTAGATAGATAAAGTAAACGAAGTTGAAGAATTAATAAAACGTTAACTTTTTGACAATTACCTAAAGGCGACTTTTTGAATCTGTATCAATTGAACGTTCAATTGAAATTTTAGTGACTGAATCCATCAAAACTACCCTAAACAAAATTAGTATTACGGATTGGATATTTTAAAAACCTTTCAAACGATGTGTCACTTGCCATAGGGTCCCATTTAATGTTTATTAAGTATATTCGTCTATGACGATTACGTCACCTGTCCATCCATTTCTTTTCAGTCTCCAAATTTCATTGGTCGAAATATAACCGTTCAAAAAATACGAGGGGTGGAGGGGACTTTTGACTAGCATTGTATGTACACATATATATAATGAGGTCGTAAAAATTGTCGGATCAGAAAGTTTTTGACAACAATGAGCGGTCGTTGTTGTCAAAGTTTTGACAACAAGTGGATTTTTGTTTTTCAAAAAGGCATTTTTTAATGGCGTATCTAGATCGTATTTTGTTTTCATGCATGACGTCATCGATCTTTTTTATTTTTATGGCATTCCTATTCTTTCCAACGAATTGGGAAAGGATAGCATTTTCCGTATACGAGTGTAAAAAAGTGAATGTCGAAAAAAAAACATTTGACTTCAAAGTAATTGTATATTGTATTTAAGTTTAGGCCCCTAGACAACTTTTTATGTTATGGTTTTTATGACCAACCACTCTTGAGTATCTTAAAGAAATAATCTGTAATGAGCTGGAATCGATCCCAGCTGATACGTCCATAAGATTCTTCAGGAACGTCAGTGACGCATGGACTGTTAGCAAAAACATGGGTACATGGAGATCCCTTTATGGTACATACATGGGTATTTAGTTATAAAAGAATGTTTGTATTTTTATTTTTTTGTCTAAATTTTTTTTGACCAAATTGTTTTTACTTAAAAATAATAAGTTAAAAGTGAAGTACTTCCAAAATTTCCTTTTTGATATACATATTATATTACATTTTTGCACTATTATTTCTTAATCCGTTGAAAAAAATAGAATTAGGTACTTAAAAGAATGATCGATGCCATTATAAGTCGAAAAAAACAGTTAGTGAATTTGCCAAAAAGAGTTAACGAATTTATTCCAGATTTTATGAGCTCACTGTATGTATAAACCAACATTTAATAATCAAAGGTCAGCTAATAAATATATTATTATTATAGTTAAAAAATACGTAAAGCAAAATAAAAAGGTGGGTATTTTTAGTATGGTGTGGGTATTAAAGTGGGTGTTTTTAATAATACATAGGTATTTTACATAGTATAATACATATGTCCTCTTTTATGGTAGGGTCCAGTAATGGCGGGTACATTCGGATCCGTTATTGAGCATCGACGACTGTTAAAAATTGGCGTGCAAAATGAACTCCTTGGACTTGGAATAGCGACACTTGTCGGATTTTGTTATGGATCCTCATTTGCCTGATTACGGATAAGTATGGCAACCAGACATGGCCTACATATGAAATGATATCTAGGTTTGTGAATAACATTTTTTCTTATGTTTTGAATTTAAAGGCACTTATGTACACATTCAAATTCCTCCTTATTTTATCAGGACTTACTTTATTTATCAATTCTAAAAAATAAAAAAATGCATTTCAATTTGGAGCAGCCATATTGAAAATAAGTGTCGAAATCAAATTAAAGTAGTGTAAAATGTCATTATTTCGATACATGCTAATTTAATGCGAAATTATATATTTTCTCGAATTATATAATACTTAGAGGACATCAACTTTTCTCTGAGAAATTACACTAATTTCAATAATGAACTCGTAATAACTGATCGAATTGTAGAAACTAACTCTGTACATAAATGAATATGAGTAAACGAAAGCTAACGGTATCAAAAGCTAATAAGCTTTCGGTATTCCGTCCTTGACGTGCTATATCTTTGAACGGTGTTTTTTAAAGTAAGTCGTCAAGAGCAAATGAAAATAATGTACGAGCAATGGCGACCAAACAACAAGCAAAAGATCTGCGTCAATAAATTAAAAAAATTTAGAAATTTCAAGAATGGGAGGGGTTTCAACTTGTTATCTGCATCTCACGTAAATAATTGCGATCAAATGCTCGCAATATACTGCTCTCACACACTTGTGATCTGTGGCAACAATGATACTGTATGGCCCAGATTTATAACGTTAAGATTTATGACGTTAAGAATCTAATTAAGTCATTGTAGAAGAAGAATCTAATTAAGTCATAACTTGTGAATTAAGTTTCTTCGCATTTCAGGCCCAAATTTTATATGCTTTTGTGAGTACTTACAAGTTATTTTCTTTTCAGGTGTCATTCTTCCTGACTACTAACGTTACACACCTAAATACGGCTTCATCATGTAATTAGTTAGCCACTTAGTTTATTTGATTAGTATTATGTGACCTGACTTCGACTCTGTCGCGACTCGCCAGAAGTCAAGTCACAACGTCCACGTTAATAGTATCTGCGCATGTCGATAACGAGATTCCAAAATGACTGCCCCAAACGTTTCTCGTCGTTTGGTTAATGTAATAATATGCAGAAAGTTGTTCGAGGAGGATGTATTGGCGTATGTCTTTTAGCTTGAATGCGTACGTAAAAGCAGTGACAAAAGCATTGAAAAATGACTGATTGAAATGTCCCGATAAATATTTTACCGGGACTGCTCTTTTTCTATAGGATCTAGGTGAAACGCAGCCGTGTTTTTCTGAATTTTTTACAAATCGATTAATCGTTGATGTCGTCGGAGAGTGCCCATTGAGGAATTGTTTGTTAAAAATGGCCATAATATCCACAGACCGACCACAGACACATAATTTTTCCAGACCGACCACCAAAATACCATTTAATTATTTATTTGACCTCTTTCGGCAATCTGATAAATATGTATATTCATTCTGTATATGAAAGAGCATTCTGTATATGTATTTTGCACCTAGGGCTACCTGAATGGTCATTTCAAATTGTGCAGCGAATCAGAACAAAGGTGCGAAACTCATATACAGAATGCTCTTTCATGTGCGTGAATATTGAGTGACAAACGATTTTCTGGAATGTGTCTGCAACGTAAAAGGTTCATCTAACAAAGGTCGAAATATCTCACTACATTAATCCGCGTTTGCTCCTAAACGGTATGCTTGTTGAAAAATGTAGTGAGAACTCAAGTTATGGATAATTTTATAATACTTTTTGTTTAGTTTGTTTTTGTATAAAATGGTGTTTTACCAAAAGGTGATAGTTTATGAATTAGAAGAAAAAAACCCGAAAAAAATAAAAAAAATAACTAAAAACAACAAGAAAGAAAAGAGTAACTAAAATATTACGGCTTGCTAAAATTATGTCAAATTCTTGAATATATTATTTCAGGGTATGTATTAGATGATATCGTTGTAATCGGAAGAACAACGAGAATTTAATAAATAGAAAAAAATACAGGGTGTTCCGTCCCAAAATAATGTAAATTAAACAGTTACTCATTTTTCTTTCAATTGTGTTTTGACAGGATATTTTGAAATTTCAGAAAAAAAAAAACTGTTTTTTTTTCACAGCTCTAAAAGTCTCGAAGAAAAGGGGGTGGGCATTTTCAAGAACTCACTATGTACATATTAATATACCTACTTAAAATATGTGAGATTTTGGAATGTTCGCAATAATAGTTCCAAATGGACTGTTTTACACCCAAAAAGGGCTAATATTTGGTTTGTTAAAAAAATATATTGGAATGAAACCCAAGCAAAACTTCAACTCATAAGTGACGATAGGGTCAGATGACGCACTCTTTTTTTACACCCAAAAGGGCTAATATTTGATTTGTTAAAAAATATATTGAAATGAAACCCAAGCAAAACTTCAACTCATAAGTGACAATAGGGTCAGATGAAGCACTCTTCTATGCCTTTTAAAACAAAAAAAAAGTTTAAATAATTAATAGTAAACACCCTGTACCAAAAAATAAAAGTAAACACCCTGTACATACATAAGTAGCCGAAATAACTGTACTTAACACCTAGTTGTTTTGAAGTTTGTTTTAAAATACTGAATGACGACTGAAAATATTAATATTAAATAAAATATATTGACTGATTATATTAAATAAAACATTTCGCGCATTGCGCAGTCATTCTTTAATCTCACAAAAAAATAAATGAAAAACTGTATCTTCTTTCTATTTCCAGAGGTGAATTACGTTCCCTGTGGGTCGGTTGTTTAATAGCTTTACTGTCAGGAGCAGCGGTAGCATTGGGCATTCTTAGTGATAACATAGCATCCCTCGTTGGAGTAGCTATATCAACCTCATTAACGCCACCTGCAGTTAATGCCGTAAGTAAATGAATTCCACCAACTGTAAACTTTACTAAGAAATCCGCTGCATAAGGAATATCTGCATCCACATATACCTAAACTAAATACCTTGTTCTCTCTAAACTAAATCTCAAATAGCATTAGATTAGGTACATACATAAAAGTATGATATTTAGATTGAAATGTAACATAAATATTGTATTTCACATTTTTCACTATATACTTCTCTCTGCCTCTGCCCCATTATGATCCATGTGACATTTAAAACCTATATGGCATCAATGACTTAAATGAACTTAACGACCTCCATGATATTTATGACCTGAATGATCTTTATGACCCGCATGATCTTTATGATTCATATGAACTTTTTAACCTCATAGGTTATAAAGTTCATATGGACCATGAAGGTAATACCTACTTATATAACCGATGAAAGCCTTTATAATCCATATGGCATCAATGTCCTACATAAACTTAATGACCTCTATAACGTTTATGATGTTGATCTGAATTGACCTGAATTACTTTTATGACCCGTATAATTAATTTTGGATATGAACATGGAAGTAAAAACAAGAGTAGAGACCTATTGATGTGATATTTTAATTATTCTACTTTAAAACTCTATAAAACGATATGCGACATGAATATATATTAATTCATATTAAGATACATTACATCCATCTCCCCTTCTATGTAAATAAATCGTAAATAAAACAAAAATACCATCGGCCAAATGAACGTATTGATGAATATTTAATTTGGTTACACATAAGTTTTCACAAATTCGTAATGTTTTACTTACATTTTTTTGTATCCTTAGCCTTTTCAAAATGGGTGTAGTGGGGTGAAGAGTAAGAGACTTTTATAGAGCTTGTTTCACTATGTAGTAATTAAAATATATGTTAAAAACGTGTATTTCACCTTTGAACGCTTAATCTTTTCAACCCCCTCAACCCCCCAACTTTGTAGCCCAATTTGTCACCAGAAGTATGTTATCCCCCAACAACTTAACCGATTCAATTCAAGATCTATTCAACTCCAGACCTCATCATGATACATAAATACTCCAATACTCCAATTTCAAATTGATATCTTAACACATTTTCGAATTATCATATAGACAAAAAAGATTTACAGACAGACATACCGATAGACAGACAAACTTATTTTTGGCTTAACCTTACAATTTCAACATTTCAGAACATTTTAGGCCGATTTATTAATACTCCAATTTCAAGTTGATGTCTTAACGCATTTTCGAATTATCATATAGACAAAAAGGTTTACAGACAGACATACCGATAGACAGACAAAATTATTTTTGGCTTAACCTTACAATTTCAACGTTTCAAAACATTTTAGGCCGATTTAGCCAATACAAATTAAAAAAAAACTCCACTACGTGGATGTGGAAGCAAAATTTACATTTTTCTATATTTTACTTTGGTTATTCCCCGTACTCTCTAAGTAGGGATATAAATTTTGGGCCCTCGCGCACCAGATTCTGTTAAGTAATTTTTACTTCCATATTCATATTCATATCCATATTCATATCCATAATCAAAAGATTAAAAATGCAGAAGAATAAAAAAAAATCGGTCAAACGGGAAGCGTAAAAAAATTAGTAGGGCATAGCCTCAATCGAGGAGGGCAGAGAGGTCAATTAGTCAATGTTAAAAAGGTCAAGGATGTGAATATGGTCAATTGATCAAGGTGAAAGTCAAAAAGGTCAAGGAAAACCAAGGGATCAAAAGATCAAAAAGGACTAGGATGTCAAGAAGAACGAAAGCACGGAGTTCAACTGAACTCCGTGCTGACATTAACCAACTGATTAATATCAGTTCAGGAGATAAAGGGAGGGCGAGGAGACCAAAAAGGCTCAGGTGTAGAAGAAAAAAGAGCTCAGAGGGTTCAAGGAGGGTAAGAAGACTAAGGCGAATAAACAGGACTATGAGGTCATGGTTGCGGAGATCCAGAAGACAAAGGACGAGCAGTCAAGAGGGAGATAAAGGAAGACAAAGTAGTCATTAGTCAAGGCTAAGGAGGCCCAATATGTCTTAAAATACATATTAAGGAAATTAAGGAGATCAACTAAAATAAAATAGTGAAGGAGGTCAGAAAGGTCTAAATAGTCAATAGTTTGATAGGTTGGGAATTGTAATGTTGAAGATTGGTTTGCAACCTACATAAAATATTCTTTCTACCATTCATTTCAGCTGTTATACAAAACTAAATTACTATTCTCCTGTCCTCCCCATAAATGTACGGGATAACTAAAATAAAATGCAGAATTTTATATAATTAATGTTATTTTGGTTAGATGTGTTATTTAGTGTACCGTTGTGGGGCGTAAAGATCCAATTCAATTCAATTTATTCATGTGACATATGGTTTTATATGTAGGTTTTTGAGGTAGATGAATATATATATCACAATTTTACGTATAGTCCGATCAATGTCCAATTCTACTTTGCGAAAAGGTAAAAATAAACGAAAATTTGGATTTATATAGTTGAAAATATATTTTATCTGATGAGCTATTTCTTAGGCAAGCGGTAAGACCTGAATTTCAGAAAAAAAAGAAATATAAATAATATATTTTAAATAAATTATATAATCAATATAAATAAATATATTTCCATATTTTCCTTTTTTTTTTTTGCTTTAACTTTTGGAAGATATGAAAAAATGGAAGATATGAAAAATGTTATAAATGAATTTTGTAGTTCGTGTCATTTTCTATAAAAAAACGTGTGTACCTATTGTTGTATTATGAGCCCGCATCCACAGTAGGCCTGTTTTTTTTTTAATTATTTGCCTTATTAATCTAAATAATTGTTATATTCATAAGACTCAAAAAAATTATCAAAATGACAGAATGCAGAGAAAAGCCGCAATTTTCATGTGAACACATTGCCATAATACATTTAAAAATTCATGATATAGAAAAAAATATTTAAAAACAGCCTTTCCAATTTTATATTGCAAATACAATTTTTTAAACTATTTTGAGAATCATTGCAAGGTAAATTCCTGGTGGCTTTACACTCTTGAATGTTTACATATTACTCCTATCGAAACCAAATTATGATTACTTTTGGGGGGAAAATACTCTATTATTTGATAGGAATTTACCCTGCAATGATTCTCAAAATAAAAAATGTTTATTTGCTATATAAAATTTGCTATATAAAAGACTTTGAAAATATTTTTTAATATTAGAATATCAAATTCATATTTATTTTTCTTTTTCGAATTCACCTACAATTTCTGGAATTCATTTTACGAGTATAATATTATCTATAATAATTATTGTAGAACAATAAAATTTTGATCATAAGTACTTGTAGATATACTCTTTTGAATGGTGTTGTTGTATCGTTTTATTAAGTGTGAAATGTTTGGAGTACTGTCAGATTCTTTTTTTTTGTATTTCCTATAATAAAGGCGGTATGTTACTTTGTCACATTTATGGGCCACCCTGTATATAAGATTTTCTTCTTGCTTCGAACTACATTTTAAGATAGAATGGAAGTTACCAGCATATTCGGATTATATGCGTCAAAATCTACAAGAGTTATATTTGTTTATTAATTTACATCTCGGTGCCCTGGACTGAAAATACATTTTGACATTATATTTCTGTAATTAAAAAAGATACGAATGACAGACTTTATTCGAAATATGTTTTTATCTTCATTTTTTTAAAAGATAAAAAAAAGATTCAAAAAAGAAAAAAAGAAAGTTTGCAAGAAAACGAAATTTCAAAGTTTTTCGAACGTTTTTTCAAAATTTTTGCGAAATGTCTCGTCGAATAGCTCATGGTTTTTTTTACGTTTTTGTAAGGTTTTGGGTAAATACTGATCGGACTATACGTAACCTAATATTTTTTAGATTCCGTCTAACAAAATATGGGTAAACTGTGTGTGGAACTAGATTCCTTAGAAATCACTTCAAAATCTTGATATCCTGCCAATGAGTTTATGAAATTCTGTATATGTAACTATGAATTTAAGAAAAACGAAGATTTTGTAAGAATCACAAGACAAATATTTTTGTGTAGGGCTTGTTCTGGTCTCTAGCATCTGTATATTATTTCAAAGGGAACGAAACCACACGATATAATTTGCTGACGCAGACCAACTACTACTCCAAACATTGTGCCACAGAGTTGTTTGCATTGGGGGCTGTTAGTATTTGCCTCACTTTTGTGAATATTGTATGCATATACTTGGCAGCAATTCTTGTTTTCAAGGTAAGTTAACTAACACTTGTACCGATTAGGAAGTACCGGGTGATACAGGGAATGTATAACAGCCTAAACCTTCTATATTCATTAACGTAAAATTGTGAAATTGATAGGGGTAATGTAGTTACATTACCCCCATTCGAGTTAGACAGATTGTCTAACTCGAAGTCGACCCAAATGAAGTCGGCCCATCTAAACGCGCCTATTAGCCGTCATGAATATCATATTTTATCGAGTATTATCTTAAACCCAGTTCTTTCCTGTTACTATTAAGGATCTTTTTTAATTTTACGCAAAAAGTTGAAAACAGCTCACAATATTTTAAAAACTAAAATGTAAACACTGTATTTTTATTTTAAGTGGTTGTAAGGTATGTAGGTACTCAATTGTCTTTCATTTCTGCCATGTGCAATGTAGCTTGCTTGCTCTCCCTATTTTCAAAGGATATTAGTTCGAATTTGTAAAAGATTAGTATAATGGACGGACATTTATCGCTTTATTTTGGAAAAGGCTATGCTATTTATACGTAACAAAAATGAAAGTCAGTTAGGTACTTTTCAGCCAGTTAAAACCAAAATACAATGTTTCTATCTTAGTTTTTAAAATAAAATGATCTACGTAACGAACATAGTATAATAAATAATTCTAAGCAGTGGCTGCCGGTGAAAGCTGAAATTCTCGCATTTCCGTATGGGGGATGGGACCATATAATATTTTACGAGGTGATTACTAGACCTAAGTAGAAGACTATAATAGCTTCAGATGAAACTCGTGAAAAAAATCCAAAAAATTTCTGCCTCCCCAGAAGATCTTGATTAAAAATATCGAGCCATCCCGAAAATAAAAACGTCATCAAAGTTTACCGAGCAAAAAAAAAGTAGTTCTATTCTATCTTAAAGTTATAATAACCTTATTTAATTCTCAAGGCTTTCACATTATGTGAGGAGAAGTCTAGAGACCAGAGGGAAGTCGTAATGCTTCGCAATGCAGAGCCGCGAGGCCGAATACGGATGCGGTAGTTGGCGCTGTGTACGAGCAAGCGCAGAAGAGCAAAACGTGCTTCTGCGCATCTAGTTGCTTGTGTGTCATTTCCATCTGTCTTCGACTCGTCTGCAGACAGAAGGTGCTTCGCGGCTCCTAGAAATCGGGGCCTCGGGGGCGGCGCGCTACAAAAAACGTCTTCCAAAAGGTTCAAACTAACCGATCGCATCGATTTTCGTCGCCGAATACTCGAATCTGCTTCTACACGAACGTTGGAAGTTGGGGCGAAAAGGTGAAAATCCCGAAACACGACCTCTTTCTCTAGCAAATATCCGAGCGAAAAAGATCACATTAGAAACCTCTAAAATTATAAGTGTTTGTCTACTATATTATGCATGTATTATACATATAAACCTTCCTCTTGAAGCACTCTATCTATTAAAAAACCACATCAAAATCCGTTGAGTAGTTTTAAAGATCTTAGCATACATAGGTAGGGACAGACAGCGGGAAGCGACTTTGTTTTATACTATGGTATGATACGGCAAGTAGAACGCGGAGCGACCCCCTCGAAAAAATTCGGAAAAATACCGTAATATCGACGCCGTCCTAAAAACCGGATCGAAAGAGAGCCGCGGCTGCTATTCGTCGCTTTCCGAAAAACGGGCTGTTTTCGGTTTGGCTCACCGCCACGGAACGCTTACATCTCTCTCTAGAGGTATCGAAAATAGACGCGATAAAGACCCGCTAAGATAATAATAATAATAATAATAATAAGAGAACATGAAAGCCGAGCAACACTCACTCACCTGCTCTACATGGACGATCTGAAACTATTCAGTGGGACCAAGGCAAATCTCCAGGCCCTCATTGGAACTACTAGGACCTTTAGCGACGACATCCAAATGTCCTTTGGCCTGGATAAGTGCGCCACATTGAGTATTGTGAAGGGAGCACCTCATAACAATCCAGAGGTATATGCCGACATCCATCAACTACCACCGGAAGAGCAATATCGTTACTTGGGAGTATGTCAAGACGGCAGGATCAACCACACACAACTGAAGAAAGAATTCCAAGAGAAATACAAGAGCCGCGTGACAAAGTTGCTGAATACGCTTTTATCTGGAGGCAATCTTATTAAAGCCATCAACTCGTGGGCTGTCCCAGTTCTGACATACTCTTTCGGAATCGTCAAGTGGTCCGTTACTGATCTTGATGAGCTCGACCGACTTACCAGGCGGCTCCTAACTAAGTTCAGGCACTTACACTCCTAACTCTTCCGTAATCAGACTCTACCTGCCGCGAAGACGAGGTGGGAGAGGTCTATTGAACATCAAAAAATCAGTGCCTTTATCAAGAAGCTTCCTTAAGAAGAAAACTGCTAACGAACAGGGACCCGCGAATAACAGCAGTAGGAGAGAGGACGCTGGTTACACGCCTTTGAGCCTCGTATGTGAACTTATCCCGGTCGACGTACCAACAGTAGAGGAGCTCCGGACCCAGTGGATGGAACATGCTTTGCAGGGCCGTTTTCAAAAATGCTACAGCCAGACCACATCGACAAAGAAAATTCATTAAAATGGCTTACCGACGGCTATCTGTACCCAGAGACCGAAGGCTTCTTGACTGCCATTCAGGACAGGGTTATAAAAACAAGAAATTACCAGAAGAATATCCTGAGAGACGACGTCGAAGACCTATGTAGAAAATGTGGATCTGCAGGCGAAACTATAGAACACATAATAGGAGGGTGTCCCGCGCTATCAGAGTCAGCATATCTCGGCAGGCACAACCAACTTGCGAAGATGGTTCACCAACAACTGGCGCTCAAGTATGGCCTGTTAGCGACGGCTCCGCCATACTACAAATATGTCCCGGAAGCTGTGCTGGAATCGGAAGTTGCCGTTATGTACTGGGATAGGCTAATCATCACCGATCGAACAGTGGACTTCAACCGACCAGATATTGTGCTGATCAACAAGGAACAACGAAGAGGGATCATCATAGACATCGCTGTGCCACTTACTCACAACATTCAGAAGACTGAACGGGAGAAGATCGCGAAATACGAAAATTTGTCAATCGAGCTGAAGCGCCTATGGAAACTGGAGAAAGTGGAGACGTACGCCCTAGTAATATCGGCAGAGGGAGTGATGACGACGAGATTCGCCAAGAACATGGCGGCATTAGGATTATCTTTTAATGTCATTAGAAATGGCCAGAAGGCAATATTGTTACAAACTTGCCACATTGTAAGAAAGGTTTTGGGATAGGATGAATTTCCTCCCCTCGCCTGAGCCTAATTTCTGCTGGAGGCGGGGATGAGATATCAAGCCATCGCTGTCTGCAGCAGGAATGGGTGAATGTTTCCCAGCGTTTACGCTGAGAAGTGTGACTATAAAGTCGGCGAAATAATAATAATAATAATAATAATAATAATAAACCTTTATTGCCCAACAGGTTTACACCCAATTATAGGACACATTAATATAAAGCTTAAATAAGATACAAATAGAACACAAAAAAACGGTAGCAAGATTGAGCATAAATGTTTAGGTTTAATGGACTGTATTGCTTCTATTATGAATTTTTATTGAAAATATGTACACAAAATGCAATATTGTTACATGTCGCTAAAACGCGTGTCACTCTTACGCTTGCAGACATCTTTCTGGAGCTTATGCGCCGCTGCCGGTGTGACGTCATACGCAGGTGGGGTGACACAGCCTACTCGTGGAAAGGAAGTAGCGGTTCATTTAAAATATGAGATACACGCATAAAAATAAGCAAATAAATATACAAATAAATGAAATAAAATATAGTCTTTCACATGCCCCCCGCCTTGGAAGCAACGGCTTTCAACATTCTGGACTAGGACACTGGTAGAGGACACAGCTTCGTGACAGCTCGTCGAAAAACTCCATCTGCAGTCCTGACGGATGCCACACGATTTATGTTGTCATTTCCTGGGAAAACTTCTGTGACTCGTCCTAAACGCCACTTCAGAGGAGGAACGTTATTCTCCTTAATGAGAACGATATCACCAACTTGGAGCTGACCATGGTTTAATTTCCATTTAGAACGTCTTTGTAGTTCGACTATGTATTCCTTACTCCAGCGGTTCCAAAAATGCTGGTTTAAGAGCTGAAGATGTTGGTAGTGGGAAAGTCTGTTTTCCGGGATCTGCTGGTAGTCTTGCTCGGGAACCGTGGTGAGTGGTCTCCCAATCAGAAAATGGGCAGGTGTAAGGGTATTTAAGTCTTCAGGATCGGATGAAATAGGGCACAAAGGACGCGAGTTAAGCGTTGCCTCAATTCGAACAAGCAAGGTATTAGTCTTCGTAGATTAGAGATACGTTTCCCTAAAACTCTTTTCAAGTGATATTTCACGGACTTAACTCCTGCCTCCCATAGGCCTCGAAATGTGGAGAATTTGCAGGTATGAAGTGCCATTTACATTTAAACTAGTAGCAATTTCTGTTATTTCTGTGGAATTGCTAACAAGAAAATTACCCATTTCCTTTAATGCTCCGACGAAATTCGTGCCGTTGTCGGAATACATATCTGTTGGTTTTCCACGACGCGAAATGAAACGCTTGAAAGCTTGTATGAAAGCTTGACTGCTTAAAGACGAAACTAATTCTAAATGTATTGCTCGCGTCACGAAACAGACAAATAGACAGATCCAACATTTTGAGGTTTTACTTCCTCGACCTTTTTTATCCTTTAACAAAAATGGACCCGAATAGTCCACGCCACTGGTGGCAAATGGAGGAGAGGTTTATGGTTTTCACATAAATTTTCTTCCACGGAAAGAGGTTTATTAGCATTTATTTCCTCTATTTCCCAAAACCTAGATAATTGTTCTTGAACGTCAAAATGTTTGTTGAAATGACAAACTGTTTTTGTTGAAAAGTTACTAACCAAACCTGAGATTATCCACCCGAAACGTGTTTTTTGTAATATCGGACCCTCAGAAGTTAAGCTTATCTGTCCGACACACAAAAGTTTATAAAAAAAATTCTGCCCCGATGAGAAGGTCGATTTTCGCGGAAATGTGGAAATTCGGATCTGCTAGTTTTATGTTCAATGGAATTTTTAGGTCTTGTGGATTGAAAGTTATGTCCGGTAAATTTCCGGTGATTTGTTGTATGACGTAACTTGTGATTTCTGTACTAAAACTGTTGCATGTGGAATACAATTTTAAGTTGCACTTGTGATGAATATTTGACGCCAAATTGTTTAGCCCTGAAACTGTCAAATTCGTTTTTTCTTTACGCAATTGTAATTTATTAATTAACTCCTCCGTCACAAAGCTCGACTGTGAGCCGGAATCAAGCAGCGCGCGCGCGGGTTGTAAAGTTCCTTTAGCGTCTTTTACATATACGACCGCTGTGGAGAGTAGAACATTTTTTGTAAGCAGGGACGCCGACAGTGAGGTAGAAGGAAGTTGAGCCCCTTCAGACGCCGCGTTTGCTTCTTTTGTTTCTGCGCCTGCGTTGGCGTTCGCCTTTGCGAATCCTCGTGTAACAAAGTGTTGTGCCTGCCCTGACATTTTCGACAACCCCCTGAGCGACAATCTTTTGCTATATGCTTACCCTTTAGGCAGTTGTGACACAATTTTAATTCGCGTACTTTACTCATTCGATCTTTCGCATTTAAACTCAAGAAATCCGCACATGTATAGATTAGATGATCCCTTTTTGCAGACTGCGCATGCGATTGTGGATTTGTGGTAAATAAACCACGAGATTGATCCTTTCTTACGAACCGTTTGTCGCTAGAATTTTTCTCTATCGTTTCTAAAAAGATCGGCGCGATTTTTTAAGAAATTCTTTAAATTTTGCAAAGTGGGCGTGTCGCTTACGTCAGACTTATGTTTTTCCCATTCTTTTGCCGTGTAGTTGTCTAATTTGCTTGTGACTATGTAGATTATCAGTGTGTCCCACGAATCTACTTGTTCTCCTAGCTGTTTGAGACTGCGTAAATGTTTTGAAACCTCGTCGAGTAAAAGGCGAATTTTGCTAGAAGACTCGCGCGGAATATTTTCTAAGTTAAACAAGGCCCTCACATGGTTCTGTACTAAAAGCCGCTTATTGTCGAAGCGTTCGCATAAAATTCCCCAAGCTAAATTGTAATTATCTGACGTTACTTGAATAGATTTTATTACCTGCGCCGCGGTACCCTCTAAAGAAGCCCGGAGATACTGAAATTTAGATGTATTGCTTATTTGTCCGTTTGCGTGAATCAAAGAATCGAAAATATCTCTAAATTCCATCCAATGATCATAAGAGCCGTTAAATTTGGGCAATTGAATTGTCGGCAGTTTCACACGTTCGCTTTGAACGCAGTTAGAATGTGCATTTTCTGAATTATTAGATTGTGAAGCATTTTCCGGATTCGAACCGGTATTTTCTTTATGTTTTGTTTATGAAAGTTTGAAAGTGATGATTTGGCACTGGATATGATTTTGCAAAATCTTGACTCAAAATCTTCGCGTATTATGTACTGTTCTTCTGGTTTTTCTACGATACACTCAAGTTCGTTTTGAATACTATCGAAATCTGTGATTATTTGTTCGGCCCTAGAGATTCTTTGTTCTAGTTCCGCAAATTTTGCCTGAGTTGTAATTTGATCTAAACCTTCTAATTCCGTTGTTAAAGTATCAAGATATTTTTCGAATGCAGTTAATCTAGCCTTTAGTGATGAACGTTTTCTTATTAAATTTTGTTCAGCCATTTTGTACAAATTGTACAATTTTTAAACACAAATTATTTTGTTTGTAAACTTTGCTTGTTCAAATCAAATCAATATAAACTCGCTGATGGAAATGAAAGGGGACTCACCCAGTTCTGATTTTCGCCCGGCCGTTGCTTGAATGCTGCCGCACCGCTGTGGCCGCTGCCTTTTTGACCCTGTTGGGAATCAGCTGTTCACGTTCGTGTTCCTTGTAGATCCGTCCTCCTGATTCAAACACCGAAGCCCTCGTATTCGGACTCAAAGGACCAGTTTATGTTTAGGTTTAATGGACTGTATTGCTTCTATTATGAATTTTTATTGAAAATATGTACACAAAATGCAATATTGTTATGTCGCTAAAACGCGTGTCACTCTTACGCTTGCAGACATCTTTCTGGAGCTTATGCGCCGCTGCCGGTGTGACGTCATACGCAGGTGGGGTGACACAGCCTACTCGTGGAAAGGAAGTAGCGGTTCATTTAAAATGAGATACACGCATAAAAATAAGCAAATAAATATACAAATAAATGAAATAAAATATAGTCTTTCACAATAAATATACATACAGGACATTCACTTCCTAAAATATACATACATTAATACATAACATTAACATTTCAAATATAAGTATAACATTGTAAAGCCGTTCAAAGTTACAGATTACGTATAATTGACTACAAAATACAATATTTTATTTCATTCATACTACACGATAATATGTCACAAAATTGGGCTAATACTATTATAATGAGTGCACATTGTACATATAGGAGACTGATAAAGTATATTCGTTCTTGCTGTATTAATATGGAATGTAAGATTGGCCTCGATTGTATTCTTGGCTAATTGGCTAATACTATTATATTGGCTAATACTATTATAATGAGTGCACATTGTACATATAGGAGACTGATAAAGTATATTCGTTCTTGCTGTATTAATATCGAATGTAAAGATTGGCCTCGATTGTATTCTTGGTACTCTAAAAATTTAATTCAGACAGCAGTTGTGGACCTATTTGGTTATGTAACAATTTATAAAGAAAAGACACAGCACTATATTTTCGTCTAGATTATAAAGAGTGGAGGTCGAAGCGCTGAAGCAACCCGTTATTATAGATAATAACGGGCATAGGCCCTCTCTGGATATACATTTTCTGTTTTGAAGTATAAAATTTCATAAACTTTCTTTGAACACTTTCTATATTATTTATGTGACACAAATAATAAGGATTCCAAAAAGTTTCAATGTGAATAATATCATTATAAAACCATTGCATCATCGTTCATAACTTGCATCATCGTATAATCATTGTCTGAACACGTATACCGGGTGACCACGAGATTACTACCCAGGCTCTAGCTGAGGCATGAAAAAAGATATCGATTTCAAATTTTGGGAATGATTTGAATTCAATATCATTGAAAGGGATGCAAAATTTAGTTATAAAAACAACTGACCATCACTTCCTGTTTGACCGGAAATGCCTTAAACTTTGTTATTTTATATGGAACACCCTATATATTAAATATTTTTTTAATTCTACTGAAAAAACTAAGACTAAAACATGTATCATGTGCTATACCTATCTGACAGTTTCCAAGAAAATCGCGTTTAAAGATGTCAAATGTGTCATTTATAAAATTCTTTTGAAAGAAAACAAGTGAAGATAGGGACAAACTCATATGATATTTTTAACTTATTTTAGAAGCACTAAAGCCTGATATCATTAAAATTTTACTTCCGGCTCAACCGGAAAATACCGGAAGTCATCTTTAGTAGCAATTTACTGCAATAATTTTAATGGAATGCCCTATAACTAATTGGAAATTCGGATTCTACAAACAATTTCGAATCATTCTTATGTACACTTCCCTATACCCAAAGTTCATAGTTTTGAGATATAATATTTTATTTAAAAAAACATAAAAACATAATAAATTTCTAAAAATGCAACATCATCCATAAATTAAATGTTCAAATTGTCTACCATTCATTTGATGACATAAATGAATCCTGTTTTCAAATTCCCTTAACACATTTTCCATTTGAGCAGGAGTAATATTGTTCACCGCTCTTGTAATCCGGTCGCGGAGATCTTGTAAATCAGTAGGCTGTGTTCTGTACACTGCTTCTTTAATGTGACCCCAATAGAAAAAATCCAAGGGAGTGATATCGCAGGACCTAGCTGGCCATCCAACTGGTCCGTACGTACCTATCCAACGATCTTCACACGTTTGATTCAAATGATCCCTAACCCTTCGAGCAATGGGCTGGGGATCCGTCCTGCTGGTAATAAATGTGGAAATATTCATTTATTGGTAAATTTGGAGAAAGTCAGCTATTTCATTGCTTAAAAACTGTAAATACTGGTCTGCTGTTAGTGGATTTCCAAAGAAAATTGGTCCAACGATGCGCGTTCCAATTACTCCCATCCACACATTAACACCAAATCTCTCCCGGAGGCTCCTTGCCTAAATAAGTGAGGATTTTCTCTTGCACAATATCTCGAATTATTTTTATTGAACATACCCAAATTCGTGAAGCGTGATTCGTCAGAGAAAGGATAAAGCGGCTTAAATTTGGGCGTTGCTGCACCATAAACCAATTACAAAACTCCAGCCTCCGTTGGTGATCGGCTTCATAAAGATGGTGGTGTACCTGGTACTTAAATGGCTTAAATGTGTGCTTTTTTAAAATATTTCTGACGCTTTCCGTCCAATTCCAATATTGGCAGCAATTTGTCTAACTGAAGTAGTCGGATCTACCTCAATACACGCCAGAGTATTAATCTCCGCCTCTTCACTAACAATAAACTCGTTAGTTTCTTCTTCAATTATTTCGGTTTTTAAGTGACGTTCAAGACAATGGAAATATTTATCATGTGGTTGTGCACGATCTGGATATCGTTGCCCGTATAAAGCTTTTGCTTCCCTGCTATTTTTCTCACTTCTCCATACACTAGCAGCATGTCGATTTGATGTTCGCGAGTAAAAAGTGGCATTTTAAATAAAAGAGAAGTAATAACACTACCACCAAACGTTGTAAACAGTAAGAATTAATTGTCAAATTAAGAAACAATGAAGAAACGACGTTTAAAAACAAAAGCCTGTGATAGCGCCTACCTATATTAAAATTCCTAGGCACCTCTGATAGATGCATTGACTGATTCTATCGTTTTCTATTTATGCATCGTTCATACCTATGGCATTCTGACATTAAACATTTAATATCTCAAAAAACTATGAACTTTGGGTATAGGGAAGTGTACATAAGAATGATTCGAAATTGTTTGTAGAATTCAAATTTCCAATTAGTTATAGGGCATTCCATTAAAATTATTGCAATTGCTACTAAAGATGACTTCCGGTATTTTCCGGTTGAGCCGGAACTGCGAAATTTTAATGATATCAGGCTTTAGTGCTTCCAAAATAAGTTAAAGATATCATATGAGTTTGTCCCTATCTTCACTTGTTTTCTTTCAAAAGAATTTTATAAATGACACATTTGACATCTTTAAACGCGATTTTTCGGAAACTGTCAAAGATAGGTATAGGACATGATACACGTTTTAGTCTTAGTTTTTTCAGTAGAATTAAAAAAATATATAATATACAGGGTATTCCATATAAAATAACAAAGTTTAGGGCATTTCCGGTCAAACAGGAAGTTATGATCAGTCGTTTTTGTAACTAAGTTTTTCATCCCATTCAATGATATACATTCCCAAAATTTGAAATCGATATCTTTTTTTCGTGCCTCAGCTAGAGCCTGGGTAGTAATCTCGTGGTCACCCGGTTATATATAACCGAAAAATTCCGCAAACACATCGACAATATCTTGTTGGCTACTGTACGCATTAATTGGCAAGAAACATTTTGCCCGGTATTCTAAATTGTTCTTTTTGTTCTGTATGTAAGACCAAAAATTTTGTGAATCTGTAATTACAGATGACTCAACTTGACGTAGATAGGTGTCATATGCAGCTTTGATCTGTGTTTTTAATAAAGACCTAAGTTGTTTGTATTGTTCTAAATAAAGTTGTTCTTTGTTAGTATATATTTTTTGTGGTAATTATATTTTCTTTTGATATTAGAAATTATTTCTTGTGAATACCACCTTGGATATGTTTTGCCTCTTTTCTTATAAAGTGGTACATTGGCGTCCAATATTTCATAAAACTTATAGTATAGGGCGTCGACTGCTGTGTTGACATCGGTTGACATAATATAGAGTAAGGTATTCTATTCCCATATGCATGATGGGAAACGTGTCAAGAGGTCGCACCGCCACACGTGTGTCTTGAAAACTAACTTATATTATACCTAAGCTACATTTTGTGTAGATTATGGTGTGATATGAAAATCATAAATATTATTATTTAGTTTTGGTATTTAAATTACTAATTACAGCTAATTAATATTATTTGTAATGAAAAAATAATTTTTGCGACGTTGATTTTTTTTTATAATTTTTATTGCCCTGGGAGTTGCATGAATGTAGCTAGGTATTAGTTAGTTTTCAAAACACACTGGTGGCGGCGCGACCCACCAGTGTGTTTTGACACCTTTACCTGACCCATCATGAATTGAAGGATTAGAATACCTTACTCTATATTATCTTAAGACCCGCGGTCGACAGCATCGCCATCTCGTGGATCCGTATACCGTCTGCATTTTTCATCGGAGTTCCCTCTCCTGTTCTCTAGACTTCTTGGTGAGAGCCATTATTTAATTTACAATAGTGACACTCACTTGTCAAAAGTTTGACATAACCGAAAAGGTTAAACATGACCGTTATATCCATCTCTCGTTCATAGCCTGACTAGTCCCTCCCTTACGAAAATATGAGCATTTTAAATTTCACCGGGCCGCCATTGATACTAAGGCTTATATATAGTTATTTTTCCATGTCACAGCCCACTAACCTTCAAAATATTTTGGACATTGCATCATCGGCGTCTATAATTTTTTTTTAATAAAATAGATTTTAACTGTCTGCAGAGAAACAAATGCCTCCATGTCATACATTGTTGAAAGACTTAAAGCAAATAAGTAAATTTAAGGATATTTAAAATAAGAAGTAAAAAAGATATGCTAGGTTGAAAAAAAGCAATATCAGTAGCTACAGAACTCTAAAAAACATAAAATTGTATATTCATGAATAAAGAAATTAGATTGTGTTAGACGTCTCCAGGGTCAGGCCGTATACGAGTATGTATAGTCCATAACGATATAAGAAATAAAAATATCATACACCATCTAGACGCCGTTGGAAATTTTGCTGGGAACACGTGAAGCGAAATTTCCAAACTCAGCCATTTTATAACTCGTGTAAGTGACGTATTCAGATTTCCAAAATTTAAACAGTTTCCAAGAAAAATCCTGAAAAAACTGAAAAGTTTAAGTTTCAGCAACAAACCTATTATTAGATTAAGTAAGTATGACAACTACAAAAATGATCGGTCAATAAAATAAATTAGTCAGTAAAAATTTAGATTGGTTTTAATAACCATCTTAATGAAATACAAATATTTTTTACCAATTATCTCCATCCGGAAGCAGAATACTTATATAATATTATAAATGATTTAACACTAAAAAACTATCAACCCGTGTGTCTAGTCAGCAGACATTAAAATGAAAATTTAAGGAAATGAAACCTTTTTCTAATCTTGGCACCGTCATTATTTTATTAATAAAACTGTTCTCTATCACAGTCCAGCTACAATTTTACTACCGGAGCATTTTCTGATTGAGGACCCAAAACTAATTATTTTGTTATTAAAGTTCTTCTTGATCCCAGCCCTCCCACGTCTTTTCCAATCCCACTTCGGCTTATTTTATCCCCGGTAATTTTTTGCTAAAAAAATTTCTTAGTGGTTAAAAATATTCCGCCATCCTTATCCGCTCACAAATATGTATTACTGAACTCATACCACCCTGTCTGTAGGTATCTGTTGCTCTCCGTCGACAGTGGTGTCACGAATTCTGTTTTTCTACCTTTTTGTTATTTGCCATTTATCCTACCTCCGATATTTAATAAGATTGTCATCATCTGCAACTGGTTTACACAATCGGTTGCTAGATGTCGTACCATGTCATATTTTGGCATTTCCTCCTGGGCATTGGCCCATGTGTAACAAACTTAATCTGAAATTATTGAGTTTTAAAAAAATTTCACTAAAATGTTGTCACTAGAATTGATAAGAAACAAATTTTCCCAGGCTTTCAATATACTTTCAACGCAATAGCTAGAAAATGATATTTATTTCATTATAATTTTATAGAAATTTTTTATACTATTTTATAAAATAATTGTGGAAAATGTTTTCTTGCAACAACCAAGTAAATACGGAGTCAGACTTTGGCATTTCTTCTGGGTCAGTGCTATTAAAGCACAGGTATTCTGGTATTTCGGCTGATAATCCTTTTATTTTCGTTTTACGCCTATCTCCCTGAGAATCTTTATCGCCTCCATTCCGATGGTCAAATAATACGTTTTGACAGAACAATTACTGCATTTAAAATGCAATAATAGTTCTCAATGTTACAGGGGTTCGTTTGTTACTTACTTTATACCTACAAAGCTAATCAGTAATCACTAATCACTATAATGGAGCATTCGGCAATTCTCAGCCCCTATGCTAGCACAAGCTGGCGCGCTAGATTTTCTTTGGCCTTCTCCTTATTTAACACCCAACCTCCACATTTCCACCGTCAGTAATGCATTTCCCCTGTTCCTCCTAAAGCCGCCGTATACTATAGCGTATAGGGCGTAAATCCAGCACTGTAATTAATTTATAGCTAAGAGCCTCCCACCATATACAATAATAAAATATCTACAATATATGTACAAGATGTAACTTTTAGATTAAAGAAGTTGCACCCATGGCGTCAAAAGATGAAACCAGAAGGAGGTTTTGGAAGCACGATATTAAAATTGCCAGAGACTGTAATAAAACTCAACAGAATGAAGATGATGAATGTATAATTACCAAATTATCGGAAGAAATTGCTCAGTTACATAAATCCAAATTTAACAATGAGCAAGTTTATCACTCCACCGATGTTACAAGGGAAAACTTAAAAATGAACATTAAAAGATCAGAGTACACTTGGTCTCCATGTATGCATTTAGCGAAGAAGGATAGAGAAACAAATGAACTCTACGAAAGTTTCATGAGATGTAAAAAGAGCACTATGTCTCGATTGCTGAAATTCGATGATGGAAAACCATCCGATCCGCATAGGAGGTTGTCTCAGATATTTGTCCCTGAAGAAGGAAAACTGAACATTATAAGGGAAACCAGAAATGAAACAAGCCCATCTATAGATGAAATCAGCTGTACTTCAAGTAATGCGAGTAGTGGGAAACAATTTGTGACTAGAAACAACAAGATATTTATTGTCACTCCTTGTGAGACAGAT